>CM033475.1:206140706-206740706 GCA_019447015.1 Hymenochirus boettgeri | reverse complement strand
GTAGGGACAGTGTAGAGACAGTGAAGGGACAGTGTAGAGGACAGTGTAGAGACAGTGTAGAGACAGTGAAGGGACAGTGTAGAGACAGTGTAAAGAGTGAAGGACAGTGTAGAAACAGTGTAGAAAAAAGTGCAGACATGGCAATCAACATCTAGCAGATGTGGCTACCAAAGGGCACGGAAATGCTGTAATTTTCCTGTTACAGTGAATCATTCTGCATCCAAGTAACATCAGCAGTGACATCATCGAGGGCCCAGCCTCCATAAATTATCCTACCAAACACACTTACCTGCTGAATGTTGCTCCTAACCCAGCCCAGGCCATGTTGGGGTAACTTATCCACCTGGGGCTTCAGCCTTGTGAAAATGTTTAGGTTCGAAGTGTTTAGGTTCACAACCTGCGATCTTTACCCGACGCGCCGCCCCCCGAGCCTGACAAACACCCACGACAAACAGGCGAAATGGCTGATAGTCACGCATGTTATGCGCTCGGTCGGGGGTCGTTGGCGGATCATTTTCTTCTCACTGGGGACATGATATGCAGTAACCCAGTCAGACAGTTGTGAATGAAGAGATCTACTGACACACAATAGTGTCATTGTCTACGACAGCAGGAAAATGTCTTACAGGCCAAGTATTAAAAACTGATATTATCAGTAAATAAAACCAAAGGTCTGGACCTGGACCAGCTGTTTTTCCCCACCCGGGTAGTTTTAATGAGGGGGGTGGGTTAAAAGGGTTTTGTGCCTAGGGCAGTATATATATATATATATATATATATATATATATATAGTGTTGCTAAATTGTCATACTGCCTTTAGATTTGCACGAACGCATTGCACACTATCCACCTTGGGGTAAAATACCCTTCCACCCATTGGGTGATTAAAACTGTTACAGATCTGTATTTTACATCTACCTACAAAGCAACTGAACCTTGGGGCTTCTGGTCGGTGAGGCTGAGTTCCCAATCTGGGTAATTCCTATATTATGTGAATTATCCTGAAAATATCCCATTGTCCCTATTATTAAATGGGAATAGAACGTAGGCTATTTATAGCGGTGCTACAGATGAATTATTTATCCATTATTAATAATAGATAGATGGATACTTTTATCATTTACAAGATATTTTGAAATTGTTCATGAAAACCCTGTAAAGACCCTGAACAAAGGAAATGATGTGTTAACTGATTTTACATTTGCATGTGAATTGCATTATAACCCATTGAAATGTACTATATCTTCCTGCCTAAACTCCTTTCTTGCTTGCTTTAGGCAGAGATTTTTTTTAAGGATGGGCAACAGATACACCAAAGGTCATGGATCAGTTCAATTCAAGAAAACACATAATGGGGCTGATACATTAGAGGTGTAAAAGTTTAACTGTGCTATTAATTTGCAGCAGCCAATCCAGGGGTGTGTTTAGGGGGGATTACCGGTGTCTGGAATCCCCCCTTTCTGCCTGCTCAGTGCATTCTGCTGTTCCACTGCTCCTGGGTGTCCATAGACTGTTATATAGACTGTTACATAGAATGTACATTGTTATATAGACTGTTACATAGATTGTTACATTGTTATATAGACGTTCATAGATGTTACATGTTATATAGACTGTTATATAGATTGTTACATTGTTATATAGACTGTTATATGATTGTTACATTTTATATAGACTGTTCATATGTTACATGTATAAGACTGTTATAGATGTTACATTGTATATAGACTGTTATATAGTGTACATTGTATTAGACTGTTACTAGATTGTTACATTGTTAATAGACTGTTACATAGATTGTTACATAGATGTTACATTGTTATATAGACTGTATATAGATGGTACATGTTATATAGACTGTATATAGATGTTACATTGTTATATAGACGTTACATAGATTTTTACTTGTATATAGATGTCAGATTGTTACATTGTATATAGACTGTTATATAGATTGTTACATTGTTATATAGACTGTTACATAGATGTTACATTGTTATATAGACTGTTATATAGATGGTTACATTGTTATATAGACTGTTACATAGACTGTTAATAGATGGTACATTGTTATATAGAACTGTTATATAGATGGTTACATGTGTATATAGCGTTATATAGATGGTTACATTGTTTATATAGACTGTTACATAGATTGTTACATTGTTATATAGACTGTTACATAGATTGTTACATTGTTATATAGACTGTTTTATAAGATTGTTACATTGTTATATAGAATGTTACATAGACTGTTACATAGATGGTTACTTGTTATATAGACTGTTATATAGATGGTTACATTGTTTATAGACTGTTATATAGATGGTTACAGTGTATATAGACTGTTACATAGATTGTTACATTGTTTATAGACTGTTACATAGATTGTACATTGTTATATAGACTGTTATATAGATTGTTACAGTTATATAGACTGTTACATAGACTGTTACATAGATGGTTACATGTTATATAGACTGTTATATAGATGGTTACATGTTATATAGACTGTTATATAGATTGTTAGATTGTTATATAGATTGTATAGTATGTAATGTACTGTTTAATGGGAGCCAGGTTGTTGTCCGGTACAGAGGAGATTTGAGATCCAGTTTTTAGAGAGCGAAACAATATGTGTGTGGTGGAGTTAAGTATAGACTGAAGGGGGGAAGAGAGGAAGACCAGAAAGTAGTAGGCTGCAATAGTCCAGGCACAATAGGATGAGAGCATGCATAAGCATAGCAGTGGTCGGGAGAGAAAGGAACCTGCGAATTTTGGCTAAATATTGTGAAGCAGTGTTCTCCCTACGGTCTTTTAGGGCGGCCCACCCGGCTACTTTCATGCCAACCGGCTGGAAAAATTTCTAGAGGGAACACTTGTGATTTGAAAGAATTTAGATGTAGGTTAATAGGTGTGCCAATACACTTGCAAGATTATTTTAGCACATGTTAACTAGCTTTTCCAAGATCCCTAAGGCCCACAATGGTGGCACATGTGCTTGTGCTGCTATATTACATCTGGGTTGCCTTCAGATTTTGCCGAACGACAACCCCCTGCATTCTACAACCACGGAATGCTGGGAGTTATGGTTTTAAACATCTAGTGGGACGAAAGTTAGACATCCCTGACCTATATAATGAGCATAAACAGTGCACATTTTTCCCACCACCAAATTTCCCGTCCACACCCCACCCGGCTACTTTTTCATGCCACCGGCGGGAAAAAAATTCTGGGGAGAACACTGGCGAAGGGAGAAGTGGCAGGTTTTGTTACATAGACTGTTATATAGAACTGTTACATAGACTGTTAATAGATTGTTACATTATTACATAGACTGTTATATAGACTGTTACATAGACTGTTATATAGATGTGTACAATATTGTTACATTGTTACATAGACTGTTATATAGATTGTAATAGACTGTTATATAGACTGTATATTGTTACATAGGCTGTTATATAGACCGTTACATAGACTGTTATATAGCTTTTTACGTTGGTATATAGACTGTTACATAGATTGTTACATTGTTATAGACTGTTAGATAGATTGTTACATTGTTATATCGACGTATAGATTGTTACATTTTATATAGACTGTTACATAGATTGCACATTGTTATATAGACTGTTACATAGATTGTTACATTGTTATATAGACTGTTACATAGATTGTTTATATGTTATACAGACTGTTACAAGATTGTTACATTGTTATATAGACTGTTACATAGATTGTTACATGTATATGGACTGTTACATAGATTGTTACATTGTTATATAGACTGTTACATAGATTGTTTACATGTTATATAGAACTGTTATATAGATTGTTACATGTGTTAATAGACTGTTACATAGATTGTTTACATTTGTTATATAGACTGTTACATAGAGTTTATTGTTATACAGACTGTTACTAGATTGTACATTGTTATATAGAATGTTACATAGATTGTTACATTAGAGACAGTGTAGAGACAGTGTAGAGACAGTGAAGGGACAGTGTAGGGACAGTGTAGAGACAGTGAAGGGACAGTGTAGAGACAGTGTAGAGACAGTGTAGAGACAGTGAAGGGACAGTGTAGAGACAGTGTAAAGAGTGAAGGGACAGTGTAGAAACAGTGTAGAAACAGTGCAGACATGGCAATCACCATCTAGCAGATGTGGCTACCAAAGGGCACGGAAATGCTGTAATTTCTCCTGTTACAGTGAATCATTCTGCATCCAAGTAACATCAGCAGTGACATCATCGAGGGCCCAGCCTCCATAAATTATCCTACCAAACACACTTACCTGCTGAATGTTGCTCCTAACCCAGCCCAAGGCCATGTTGGGGTAACTTATCCACCTGGGGCTTCAGCATTGTGAAAATGTTTAGGTTCGAAGTGTTTAGGTTCGTACACACCTGCGATCTTTACCCGAGCGCCGCCCCCCGAGCCTGACAAACACCCACGACAAACAGGCGAAATGGCTGATAGTCACGCATGTGTATGCGCTCGGTCGGGGGTCGTTCGGCGATCATTTTCTTCTCACTGGGGACATGATATGCAGTAACCCAGTCAGACAGTTGTGAATGAAGAGATCTACTGACACACAATAGTGTCATTGTCTACGACAGCAGGAAAATGTCTTACAGGCCAAGTATTAAAAACTGATATTATCAGTAAATAAAACCCATAAGGTCTGGACCTGGACCAGCTGTTTTTCCCCACCCTGGGTAGTTTTAATGAGGGGGGTGGGTTAAAAGGGTTTTGTGTCCTAGGGCAGTATATATATATATATATATATATATATATATATATAGTGTTGCTAAATTGTCATACTGCTCCTTTAGATTTGCACGAACGCATTGCACACTATCCACCTTGGGGTAAAATACCCATTCCACCCATTGGGTGATTAAAACTGTTACAGATCTGTATTTTACATCTACCTACAAAGCAACTGAACTATTGGGGCTTCTGGTCGGTGAGGCTGAGTTCCCAATCTGGGTTAATTCCTATATTATGTGAATTTATCCTGAAAATATCCCATTGTCCCTATTATTAAATGGGAATAGAACGTAGGCTATTTATAGCGGTGCTACAAGATGAATTATTTATCCATTATTAATAATAGATAGATGGATACTTTTATCATTTACAAGATATTTTGAAATTGTTCATGAAAACCCTGTAAAGACCCTGAACAAGGAAATGATGTGTTAACTGATTTTACATTTGCATGTGAATTGCATTATAACCCATTGTAAATGTACTATATCTTCCTGCCATAAACTCCTTTCTTGCTTGCTTTATGGCAGAGATTTTTTTTTAAGGATGTGGCAACAGATACACCCAAAGGTCATGGATCAGTTCAATTCAAGAAAACACATAATGGGGCTGATACAATTAGAGGTGTAAAAGTTTAACTGTGCTATTAATTTGCAGCAGCCAATCCAGGGGTGTGTTTAGGGGGGATTACCGGTGTCTGGAATCCCCCCTTTCTGCCTGCTCAGTGCATTCTGCTGTTCCACTGCTCCTGGTGTCCATAGACTGTTATATAGACTGTTACATAGAATGTTACATTGTTATATAGACTGTTACATAGATTGTTACAAATTGTTTATATAGACGTTTTATAGATTGTTACATTGGTTATATAACGTCTAATAGATTTTACATGTTATATAGACCTGTTATATAGATTGTTACATTGTTTATATAGACTGTTTACATAGATTGTTACAAATTGTTATATAGACGTGTTACATAGATTGTTACTTGTTATATAGACTGTTATATAGATTGTTACATTGTTATATAGACTGTTATAGATTGTTACATTGTTATATAGACTGTTACTATATTTTACATAGATGTTACATTTGTTATATAGACTGTTATATAGATTGTTACATTGTTTTTTATATAGACTGTTAAATAGATGGTTACATTGTTATATAGACTGTTACATAGATTTTTACATTGTTTATATAGACTTTTACATAGATTTGTTTTACATTGTTATATAGACTGTTATATAGATTGTTACATTGTTATATAGACTGTTACATAGATTGTTACATTGTTATATAGACTGTATATATTTTGTTACATTGTTATATAGACTGTTTACTAGACTGTTATATAGATGGTTACATTGTTATATAGACTGTTATATAGATGGTTACATTGTTATATAGACTGTTACATAGATTTTTACATTGTTATATAGACTGTTACATAGATTGTTACATTGTTATATAGACTGTTATATAGATTGTTACATTGTTATATAGACTGTTACATAGATTGTTACATTGTTATATAGACTGTTATATAGATTGTTACATTGTTATATAGACTGTTACATAGACTGTTACATAGATGGTTACATTGTTATATAGACTGTTATATAGATGGTTACATTGTTATATAGACTGTTATATAGATGGTTACATTGTTATATAGACTGTTACATAGATTGTTACATTGTTATATAGACTGCTTCTCAGAACCACGACTAATAAGGAACATTCAGCAACTGTAAAAAAGACCATGTAGAGACAGTGCAGAGACAGTGTAGAAACAGTGTAGAGACAGTGTGGTGACAGTGCAGAGAAGTGCAGAAACAGTGCAGAGACAGTGTGGTGACAGTGCAGAGAAGTGCAGAAACAGTGCAGAACAGTTAGAAACTTGTAGAGACAGTGCAGAAAGTGCAGAGACAGTGTAGAAACAGTGTAGAGACAGTGGTGACATGGCAGGAGAAAGTGCAGAACAGTGCAGAGAGTGCAGAGACAGTGTAGAAAAACAGTGCAGAGACAGTGCAGAGACAGTTCAGATAGAGACAGTGTAACAGTGCAGAAACATCTATACGAGGGCCGACCATGAACGAAGTAATTTACCGTTTGTATGATCGCCCTGACACCAGAACGTTTGTCAATGCCGGAAATGATTCTTCTGCCCTTCAACACATTCCAGATAAGGGCCTTGGTACCAATGGATTGGCCCTTATCGGAAATGTGTGTACCCTGATTTACTATTTTTGTTTGACAAAAGAAAACCGTGTGTCCCAGCAACATGTCGCCATTGTATTGCAATAAATCTGTATGCCTACTTCCTGTATTTCATATGTATATTACTTAGTGTAAACACCTAACATAGCTCTCAAACCACGACTAATCAGGAACGTTCAGCAACTGTAAAAAGGACCATGTAGAGACAGTGTAGAGACAGTGAAAGACAGTGCAGAGACAGTAGAAACAGTGTAGAGACAGTGTGGTGACAGTGCAGAGACAGTGCAGAAACAGTGTAGAGACGTGCAGAGACAGTGTAGAAACAGTGTAGAGAGTGTTGTGACAGTGCAGAGACAGTGCAGAAACAGTGCAGAGACAGTGCAGAGTGCAGAGACAGCAGAAACAGTGTAGAACAGTGTAGAGACATATATTACTGTATATATAAACACTATAAAATAGCTTCTCAGAACCACGACTAATCGAACGTTCAGCAACTGTAAAAAGGACCATGTAGAGACAGTGTAGAGTCATGTGAAGACAGTGCAGAGACAGAGTAGAAACAGTGTAGAGACAGTGTGGTGACAGTGCAGAGACAGTGCAGAACAGTGCAGAAACAGTGCAGAGACAGTGCAGAGATGCAGAGACAGTGCAGAAACAGTGTAGAGACAGTGTAGAGACATATTACTGTATATATAAACACTATAAAATAGCTTCTCAGAACCCGACTAATCAGGAATGTTCAGCTACTGTAAAAAGGACCATGTAGAGACAGTTAAGACAGTGCAGAGACAGTGTAGAAACTGTGTAGAGGCAGTGTAGTGACAGTGTAGAGACAGTGCAGAAACAGTGTAGAGACAGTGTGGTGACAGTGCAGAGAAAGTGCAGAAACAGTGCAAGAACAGTGTAAAAACAGTGTAGACAGTGCAGAAGTGCAGAGACAGTGTAGAAAACGTGTAGAGACAGTGTAGAGACATATATACTGTATATGTAAACACTATAAAATAGCTTCTCAGAACCATGACTAATCAGGAACATTCAGCAACTGTAAAAAGGACCATGTGAGAGACAGTGCAGAGACGTGTAGAGACAGTGCAGAGACAGGCAGAAACAGTGTAGAGACAGTGTGGTGTCAGTGCAGAAAAGTGCAGAAACATGCAGAGACAGTGTAGAAACAGTGTAGAGACAGTGCAGAGAGTGCAGAGACAGTGTAGAAACAGTGTAGAGACAGTGCAGAGAGTGCAGAGATAGTGTAGAAACAGTGTAGAGATGTGGTGACAGTGCAGAGACAGTGCAGAAACAGTGAGAGACAATGCGAGACAGTGTAGAAACAGTGTAAGATGTTGTGACAGTGCAGAGACAGTGCAGAAACAGTGCAGAGACAGTGTAGAGACAATGCAGAGACTGAGAAACAGTGTAGAGAGTGTTGTGACAGTGCAGAAACAGTGCAGAGACAGTGTAGAGACAGTGTAGAGACAGTGTAGAGATATTACTGTATATGTAAACACCATAACATAGCTTCTCGAACCACGACTAATAAGGAACATTCACAGCACTGTAAAAAGGACCATGTAGAGACAGTGCAGAGACTGTGTAAAAACAGTGTAGATACAGTGTGGTGACAGTGCAGAGAAAGTGCAGAAACAGTGCAGAGACAGTGTAGACAGTGTAGAGACGTGCAGAAGTGGCAGAGAAGTGTAGAAACAGTGTAGAGACAGTGTGGTGACAGTGCAGAGAAAGTGCAGAAACAGTGCAGAGATGCAGAGACAGTGTAGAAACAGTGCAGAGACAGTGCAGAGACAGTTCAGATAGAGACAGTGTAACGTGCAAAACATGCAGAGACAGTGTAGAAACATGCAGAGACAGTGCAGAGCAGTTCAGATAGAGACAGTATAACAGTGCAGAAACAGTACGAGACAGTGTAGATAGAGACAGTGTAGAGACTTGCAGAAACAGTGTAAAGACGTGTAGAGACTATATTACTGTATATGAAACACCATAAAATAGCTTCTCAAAACCACGACTAATAAGGAACATTCAGCAACTGTAAAAAGGTGGTGTAGAGACGGCGCAGAAACAGTGTAGAGACACTGTAAAAACGTTGTAGAGATGGTGTAAGGCGGTGTACAATGGTGTAGAAATGGTGTAGAATTGGTGTAGAGCCGTGTAGAAACAGTGCAGAGACAGTGCAGAGACAGTTCAGATAGAGACAGTATAACAGTGCAGAAACAGTACAAGCACGTGTAGATAGAGACAGTAGAAGACAGTGCAGAAACAGTGTAGAGACAGTGTAGAGACATATTACTGTATATGTAAACACCATAAATAGCTACTGTAAAAAGCTACTGTGAAGGACAGTGTAGAGACAGTGTAGAGACAGTAAGGACAGTGTAAGACAGTGTAGATCAGTGTAGAGACAGTTGAAGGACAGTGTAGAGCAGTGTAGACAGTGAAGGGACAATAGAGACAGTGTGAGACAGTGAAGTACTTGTAGAGACAGTGTAGAGAGCCAGTGTAGAGACAGTGGGGACAGTGTAGCAGTAGAGACGTGAGGACAGTAAGGGACAGTGTAAGACAGTGTAGAGACAGTGAAGGGACAATGTAGAGACAGTGTAGAGACAGTGAGGTACAGTGTAGAGACAGTGTAGAGACAGTGTAGAGACAGTGAAGACAGTGTAGAGAGACAGTGTAGAGACAGTGTAGAGACGTGAAGGGACAGTGTAGGACAGTGTAGAGACAGTGAGGGACAGTGTAGAGACAGTGTAGAGACAGTGTAGAGACAGTGAAGGGACAGGTAGAGACGTGTAAAGAGTGAAGGGACATTGTAGAAACAGTGTAGAAACGATGGCGACATGGCAATCACCATCTAGCAGATGTGGCTACCAAAGGGCACGGAAATGCTGTAATTTCTCCTGTTACAGTGAATCATTCTGCATCCAAGTAACATCAGCAGTGACATCATCGAGGGCCCCCCTCCATAAATTATCCTACCAAACCACTTACCTGCTAATGTTGCTCCTAACCCAGCCCAAGGCCATGTTGGGGTACTTATCCACCTGGGGCTTCAGCATTGTGAAAATGTTTAGGTTCGAAGTGTTTAGGTTCGTACACACCTGCGATCTTTACCCGAGCGCCGCCCCCCGAGCCTGACAAACACCCACGACAAACAGGCGAAATGGCTGATAGTCACGCATGTGTATGCGCTCGGTCGGGGTCGTTCGGCATCATTTCTTCTCACTGGGGACATGATATGCAGTAACCCAGTCAGACAGTTGTGAATGAAGAGATCTACTGACACACAATAGTGTCATTGTCTACCGACAGCAGGAAAATGTCTTACAGGCCAAGTATTAAAAACTGATATTATCAGTAAATAAAACCCTAAGGTCTGGACCTGGACCAGCTGTTTTTCCCCACCCTGGGTAGTTTTAATGAGGGGGTGGGGTTAAAAGGGTTTTGTTGTCCTAGGGCAGTATATATTATATATATATAATATATAGTGTTGCTAAATTGTCTACTGCTCCTTTAGATTTGCACGAACGCATTGCACACTATCCCACCTTGGGGTAAAATACCCATCCACCCATTGGGTGATTAAAACTTTACAGATCTGTATTTTCACATCTACCTACAACCAACTGAACTATTGGGGCTTCTGGTCGGTGAGGCTGAGTTCCCAATCTGGGTATTTCCTATATTATGTGAATTATCCTGAAAATATCCCATTGTCCCTATTATTAAATGGGAATAGAACGTAGGCTATTTATAGCGGTGCTACAAGATGAATTATTTATCCATTATTAATAATAGATAGATGGATACTTTTATCATTTACAAGATATTTTGAAATTGTTCATGAAAACCCTGTAAAGACCCTGACAAGGAAATGATGTGTTAACATTTTACATTTGCATGTGAATTGCATTATACCCATTGTAAATGTACTATATCTTCCTGCCATAAACTCCTTTCTTGCTTGCTTTATGGCAGAATTTTTTTTTAAGGATGTGGCAACAGATACACCCAAAGGTCATGGATCAGTTCAATTCAAGAAAACACATAATGGGGCTGATACAATTAGAGGTGTAAAAGTAAACTGTGCTATTAATTTGCAGCAGCCAATCCAGGGGTGTGTTTTAGGGGGGATTACCGGTGTCTGGAATCCCCCCTTTCTGCCTGCTCAGTGCATTCTGCTGTTCCACTGCTCCGGTGTCCATAGACTGTTATATAGACTGTTCAAGATGTTACATTGTTATATAGATGTTACATAATTGTTACATTGTTATATAGACTGTTACATAGATTGTTCCATTGTTATATAGACTGTATATAGATTGTTACATTGTTATATAACTGTTACATAGATTGTTACATTGTTATATAGACTGTTACATAGATTGTTACATTGTTATAGACTGTCACATAGATTGTTACATTGTTATATAGACGGTTATATAGATTGTTACATTGTTATATAGACTGTTACTATATGTTACATTGTTATATAGACTGTTACATAGATTGTTACATAGATGGTTACATTGTTATATAGACTGTTATATAGATGGTTCATGTTATATAGACTGTTATATAGATGTTCATTGTTATATAGACGTTACATAGATTTTTACATTGTTTATAGACTGTTCATAGATTGTTACATTGTTATATAGACTGTTATATAGATTGTACATTGTTATAGAACTGTTACTAGAGTTACATTGTTATATAGACTGTTAATAGATTTTACATTGTTTATAGACTGTTACATAGACTGTTTACATAGATGGTTACATGTTTATATAGACTGTTATATAGATGTTACATTGTTATATAGACTGTTATATATATGGTTACATTGTTATATAGACTGTTACATAGATTGTTACATTGTTTATAGACGTGTTACAGATTGTTACATTGTTATATAGACTGTTATATAGATTGTTACATTGTTATATAGACTGTTTACATAGACTGTTCAATAGATGGTTACATTGTTATATAGACTGTTATATAGATGGTTACATTGTTATATAGACTGTTATATAGATGGTTACATTGTTATATAGACTGTTACATAGATTGTTACATTGTTATAGACTGTTACATAGATTGTTACATTGTTTATAGACTGTTATATAGATGGTTTACTTGTTATATAGACTGTTCATAGACTGTTACATAGATGGTTACATTGTTATATACTGTATATAGATGGTTACATTGTTATATAGACTGTTATAATAGATTGTTTGTTATATAGATTGTATATGGTATGTAATGTACTGTTTATGGGAGCCAGGTTGTTGTCCGGTACAGAGGAGATTTGAGATCCAGTTTATTAGAGCGAAACAATATTTGTGTTGGAGTTAAGTATAGACTGAAGGGGGGAAGCAGGAAGACCAGAAAGTAGTAGGCTGCAATAGTCCAGGCACAATAGGATGAGAGCATGCATAAGCATAGCAGTGGTCGGGAAGAAAGGAACCTGCGAATTTTGGCTAAATATTGTGAAGCAGTGTTCTCCCTACGTCTTTTAGCCGGCGGCCCACCCGGCACTTTTTCATGCCAACCGGCTGGAAAAAATTTCTAGAGGGAACACTTGTGATTTGAAAGAATTTGATGTAGGTTTATGGTGTGCCAATACACTTGCAAGATTATTTTAGCACATGTTAACTAGCTTTTCCAAGATCCCTAAGGCCACAAAATGGTGGCACATGTGCTTTGCTGCTTATTACATCTGGGTTGCCTTCAGATTTTGCCGAACGACAACCCCCTGCATTCTACAACCACGGAATGCTGGGAGTTATGGTTTTAAACATCTAGTGGGACGAAAGTTAGACATCCCTGACCTATATAATGAGCATAATACAGTGCACATTTTTCCCCCCACACCAAATTTTCCCGTCACACCCCACCCCTACTTTTTCATGCCACCCGCGGGAAAAAAATTCTGGGGAGAACACTGGCGAAGGGAGAAGTGGCAGGTTTTTGTTACATAGACTGTTATATAGACTGTTACATAGACTGTATATATATTGTTACATTATTACATAACTGTTATATAGACTGTTTACATAGACTGTTATATAGATTGTTACAAATATTGTTACATTGTTACATAGACTGTTATATAGATTGTTAAATAGACTGTTATATAGACTGTTATATTGTTACATGGCTGTTATATAGACCGTTACATATACTGTTTATAGCTTTTTTACGTTGTTATATAGACTGTTACATAGATTGTTACATTTGTTATATAGACTGTTAGATAGATGTTACATTGTTATACGACTGTTACATAGATGTTTACATTTTATATAGACTGTTACATAGATTGCTACATTGTTATATAGACTGTTACATAGATTGTTACATTGTATATAGACTGTTACATGATTGTTTATTGTTATAGACTGTTACTAGATTGTTACATTGTTATATAGACTGTTACATAGATTGTTACATTGTTATATGGACTGTTACATAGATTGTTACATTGTTATATAGACGTTACATAGATTGTTACATTGTTTTATAGACTGTTATATAGATTGTTACATTGTTTATATAGACTGTTACATAGATTGTTACATTTGTTATATAGACTGTTACATAGATTGTTATATTGTTATACAGACTGTTACTAGATTGTTACATTGTTATATAGACTGTTCATAGATGTGTTACTTGTTATATAGACTGTTACATAGATGTTACATTGCTATACAGACTGTTACATAGATTGTTACATTGTTAATAGACTGTTACATAGATTGTTACATTGTTATATAGACTGTTAGATTGTTACGTTGTTATATAGATTGTTATATACATTGTTATATGACTGTGTCATAGATTGTTACATTGTTATATAGACTGTTGCATAGATTGTTACATTGTTATATAGACTGTTACATAGATGTTTACAATTGTTTATAGACTGTTAGATTGTTACGTTGTTATAATAGATGTTTATACATTGTTATATGACGTTGCATAGATTGTTACATTGTTATTATGTTTCATAGATTGTTACATTTTTATATAGACTGTACATAGATTGTTACTGTTATATAGACTGTTACATAGATTGTTACATTGTTTATATAACTGTTAGATTGTTACGTTTTTATAGATTGTTATATACATTGTTATATAGACTGTTGCATAGATTGTTACATTTATATAGACTGTTACATAGATTGTTACATGTTAATAGACTGTTAATAGATTGTTACATTGTTATATAGATTGTACATTGTTATATAGATTGTTACATTGTATATAGACTTACATTGGTAATTGAGTTGTGAGTGAGAAGCAGCATTTTTATGTTTCAAAAATGTATCCAGTCTGCCCTGTGATTGACAGCAGCATAGAGATCTGTATCAACATTAACCCTGCAGCTGCCTGAGGTGATTGTTGAGACTGGGTTTATATAAATTACCAATTACTGTTCCTACTGCCCTGTGATGGAGCTTAGTGAGCAGGAATAGGGACATTAGGAAATCCTGGTGGTTGCAGTATAGCTGATTGTCAACATTGTATTATATAAGGGATATGCGCCCCTTACAGTGTAAATAAGGATATTACGCCACGAGGAGTTCCCTGACCAATAAGAAGCACGAGGCCGTAGATCGAGTGCTTCTATACAGGACAGGGAACTCCGAGGTGGCGTAATGTCCTTATATTATAATGTAAAGGGGCGCATTATTTCTTATAATACATAAGTATTGGATTCCTTCACCCCATTCACATTTTAAATTCTAGCCTTGTCCCTATTTCCACCTAAATCCCCCAAGCTACCTTCTGTAACTTAAAACCAGTAGAAAGGAAACATCCCAGCCCAGTCTATGCTTTAAACAATCTTTGTGGAGGAGAGAGACATTGGTTATGAAGTGACAGGAAGTAGCTCCAGCAGGTTCTGTTAGTGAAGTTAAACACTGCAAAAAATGCTGAGTCATTGTCCAGGCATGAACACTGGAATGGCGGAGTAGTGGGATAAGTCACTTAGTGACATAGCTGAGTGATTTTTATAAGGAATATACCACTGCAGCTCCCATTATAAATACCCACTATGTATTATAATATATTCATATATCACAGGAATGATAGTACCATATATCTTTAAACAGAATGATCTCTCAATGTGCCCATACATGGTCCGATGTTATCAGCTTCCTCTACTATAGTGAAGGGAGCCGGTAATGGAATTTTCCATCTTGCCTGATAGGTCCCAATACTGATAAAATTCCACAAATTCTGTCAGATCCACCGTCAGGGTCCACAGCTCTGACTTTAAAAGACACTAAGTAATGTCAATGTGGATTTCTCAGTAAATTTTTCGGCCTCATTGACCGATCACAAAAATATCTGTTGGTTGGCCCTAAAATTTGTTTGTGTGTACCCACCTTAATGAATATACTTTATAACAAAAGTAAAGGGAATAGTGTATTGGCCAACTGTGATGATAATCATGGCAATTAGAGAATATATAATATTATTATATGATCCATAATATAAATAGATCACATGAATGTATTCGGTGGTGACCTCCTTCTGGGCTTGTTCGGTGGAAACCCATTGGAATTCCACCCTTGAAAATCCTGCTCTTGCCACTGCAATGGATGTTAGTTTTCACTGCAGTAAGATTACATAACTGATTGGTTCCTGCATATTGATAGCAAGGGCACCTATAGCTGGATTAATATCTGCTCCACCAATAGGGGATGGACAGGAATGCTCTGTGAAGAGCTGATTGCAAGGTTGGTGATAGTCAGTATTTTGAGAAATCAGTAGTATGTTGGCCATACACTTGTCAATCAATCAATTCCGCCAGAGGTTCCTAAATTTTGACCTGTCTGCAAAGTTCACTCTTGGGCCATTTATTCGTTCAAAAGAATGGGTCAGGCGATTCTTGGGATGTCAGGAACATCAGAAGAATGTTAGGGAACATCGGAAGGCGAGTTTGCAGTGTATAGGGGGCTTAGGACTAGGCCCCGCTAACGAACTGCATGACATTTTATTTACAATGGAAATCCAAAATAGGCCCACTGTGTGCGTCCCATTGCAATTTTATCGGATTTTAATGGCAATCACCATTTTAGATCGTTTTTTGTCAAAATCTCACTATACAATTCAATTGAAACGTATGGAAAAGTGGACAGAAGCCAATAGGAAGGACACATTCAACATGACAGGTGATTTTCTTTAACCCATAATCCCATGCAAAACGCAAGTGCAAACGCATGTAAAAGTGAATACAAGTGGACACAAGCGAAAGGCAAAAGTGCACAGAAACACACAATTTTTTTACGTGTGCTCAAACGGGGCCCTATAGGGAAACGTGGTTAAAGAGTTAAATAAAAGTCTGTTGTCTTTAAATGAACCTTGAATCACATCTCAGGTTGCAGCCTGTAGAAATTATATTGCGGTAATGTTCAAGCTTAATGCTTCTTATAGCTTGCAGGTGGAAATGGTCACATGACTACAGCTAGTGGACGCAGGAAGTGTTCAGGAAGTTATATTGCTTAACTTGTCCAGCAAAATAACACAGGTTTCCCCCCCTCCCATGTCGCGGGAGTCTGGGGTGGTCTGTCTGGGGTGGTCTCCACACACTCCCGCTCTGACCCTGGAAAAGCCCTTACCTGGGCGCCATACCTCCAGAAGTGCCCCTTATGTGTCTGCCACACCCCAGGAACACCTCTAACTCCATTTCTACCCTCTCTTATGGATCTCTACAGACCCCACGGTCCAGCCATGCCTCCTTCCTGCCCACTGACACACCCGACTCCCCCACCGTGCTTGGAAGCCTTGTTCGGCAGGTGGGAAGTCTGAATAACATCTTAAAAGTTTTACATAGAGATGGTTCATTTGAATGTGCAATGGAAAGGCTTTCATTCAACTTGTTCGGATAACATTTTCCCTTTAAGTGATGAAAAATGGCCTTAAAATTTCACTGTGTGGTTCCGTCTTTTTTATGTTTTATATAGAAAGGACACGCCTTCTTTAGATGACCTAAATATTTGTTGTTTTTGACTTTGTATTAAATAAATATTAGGCAAGAACACCCAGCCTGGTAATGAGACACAGGCTTGTCTATTGTTTGCCTGTAATAATCAGAGTTCATTCATTCTGTCATTGCCTCCTCCCTGTATCTTCCTTGGCGTATCCAATTAAACTTGGTTACAGAAGAAACTTTGTAGAAATGTTCCGTTAACACCTAAAAAAGCTGGCAAAGAAGATGGAAGTTTTGACCATTTTTCTGAGATGGGAACATCTCAGAAAAATGTTTAGATGGAAATATGGATTATATACGATCTACATTTTATATATAATTATCCCCATATCCATCTTAGCAGGATGGTAGGACTGATTACTCCTACTTCCTAATATTGAGGAGTGCCAGCATGAGCAGTTTTCATCTGCCAGGTTAATCTCCTGGATTTCCTGTATAGTGCTGAAGCACCAAGTTTAATAATATATTTTAATTCACCCTACAGAAGTCCCACTGTAGTGATTGCTTTCTTTTAAATTCAGATTAGCTTGGCTTTGGTGCATTTGTCATTGCAAGATATACAGTGAAAGGACATCTAGTGGCAAAAACTAGAAATGACATCTCATCACTCAGCCCTAGAAGAGACGTTAAATGGAATGAAGGCTTACATAGACAGAGAGGATCTGCTGGAAAAATTAGACTGATATATACTGTTATGACCGTTGCTAATGTATGTATTTGTATTCATTTATTAACTTTAAAGAATACTCTTTATTTTTTACAATTGTCTTATGATTTACTGCCTGAATATAATATTATCCTTTAAACAAGTTGCTACAACCATATTATTTTTGTATAAATATTAGACACACGGGCCTGAGATTCTTTTGCAGTAATTGGCAGCTTTCTAGCTCCACCCCCTGTCTGCTCTCACCTTCATTCATATTATTTATTGCGTGTTCTAAAATGTGGGTGGAGTCAGTCAGTGCATGAGTATATCCCTTTAAATCTCCAGTTGACTGGTTTCATTACCTTTAACAGAACATGAAATTAGTATCTCCACCAGCTCATATTCTTTGACCAGATCCTGAAATTCTCCCACCAAAAACTTTACTGGAAACACGGTCATTTTAGGGGGTGACCCACGGAGACCTCAACACCCACATTAAAGAACAGCTGCTCCAGTTGGAAACTTAAAGTGGCAGCTGCAGTTGATCCACCGAGACTGCGGAATAACAGAAGTCTGTGTTTTTTGGTTTTTTTTTAACTAAAAATTGGCATTGAGCCTCCTGTAGGATGGAATTCAATTATTAACAGTCACTGACTAAATAATATAATGACAATTATGTCCCTGCTCCTACTCAAACTTTTATCTGCTTCCTAGTCTACAGACCATCAGTAGTTAAGAAAGGAAAAATATTTATAATACTCTTGGATGAACATAGTAAGGGCACGGCCACACTGCACACGCAATCGCACACGGAATCGCAAGTGATTCCGGGCGATTCCCGTTCGTTTGCATACAATTGTATGCGATTGCACATAAAAAATGTCGATCACATGCGATTGGCTGTGTAGCATCACACCCCGAAATGTGCATTTTTGGTGCGTTGCTGCAACTCCTATGTTCAAAAAATCGCATGTGCAGGCAAACGCAAAAACCCCCGCACAAGTGTGGCCTAGCCCTAAGAATGATTACCTAAAGAATGATTGGTCGATGAACGCCTGTTTCGACCAACAATTGCACACTCAGGTGTTGTTCATAGATCTTGGACTACAAACAGCCACACTGGCCTCACAATTGTGTGATTATCAGACAAAATGGCCATTCGTCAGCTGTGAAATTTCCCATCTTTACGAGCCTTAACAGTCAGTGGTCCATGAAAGCTGCTCTAGACTTATTCAGTCAGGAATGTTTATAATGTAAACCTGTCAATCTCCCTGAACATAGCTGTAGACACGCTTCTTTTTCTGTGTGTAATGCTTTTAGAATTTGCTTCAATTATACATATAGCATTAGGGTATTGTATGTCCATTGGTTTCAGTAACCGTTCTTTATGATTCATGAATCCTTTTGTAACTTACCCTGACTATTTATCTATTATTACAACTTGGCACAGTTACATGCGCATTGGAAACCATGGGATTTTTTTCGTTACCGCGATTTTCATTTAAAACGAAAATCACGTGCGCAAACACGTGAAAACGCCTAGTGTGGCCTAGCCCTAACTGGGGTTCCTAGAATGGTCTGTTGGCCTATCATTAATTTGATGTAGGGGTTGACCATAGCAAACACCTTATCCTTGAATCCAAGGGAATGTCCACCCCCAATCTCAAATTTGTATATAGGCTAATCACTATCGCATGTGTTCCAATCCTACAGATATGTACAGAGTGCAGCGCACATATCATGCATATCATAGCATGCGCTGTATCATGTTAAAGGAACTGCCAACCCCTTTTTCCAAAAACTGATATAATGTAGATAACCCCCCAAACCTTAACTTCGTTTTAGTACAAATTAGAAATCAGCTCCCACACAGAGTTATTATACTCACAAGCTCCTCGCTCCACCGCCGCTCTCGCGTTTTCTTCTCCCAGTCTCCACTGAGGCTGCTCTGTTCTTTTCGTGTTCTTGAGCAGCCGCAGTGGAGACTGCTCCGGAAGGGCATCAGTGATTGGCCGTGACTCACAGTCATGGCCGACACTGACTGCCTTACCCGGAAGTGCAGAGCCGCGGAGGTGGAGCCAGGAGGAGCATGTAAGTATAATACTCTGTGTGGGAGCTGATTTCTAAATTGTGACTAAAACGAAGTTAAGGTTTGGGGGTTATCTCATTATATCAGTTTTTGGAAAGTGGTGGACAGTCCCTTTAAAGGGGAACTGTGGTCTCCACACAAGTGCCCTTTAAGAGCACATTCTACCTTTAAAACAACTCCAGGATCAGGCAAACAATACAAGTGCAAATAATTTAAGTGCTGGTCCAGCAGCATTCCGTGGTGGTAAGTTACAGCATTACTGTGCCATGCCCTGGAATGCCCAAGGTCCCGCCCCTGGAATGCCCAAGCCCCCATCCCGCAACTAAGTCAGGTGTTCTAAAACACAGGAAAATACCCTACAGATTTGTGTGTGCCCCTGCAAATTGGATTTGTGTATATTACTACCTCCATGGCATGTACGAGTAGGAGCTGCTCTGTTGTGCAGTGATGGAAGCTCATTGCTCACATTAGTGCACCCCAATGTGCCTATCTCCCCTACAAGGCACACTGAAATGAGCTGTGAGCTGTCAGCCACTACATAAAAGGTAGTTGGAGACACGCAGCCACCCAGGGAGGCAGGAATAGGATTTCCTACCGTCCTGAATAGGAAATTACAAAATTAAAAGAAGTTGGGGCTTTCTTGGGCACAGACACACTTTTGCTGTTACAAACTTAACAGACAACAGCGTTGCAGCAACAGTTTCAGGAGCACTTCTTCTGCAGAGAATGATTCCACTACAATGACCCGATACATAAAAATTAGAAACATGTCTGTACCCCACATAGGCTTAATTCATTTTATTTTTTTCCCTTTTGCTCATCTGCACCCAGTGTGTTGAAAAGTAGTGTACAGTGCTGTGTTGATGAAGGGGGATGTACCCCACGAATAAACCCACGATTTCACCTTGGAGTGCGACTCTATACTACTTTGTTAGTTACTCATACGTTCCTCTTGATGTGGGGAAATTGGACGTCTGCACCCACCAGGCTAGTGAGCATATGGACTTTTACTGATCTTACAGTGCTGTGTTCCTGTGGGTTATAAGTATAAATATCCATATCAAATAGGGACTTAAATAAAGGGAGTGAATGAGAGCAAGACAGGAGCAATTCAATGGGTCAATGTACAATCTCTATTTTGATTTTATGAACAAACAAAGTAATTTAAATGTGTAGTCATGGCCTTAATTATTATTCATTTCATGTTTTCACCCTCTATATTTCTAACTTATTTAAAATTCCATGACGGTTGGCAGATCATGAAACCGTAGGGACACCTATTCAAAACACATGTAGCATGGCTGAATTAAAAATAATGCTGTTTAATTGCAATATGTGCATTTTTGAGATTGTTGAAATGTATTGTTTGCTGGGTGCTGCTGGTCCACCATGGCTAGTGTGTGCAATCTAAGTAATAGAACAGTTCCACAGTGCTCACCAGTCTTGATTCAAATATGTGTTTATTCACACGTAACATTTCTGTGCTAGCATAGCACCTTCATCAGACGTTATCAGATCAGATGGTTTGGCAACCCAGAATTATGTTTATGGCTCCATTCCTAACTTGATCGGGAGATCCGCAAGTAGACATGCCCCAGGGTCCTCGCTCGGGCCCCGTTTTGGTTCAGTTGAGCCTAGTGTTCTGCTATTTCCCCCTGCTACTGGTGGTAGCGGATTTTTCTTGTGCGTGCTCAGTAGGGATGGCCGGTTCGCGGATCCGAACCCGGATCCGCCGCGTTTTATCCCGTTCGCGAACGGCAGATTTTTCCGGATTTTCCACCTTCCGAACTTCCGATTCGCGGATTTTTCATATTTTCGAAAATTTTCAAAATACGCGAAACACAATAATTTCGGAAATTTTCGAAAATGTAAGATTTCTCTTATTTTCATAATACGTATATTCTAGTTTTCTCTCGTATTTTCGAAAATACGGAAATATCGTATTTCAAGGTATTTTCATTTTAATGGGCCGCTCGCGGATTTTCAAATTTCGCGGATCCTCGAGCGGACCGGATTTTGCGAAGTTCGGACATCTCTAGTGCTCAGTAGCGTGTAAAGATGAAGTAATCAGGCCTATTTAAGCCCTTCCTCCCTTTTGCCTCTTGCTGCCAGTTCAGTATTATTTGATATGTTCTCAAGCCTTGCTTTGCCTTTGTGATTCTGCTGATTCCTGTTTTATTGTCTGTTCCCATATCTACCAGTTTGTCTCTGCTCTCAGTTTACCTAGGTCTCCATTCCTGTCTGTCTCTCCTGCTTCTAGTTCTAACTTGGTCCCATATCTGCCAGTCTACTTCTGCTTCCAGTTCTATCTTGGTCTCCATATCTGCCAGTTTTCTCCTGCTTCCATTTTCTACCTTGGACTCCATACCTGCCTGTCTGCTCCTACTTCCAGTTCTACCTTGGACTCCATACCTGCCTGTCTGCTCCTGCTTCCAGTTCTACCTTGTCTCCATATCTCCAGTTTTCTCCTGCTCTCCATTCTACCTTGGACTCCATATCTGCTAGTCTGCTCCTGGCAGGGGCAGGGATCTCTTTTCTTATAGTCAAGGCACACCACACTGTATTTATACGTACCCAAGTGGCACGTTATAATAATGCCACATGTGCAGGCACCGATACCTTTAGGTGTAATTTACTCAGTTGTTTATAATCGTATGTCTGACACGGTACAATTCTCTACTACTGTTGGAATGAAAGTGATAGTGTCATCTGCTGTTTACCACCAGGTGGCAAGCAAGGCCCTTTCTGTTTTTAATTTTAGATATAAAATATAGTACAGATATATATAGCAGTAGAATACAATAATAAATATCCTCATTTTGCAACATTTAAAGGAACAGTAAAAAAACACATTAAAAATGCGCAATCATCTGTTGTTAATACATAGAATTTTTACAGACTGCAAAGCCCATTTTTTCCTTTATCCTTATATCCTGAGGATAGATACACAATAGGCTTTTCTACTGCAGATGCAGTGTGCTTGCCTTGCCTTCAATTAAATCTCATGAAGGGATGTAATTAACACTGGCGATGTGCGATGGACTCACAATATAAGGGACTGCAGAGACACTTGCTCCCCCTTGTGTCCTAAATATATTGCAGAATTTTATGTAAGAAGCCGTTAAAGAGATGTTGACACATCTATGAATTATTTTATTGAAATACTGTTTAATAAATTGGTTCCTGTTATGTTTCCTTTAAAGGGCATGTCCACCCCCAAAACTGAAATTAAACCCCATACGGGCCCCACTCTGTAGTGTAATAAAATCCTACTCACATTCTGCTCCAATGGCTGCCCTGCTATCCCCTCGAAATTCAAGAAACTGCAGTGTAGAGGGCTGCGAGTGACTCATCCTGTGCCTGTTCAGCCTCAACCTCATCAAGGTTTGAGGCTCGCAGGAGAGTACTCGCCCCCCTCCCTCCCGATTTTGTCTCCCTCCCCTACCATTAAACCCCATTGATATTATGTACTGCTCCTTCCCCCAGACCCAACCGCACTACTATTCTGCACAGAAAGTCCCCGATCTTTACTTCACCATGCTTCTCTCCTCTCGCCTGTCTGAACTCCCGCAGCCGCGTCCGTGATTGGCTGCCTCTCAGCCAATCCGTGCAAGAAGAGGCCGGGGATGTGCGGTGAAGGAGAGAGGCATGGTAAGTAATAATTGGGACTTTCTGTGCAGATGTAATGCGTTGGGGCTGGGGGAAGGAGCAGTACAAATATCAAAATTATGTACAAGGATGGACATGCCCTATAAACCGAGTGCAATGTTCCTCTAATATTTAGCAGCTGTGTGAGCACATATGTAGCTATTTTGGGGCATATTAATTAAAGGGAACTGTGGTCTCCAACAAGTTTATTTTAAATGAAAGGCCAGGTTCCTACCTTTAAAACGAGCCATCAACCACCTCTCTATGTGCTGCACAGCCCAAAGTATGAAGAAATCACTGATCAGAAAGTTAGGGGGTGGGAGGTTCTGATCTGTGGTCAGAAATACTACTTCCTTCTCTAATCTGCGGTTGGCACTGCTCAGCATGACTGAAGGGTAGGAGGGGTGGGAGAAGCACAGCCCACAGCACTGCTTTTTTTAATGCTCCTACTTGCTGGCCCTCCCACTTGCTGCCCGTCCCTCCCATTGCAGACCCAACCTGGCCATTTCCCTTGCAGGCCTCTGTGGCCACTCCCACTCATGGACTCTGTGGCCCCGCCCACTCATGGGTCCTGTGTACCCTCCCCCACTTGGACCTCAGACAAATACCCTCCAACCCCCTACAGGAACTGTGTAAAACAGAGAAAGAATCAAAGTTTTAAACTGCTGATTCTCTCTGCTAAAAGGCTGCTTTTACAGTTTTCAGTAAGGGGGGGAAGGGTATTGGTCTGAGGTGCAAGTGGGAGGGACAATGGGGAGTCCCCAAGGGGGAGGGTCATTGGGGCCCATGAGTGGGAGGGGCACAGGAGGCTGCAAGGGAAAGGCCCAAGGGGACTGCAAGGTAAGAGCCGGATAGGTCTGCAAGGAGGGGCCATCTGACCCATGATGTGGGAGGGGCCCAAAGCCCACAGGGGGGGGGGCTGTATGTGGGAGGAGCCACATACCCACAGGTGGGAGGGGGCAATGATGTCTGTGTGTGTGGAGGGCCACAGAAGGCCCCAATGACCCCCCACTTCCACGGGCCTGCAAGTGGGAGGGGCCCATGAGAGGGGCCATAATTGGAGGGTCCACAGAGCCCACGAGTGGGAGGGGCCACAGAAGGCTGTAAGGAAAAGGCCCAAGGGGGCTGCAAAGGGAAGGGGCCATGGGGCCCATGAGGAACAGGAGACACAGGGAAGAAGGACTGGCACATGGTTTCAGAGCAGGAAGTAGGAAGTCAGGGGATCTGGTGATGCTGCTCCCTTATCCACACATATAAATGTAAATTCTAACTATGTAAATAAATAATGAAAGTAAATTGCAAAAATCCTCAGGAAACCAATTCCTGTCAATTTACCTTAAGTTATTTTTGGACCACAGTTCCCCTTAACCTGCATTTTGGGAAACTTCTGATACCGCAATTTAGGGTAAAATTACATCTGGGGTCATACTGTTACAACTGCAGCCATAAAAACCGTATGGTGTTGTATGGACGATTGTACAATTGAAGTCGGTCAGAAAAACAGGGCCGTTAATTTTCCGAGATAATGTGCCTTTAATAATATGGCCCTTCGTATTGTAGTGCTTGTATATGGGTGTGTGAACAGATTTGGCGAGTTGTGTTTGCGCACAAGCACAGCATAGAGGACACAGTACTCGTATGACATATGCCAGTAAGATTTAGACATTGGATTAGTAACCATGTAATGGTCGCAGTGGTGTAACCATGGACCAGGATTCCAGAGTCCTCCCAGCAAAAGAAAATAGATGAGGCACCAAGGAGGTAACAAATTTCAATAGGGAAGGAATAGATTTTCTACAAAACAGAATGTTGGTTCCTGTTTAATGAGAATGCGTTACCATGACATTGGAATATCCAATTGGCTTGATTTGGCCTGCTCTTCATTAAGTTGGCCTGTGTGTGGCCATGCATTTCGTTTCAAACCTGCAGTAGCATCAGAGTGCTTTGAGACTAGATGGACCTTGGTTGAGGTGGAGTTGTGTGAGAGCGCCTGGTCCCTTACAAGGTATCTACGTCTACTTTTATGGTGTATAGCCTTGGTTGGATTCCCTAATTTAATATCAATTGCAAATGAATGGTGTAGGCCCTGGCATATAGCCTTATAATATGTATCTAATGTAATTTATATATTATATATATATCATCATCTATCCATCAAACGTGGGACTTCTAGTCACCTTTATTTATATACCATTAATTGCAGGGCTGCTGTCCCCTTAATAGTCTCCAGCTGTAGGGAAATACTTGGACTGATTTCAAATAGATTATGAGATGAACTGTGATATTTTTTTATTTCCATATTTCTCACCGGTCATGGGAAAATATGCAGGGTACAGTCCAACTTGTCTTTCATATGGGAAGATTGCCATGAGGAAGTTGGAAGTTTAGAATCATTTGGAATTGTAAAGGTTTGTATCAGCAAATGAACATTAAAGAATAACTTTAATTTTCACAAAATGGAAGAGAATGTGTAGAACACTAGGTAGGTATAATATAACTAATTTTAAAATAATGATATTTTATACTAAACTTTCCCTTTAACAAAGTATTCACACTGACTCATACATGTAGTACTATGCATACAATATGTTACTTGTTCCATATTTTATCTTTTTAGTTATTGGTACTAAGAAAAAGTCAAAATGGAGTCTCTGCTTTGGTATTAGAACAAAGCCATGCTAAATCTGACCTTGAATGCGGAGCTAACGGTGTTTATTAGTAGGCTTACAGCACAACACCCACCTTTACAAACATCCCCAGGGCCAGCCAGATAGTACAAACAGGTATGCAAAATGAAACCTCATTACTCTATTTTTGATAAATTATCCACAATCATCAACAGTTAGGTAGGGTTAAAAAGAGGGTGAGAGTTTGGACTTGATGAACTGTGTGGATACACAGTTTTGTGTGACATTCGTCTAACGCAATATCATAGATTTTGTCTCGTACGCGGGACTGGTATCATATAACCAAGTAAAGTACCAAGACAAATAAAAATAAATTGCTTTTGTGAGACTCGTAAAAAGAAAAAAACCTTGTCTCATGGGTGATCGATTACAGAACATCATTATTTTCTGGCTGCACTATACCAGGCCAGCACTGCACGCAGCACTACAAGGAATTATGTTTATCTCTCCTATCTGTTTTATCCTTGTTGGCCGGGCAGAGACCAGAAGGCAGCAGCAGCTGTAACCCGCTTCTCTCTTCTCTGCCAAACTAGACTGATGTTATTAGCAACGCAGAAAACACCAGAGAGACAAAAAGGATTCACATGTTTATTATCGTCATCACCAGAAAACTGCTAGGGACAATACATTTACCCTATCGAGGGGGCCATTTTAGGGCAAGGCAGAAAGGGGAACCTGCCAGAACCCTAACATAGGAAGAGGGGCTGGTAGAAACCTGCACTGTAACTACTAAAAACAAAGATCTCAAACAGGAAATAGACCAAGACAACATGGCATGGGATTTCAATACATTATTACACCCATTTTCAGATCGGAGAGGTATTTGGCTTGTGGTATTAACTTTATTATGCTCTACTGGCCAGAAGATTTGGCTGATCTCCTCTATTACTTAGAGGACCGTCAGAAAGTTATGACCTGTCAATAGTGTTGAATGTCTTTGGCCTTGGATTAAAAAAATGATGGTTTATTTAAACCAAAAAATTTCTTGCTGGAAAAGCGAAATCAGTTATAGCTGTTTCCAGAATCAAACACTTCAGGAGATCACATAAAAGTCTTATCGTTAAAAATGGTGCTAACTTTGCACCAACCATCAGACCTTATTTAACATTTGAAAGCTGACATCTGATTGGTTGGGGCAAATTATCACCATTTTATTGCATCTCCCTGATTATTTTTAAAGACAACTCCACCCTCATAACGTAACATATTTTAGAGAGTGTGCCCTTTATAATATGTTGGATATCCATACTTTGTCCTATAAATCATTACTGTATTCTGCTATGCTTCTGGATGTCTTCTGACTGAGCCTGTGCTGCTCGAAGAGGCAGACAGTGGATTAACCATTCCAGTCTTGGCTTTGATGTCAACTGTCAAATCCTAACTGACAGTTGCTAACTGGAAGAACCAGAAGCAGAAACTGGATATAGGACAGTGTGCAGGATTCAGGTTAGACTTATTATTTCACAATTTCAAACTATTACATTTAGGGTTTTGGGGGGTTGACAAAAAGTCCTGGGGGTATGGGTTAGTAAGTCGGTGTGTCTGAGAAGAACACTCGCACGGAGGTCTCGATGAAACCTGTGTTCGTTGCTGTTTTGGGGAATTGGCTACTGCAACAACTAATGAACCGTCATATAGAGGAAAATAGGATTGTGGAAATAACTATGCGCTACAAATCAAATTAGAATCATGCAAATGGTGTATGCACGAGAAGCAGTAATGCCTGGAAACAGAAATACAAGTGTCTCAGCCAGCATTCGCTGCGAAGGGAGAAGGAATCTAATCCTTGGAGATCAACACTTAGAGGGTGAACCACAGCCGTCGAAAACATATCTGTACCCGAGATAGGATATATGAAAGGTGGGTGCCCTAAGATAAGTGCAAGCAACAACACAGGGTACTGACACCATTATTCCTCGAAGCAGTTATAGAGAATGAGCGGCCAGGTGTGTGTCAGCAGAACACCTACCATGGCGTTTTCATGCTTGATTATCAGACGTGCGCCGACAAGAAGGAAGAAGAACATCAGTCGGAGAGCTGCAACGTGGTATTTACACCAGCCTATAGAGCAGATAGCAGCTCCAACCAAATATGGAATGTTGCGGCCTCTATACCGGGCTGGTGTAGGGATTCCAGGCAGACAGTGGGCGGCACAGTAGGTCGACGCCCGCAGAGAAACCGGCCATAGACGGATGTATCAAAAGTTCGATGTTATAGTCACAGGGATAGAAAAGGCCGAACACATGCTGGCATTTGGTAAAAAAATGACCGGTGTACAGAAAATGGGTGCGTACTACCGCAGCAGCCCCGTGCACCTGGATGCGGGGAATTCCACGAGGCACGCCGGATGAATTTGGCTGAAACTGGGTTGGCGTGGGCACCGGCAGTAGATAGGGCTCCTTCTGTAGCCAAAGCAGAAGGCAATACACGGAAGGGAGGACCCTCCCGTCGAAGAGGGCAGGCTGCCGAACTCCGACCCCGAGCAGGGGGATGGTACGCGGAGGGGGGCAGGGAACAATTCGAGGGGATCAACCAGCACGCACCACCACAAAACTAGCACTGCATAGGACGAACAAAGCAGAGACAGGCACACATGATAGTGCGTATAGGGAAAAGAACAAGAAAAAAGCGCGGGACCAACGGGAAGAAAAAGGACAGCGCAGGGCCTGGATACCCCGGAAGGTGCTGACGGGAAGTGAGCCCGGGGTAGGAGCACCCGGCTTAATAGGGGAGCTAGCGTACAGAATTGCAGCAGCAAGAAAGAAATAACAGTGGCACTGTAGGGGAATGTAATTGTCGCAGGACCGGGCGTGCTGGCGAGACCGGCACTGAACCGAAAGAACAAACAGGATCAAGGGACAACCCGTAAAGAAGGACGAGCGACGTACATGGGGAGGGAAAGCGGAAGGACGGCATCGCGGCAAACCTGGAGACAAAAGGCACAGACGTGGGGGACGGGGAAAGCCAAGAAGGAGTAATGTGTCAGGCAGGGTGGACCTACACTTACGAACCAACGAAAGAGGGAAGGTTTAAAAGAGGTGGGACATTTCTGGACTCCGTACAGAGTGTTTTTTGTCGAATATAGCGGTTGAGGGCAGTTTGATAGCCCAGAAATGAGCCATAGAAACAAAGGGAATGAGACAAAAATGCATGAAAACACTGTGACATACACAGCAAGGCCCGTAGCTATCCGAGAGAGAACGGTCAACTGCAAGAGGGTATGTGTCCTCCGGACTGCATCAAGCAATAAAAAAGGGAAGACACATGGGATGCCGTGTAACTGTGACAATCTACGGGCACCAACTGCGCGTCAAAGGCTGCGGGCTCAATAGCCGGCCTTCCGCCAACCCGAAACCAAGCCTGGTTGCACACAAGAAAAATTACCCAAACCCACCTTGGTGCATTCAATATGCAGGAACATGAAGAACGGTTATTTCTCAGCATGCGATGGGAGTCTGAAGGGTCAGGAACTGCGTTATGGAAAAGGGGTTTTTTGCGCTTGATTTTGGTTTTGGTTGGGGCAGAGATACGGAAGGCGGGCGAGGAAGTCGTTGATTTCCTAAACATGATGAGAGAGCATGAAAGGGGTCAATGGACGGGGGACGTGCTGCCTCCCGGAGGAACAGAGAAATTGTCCCACAGCTTATAACCCACTCCAAGGTCGTTGCCGCGTTCAAAAGATTCAAATGATGCCTGTACAACACTAGGGAATTTTCAAAGAAAATGGACCTGGACTGCGATGGCCGATTTTTCCAAAGCGGGCGAGCCAACGCGCTCAGGTTGCTTTTTTTCAAGGGGGGGGCGGCATGTCTTGTTATTTCGAAGGGCACTTGCTTCGGTCCTTTCTATCTGGGACCTAGAACACAGGCTTTTTTCGGGACCTCGCTTCGTTCAAGACAAGAAACCGGAAAGGAAGTCAACAAAGCCAAAAAAACGATCCCAAGCCAAAGTCACTAACGGCTTGGAAAAATGAGCATGGTATGGAACCAACGAGATCTAGAAGGTTGGATCACGAAGTCTTGTGGCGTTTCAAGTTCAACAGACAAAGGCGAGGGAACTGCTTACCGATTAATTCCAGAGAGAAAGTAAACGCTTCAACGGCTAATATGCGAGCACTCCCGTTGGGACATGAGCTACTTCCGCCATTGAAGAACCTGCCCGCCAAGGTATGGGTCTCGGGGGAGCGTTTTGACAGTGGGTCAGCGGCGTGGTGCAGCGAGAGCTACTACTGCACTTACTTCCAAGGTTCCTACTGTTACATAGATTGTTACATTGTTATATAGATTGTTACATTGTTATATAGATTGTTACATTGTTATATAGACTGTTACATTGGTAATTGAGTTGTGAGTGAGAAGCAGCATTTTTATGTTTCAAAAATGTATCCAGTTCTGCCCTGTGATTGACAGCAGCATAGAGATCTGTATCAACATTAACCCTGCAGCTGCCTGAGGTGATTGTTGGACGGGTTTATATAAATTACCAATACTGTTCCTACTGCACTGTGATGGAGCTTAGTGAGCAGGAATAGGGACATTAGGAAATCCTGGTGGTTGCAGTATAGCTGATTGTCAACATTGTATTATATAAGGGATAATGCGCCCCTACAGTGTAATATAAGGATATTACGCCACGAGGAGTTCCCTGACATATAGAGCACGAGGCCGTAGATCGAGTGCTTCTATACAGGACAGGGAACTCCGAGGTGGCGTAATGTCCTATTATATTAATGTAAAGGGGCGCATTATTTCTTAATATACATAAGTATGGATTCCTTCACCCCATTCACATTTTAAATTCTAGCCTTGCCCTATTCCACCTTAAATCCCCCAAGACCTTCTGTAACTTAAAACCAGTAGAAAGGAACATCCCAGCCCAGCATCTATGCGGTTAAAACTCTTTGTGGAGGAGGAGAGAGACATTGGTTATGAAGTGAGGACCACAAATGTAGTGACAAGTAACGACTGTCGTGGTTCCCTGTGGGCATTGTCCCTGTTTTGGTCAGCCTAAAGGGACACATGTCGCTGCAAGACACTGTAAAAGTTCAGACAGTGCCTTGTAATCTGGCGAACACGAAACAGGGATCCCCCAGGAAACGGTGACCTGCAGGCATGCCTGTAACTTAACACAACACTTTGCGGCACAGTTCGACACACCCGAGGTCAACTCATTATGTATGTCAACCAGTTATATAGACTGTTGCATAGATTGTTACATTGTTATATAGACTGTTGCATAGATTGTTACATTGTTATATAGACTGTTACATAGATTGTTACATTGTTATATAGACTGTTACATAGATTGTTACATTGTTATATAGACTGTTAGATTGTTACGTTGTTATATAGATTGTTATATACATTGTTATATAGACTGTTGCATAGATTGTTACATTGTTATATAGACTGTTACATAGATTGTTACATTGTTATATAGACTGTTACATAGATTGTTACATTGTTATATAGATTGTTACATTGTTATATAGATTGTTACATTGTTATATAGACTGTTACATTGGTAATTGAGTTGTGAGTGAGAAGCAGCATTTTTATGTTTCAAAAATGTATCCAGTCTGCCCTGTGATTGACAGCAGCATAGAGATCTGTATCAACATTAACCCTGCAGCTGCCTGAGGTGATTGTTGAGACTGGGTTTATATAAATTACCAATTACTGTTCCTACTGCACTGTGATGGAGCTTAGTGAGCAGGAATAGGGACATTAGGAAATCCTGGTGGTTGCAGTATAGCTGATTGTCAACATTGTATTATATAAGGGATAATGCGCCCCTTACAGTGTAATATAAGGATATTACGCCACGAGGAGTTCCCTGACCATATAGAAGCACGAGGCCGTAGATCGAGTGCTTCTATACAGGACAGGGAACTCCGAGGTGGCGTAATGTCCTTATATTATAATGTAAAGGGGCGCATTATTTCTTATAATACATAAGTATTGGATTCCTTCACCCCATTCACATTTTAAATTCTAGCCTTGTCCCTATTTCCACCTTAAATCCCCCAAGCTACCTTCTGTAACTTAAAACCAGTAGAAAGGAACATCCCAGCCCAGCATCTATGCGGTTAAACAAATCTTTGTGGAGGAGGAGAGAGACATTGGTTATGAAGTGACAGGAAGTAGCTCCAGCAGGTTCTGTTAGTGAAGTTAAACACTGCAAAAAATGCTGAGTCATTGTCCAGGCATGAACACTGGAATGGGCGGAGTAGTGGGATGAGTCACTTAGTGACATAGCTGAGTGATTTTTATAAGGATATATACCACTGCAGCTCCCATTATAAAATACCACACTTATGTATTATAATATATATCATATATACACAGGAATGATAGTACCATATATTCTTTAAACAGAATGATCTCTCAATGTGCCCATACATGGTCCGATGTTATCAGCTTCCTCTACTATAGTGAAGGGAGCCGGTAATGGAAATTTTCCATCTTGCCTGATAGGTCCCAATACTGATAAAATTCCACAAATTCTGTCAGATCCACCGTCAGGGTCACAGCTCTGACTTTAAAAGACACTAACGGTAATGTAGCAAATGTGGATTTCTCAGTAAATTTTTCGGCCTCATTGACCGATGCACAAAAATATCTGTTGGTTGGCCCTAAAAATTTGTTTGTGTGTACCCAGCCTTAATGAATATACTTTATAACAAAAGTAAAGGGAATATGTGTATTGGCCAACTGTGATGATAATCATGGCAATTAGAGAATATATAATATTATTATATGATCCATATATAATAGATCACATGAATGTATTCGGTGGTGAACCTCCTTCTGGGCTTGTTCGGTGGAAACCCATTTAGGAATTCCACCCTTGAAAATCCTGCTCTTGCCACTGCAATGGGATGTTAGTTATTCACTGCAGTAAGATTACATAACTGATTGGTTCCTGCATATTGATAGCAAGGGCACCTATAGCTGGATTAATATCTGCTCCACCAATAGGGGATGGACAGGAATGCTCTGTGAAGAGCTGATTGCAAGGTTGGTGATAGTCAGTAGTTTGAGAAATCAGTAGTATGTTGGCCATACACTTGTCAAATCAATCATATTCCGCCAGGAGGTTCCTAAATTTTGACCTTTCTGCAAAGTTCACTCCTGGGCCATTTATTCATTCAAAAGAATGGGTCAGGCGATTCTTGGGATGTCAGGAACATCAGAAGAATGTTAGGGGAACATGGGAAGGCGAGTTTGCAGTGTATAGGGGGCTTAGGACTAGGCCCCGCTAACGAACTGCATGACATTTTATTTACAATGGAAATCGCAGGAAATAGGCCCAACTGTGTGCGATCCATTGCAATTTTATCGGATTTTAATGGCAATCACCATTTTAGATCGTTTTTTGTCAAAATCTCACTTAATACAATTCAATTGAAACGTATGGAAAAGTGGACAGAAGCCAATAGGAAGGACACATTCAACATGACAGGTGATTTTCATTTTACCCATAATCCCATGCAAAACGCAAGTGCAAACGCATGTAAAAGTGAATACAAGTGGACACAAGCGAAAGGCAAAAGTGCACAGAAACACACAAGTTTTTACGTGTGCTCAAACGGGGCCCTTATAAGGGAAACTGTGGTTAAAGAGTTAAATAAAAGTCTGTTGTCTTTAAAATGAACCTTGAATCACATCTCAGGTTGCAGCCTGTGAGAAATTATATTGCGGATAATGTTCAAGCTTAATGCTTCTTATAGCTTGCAGGTGGAAACTGGTCACATGACTACAAGCTAGTGGACGCAGGAAGTGTTCAGGAAGTTATATTGCTTAACTTGTCCAGCAAAATAACACAGGTTTCCCACCCCTCCCATGAGTCGCGGGAGTCTGGGGTGGTCTGGAGTCTGGGGTGGTCTCCCACACTCCCGCTCTGACCCTGGAAAGACCCTTACCTGGGCGCCATACCTCCAGAAGTGCCCCTTATGTGTCTGCCACACCCCAGGAACACCTCTAACTCCATTTCTACCCTCTCTTATGGATCTCTACAGACCCCACGGTCCAGCCATGCCTCCTTCCTGCCCACTGACACCCGACCTCCCCCACCGTGCTTGGAAGCCTTGTTCGGCAGGGTGGGAAGTCTGAATAACATCTTAAAAGTTTTACATAGAGATGGTTCATTTTGAATGTGCAATGGAAAGGCTTTCATTCAACTTGTTCGGAGATAACATTTTCCCTTTAAGTGATGAAAAATGGCCTTAAAATTTCACTGTGTGGGTTCCGTCTTTTTTATGTTTTATTATAGAAAGGACACGCCTTCTTTAGATGACCTAAATATTTGTTTGTTTTTGACTTTGTATTAAATAAATATTAGGCAAGAACAACCCAGCCTGGTAATGAGACACAAGGCTTGTCTATGTGTTTGCCTGATAATAATCAGAGTTCATTCATTCTGTCATTGCCTCCTCCCTGTTATCTCATGCTTGGCGTATCCAGATTAAACTTGGTTACAGAAGAAACTTTGTAGAAATGTTCCGTTAACACCTAAAAAAGCTGGCAAAGAAGATGGAAGTTTTGACCATTTTTCTGAGATGGGAGACATCTCAGAAAAATGTTTAGATGGAAATATGGATTATATACGATCTACATTTTATATATAATATATCCCCATATCCATCTTAGCAGGATGGTAGGACTGATTACTCCTACTTCCTAATATTGAGGAGTGCCAGCATGAGCAGTTTTCATCTGCCAGGTTAATCTCCTGGGATTTCCTGTATAGTGCTGAAGCACCAAGTTTAATATATATTTTAATTTCACCCTACAGAAGTCCCACTGTAGTGATTGCTTTCTTTTAAATTCAGATTAGCTTGGCTTTGGTGCATTTGTCATTGCAAGATATACAGTGAAAGGACATCTAGTGGCAAAAACTAGAAATGACATCTCATCACTCAGCCCTAGAGGAGAGACGTTAAATGGAATGAAGGCTTACATAGACAGAGAGGATCTGCTGGAAAAATTAGACTGATATATACTGTTATGACCGTTGCTAATGTATGTATTTGTATTCATTTATTAACTTTAAAGGAATACTCTTTTATTTTTACAATTGTCTTATAGATTTACTGCCTGAATATAATATTATCCTTTAAACAAGTTGCTACAACCATATTATTTTTGTATAAATATTAGACACACGGGGCCTGAAGATTCTTTTGCAGTAATTGGCAGCTTTCTAGCTCCACCCCCTGTCTGCTCTCACCTTCATTAACATATTATTGCGTGTTCTAAAATGTGGGTGGAGTCAGTCAGTGCATGAGTATATCCCTTTAAATCTCCAGTTGACTGGTTTCATTACCTTTAACAGAACATGAAATTAGTATCTCCCAGCTCATATTCTTTTGACCAGATCCTGAAATTCTCCCACCAAAAACTTTACTGGAAACACGGTCAGTTTAGGGGGTGACCCACGGAGACCTCAACACCCACATTAAAGAACAGCTGCTCCAGTTGGAAACTTAAAGTGGCAGCTGCAGTTGATCCACCGAGACTGCGGAATAACAGAAGTCTGTGTTTTTTTGGTTTTTTTTTTACTAAAAATTGGCATTGAGCCTCCTGTAGGATGGAATTCAATTATTAACAGTCACTGACTAAATAATATAATGACAATTATGTCCCTGCTCCTACTCAAACTTTTATCTGCTTCCTAGTCTACAGACCATCAGTAGTTAAGAAAGGAAAAATATTTCTAATTCTCTTGGATGAACATAGTAAGGGCACGGCCACACTGCACACGCAATCGCACACGGAATCGCAAGTGATTCCGGTGCGATTCCCGTTCGTTTGCATACAATTGTATGCGATTGCACATAAAAAATGTCGATCACATGCGATTGCGTGTAGCATCACACCCGAAAATGTGCATTTTTGGTGCGTTGCTGCAACTCCTATGTTCAAAAAAATCGCATGTGCAGGCAAACGCAAAAAAACCCCGCACAAGTGTGGCCTAGCCCTAAGAATGATTACCTAAAGAATGATTGGTCGATGAACGCCTGTTTCGACCAACAATTGCACACTCAGGTGTTGTTCATAGATCTTGGACTACAAACAGCCACACTGGCCTCACAATGTGTGATTATCAGACAAAATGGCCATTCGTCAGCTGTGAAATTTCCCATCTTTACGAGCCTTAACAGTCAGTGGTCCATGAAAGCTGCTCTAGACTATGTCAGTCAGGAATGTTTATAATGTAAACCTGTCAATCTCCCTGAACATAGCTGTAGACACGCTTCTTTTTCTGTGTGTAATGCTTTTAGAATTTGCTTCAATTATACATATAGCATTAGGGTATTGTATGTTCATTGGTTTCAGTAACCGTTCTTTATGATTCATGAATCCTTTTGTAACTTACCCTGACTATTTATCTATTATTACAACATGTGCACAGTTACATGCGCATTGGAAACCATGGGAATTTTTTCGTTACCGCGATTTTCATTTAAACGAAAATCACGTGCGCAAACACGTGAAAAACGCGCTAGTGTGGCCTAGCCCTAACTGGGGTTCCTAGAATGGTCTGTTGGCCTATCATTAATTTGATGTAGGGGTTGACCATAGCAAACACCTTATCCTTGAATGCCAAGGGAATGTCCACCCCCAATCTCAAATTTGTATATAGGCTAATCACATATCGCATGTGTTCCAATACTACAGATATGTACAGGAGTGCAGCGCACATATCATGCATATCATAGCATGCGCTGTATCAATGTTAAAGGAACTGCCAACCCCTTTTTCCAAAAACTGATATAATGTAGATAACCCCCCAAAACCTTAACTTCGTTTTAGTACAAATTTAGAAATCAGCTCCCACACAGAGATATTATACTCACAAGCTCCTCGCTCCACCGCCGCTTCCGGGTTCTTCTCCCAGTCTCCACTGAGGCTGCTCTGTTCTTTTCGTGTTCTTGAGCAGCCGCAGTGGAGACTGCTCCGGGAATGGCAGTCAGTGATTGGCCGTGACGTCACAGTCATGGCCGACACTGACTGCCTTACCCGGAAGTGCAGAGCCGCGGAGGTGGAGCCAGGAGGAGCATGTAAGTATAATATCTCTGTGTGGGAGCTGATTTCTAAATTGTGACTAAAACGAAGTTAAGGTTTTGGGGGTTATCTACATTATATCAGTTTTTGGAAAGTGGTGGACAGTCCCTTTAAAGGGGAACTGTGGTCTCCACACAAGTGCCCTTTAAGAGCACATTCCTACCTTTAAAACAACTCCAGGATCAGGCAAACAATACAAAGTGCAAATAATTTAAGTGCTGGTCCAGCAGCATTCCGTGTGGTAAGTTACAGCATTACTGTGCCATGCCCTGGAATGCCCAAGGTCACGCCCCTGGAATGCCCAAGCCCCCATCTCCGCAACTAAGTCAGGTGTTCTAAAACACAGGAAAATACCCTACAGATTGTGTGTGCCCCTGCAAATTGGATTTGTGTATATTACTACCTCCATGGCATGTACGAGTAGTGAGCTGCTCTGTTTGTGCAGTGGATGGAAGCTCATTGCTCACATTAGTGCACCCCAATGTGCCTATCTCCCCTACAGGAGGCACACTGAAATGAGCTGTGAGCTGTCAGCCACTACATAAAAGGTAGTTGGAGACACGCAGCCACCCAGGGAGGCAGGAATAGGATTTCCTACCGTCCTAGAATAGGAAATTTAACAAATTAAAAGAAGTTGGGGGCTTTCTTGGGCACAGACACACTTTTGCTGTTACAAAACTTAACAGACACAGCGTTGCAGCAACAGTGTTTCAGGAGCACTTCTTCTGCAGAGAATGATTCCACTACAATGACCCGATACATTAAATTAGAAACATGTCTGTACCCCACATAAGGCTTAATTCATTTTATTTTATTTCCCTTTTGCTCATCTGCACCCAGTGTTGTTGAAAAGTAGTGTAACAGTGCTGTGTTGATGAAGGGGGAGTGTACCCCACGAATAAACCCACGATTTCACCTTGGAGTGCGACTCTATACTACTTTGTTGAGTTACTCATACGTTCCCTTGATGTGGGGAAATTGGACGTCTGCACCCACCAGGCTAGTGAGCATATGGACTTTTACTGATCTTACAGTGCTGTGTTCCTGTGGGTTATATGAGTATAAATATCCATATCAAATAAAGGGACTTAAATAAAGGGAGTGAATGAGAGCAAGACAGGAGGCAATTCAATGGGGTCAATGTACAATCTCTATTTTGATTTTATGAACAAAACAAAGTAATTTAAATGTGTAGTCTATGGCCTTTAATTATTTATTCATTTCATGTTACTTTCACCCTCTATATTTCTAACTTATTTAAAATTCCATGACGGGTTGGCAGATCAGTGAAACGCGTAGGGACACCTATTCAAAACACATGTAGCATGGCTGAATTAAAAATAATGCTGTTTAATTGCAATATGTGCATTTTTGAGATTGTTGAAATGTATTTGTTTGCTGGGTGCTGCTGGTCCACCATGGCTAGTGGTGCATATGACTAAGTAATAGAACAGTTCCACAGTGCTCACCAGTCTTGATTCAAATATGTGTTTATTCACACGTAACATTTCTGTGCTAGCATAGCACCTTCATCAGACGTTATCAGATCAGATGGTTTGGCAACCCAGAATGTATGTTATGGCTCCAGTCCTAACTTGATCGGGAGATCCGCAAGTAGACATGCCCCAGGGTCCTCGCTCGGGCACGCGTTTTGGTTCAGTTGAGGCCTAGTGTTCTGCTATTTCCCCCTGCTACTGGTGGTAGCGGATGTTTTCTTGTGCGTGCTCAGTAGGGATGGCCGGTTCGCGGATCCGAACCCGGATCCGCCGCGGATTTATCCCGTTCGCGAACGGCAGATTTTTCCGGATTTTCCACCTTCCGAACTTCCGATTCGCGGATTTTTCATATTTTCGAAAATTTTCAAAAATACGCGAAAACACATAATTTCGGAAATTTTCGAAAATGTAAGGATTTCTCTTATTTTCATAAATACGTATATTCTAGTTTTTCTCGTATTTTCGAAAATACGGATATCGTAATTTCAAGGGTATTTTTCATTTTAATGGGTCCGCTCGCGGATTTTCAAATTTTCGCGGATCCTCGAGCGGACCGGATTTTGCGAAGTTCGGACATCTCTAGTGCTCAGTAGCGTGTAAAGATGAAGTAATCAGGCCTATTAAAGCCCTTCCCCCCTTTTGCTCTTGCTGCCAGTTCAGTATTATTTGATATGTTCTCAAGCCTTGCTTTGCTTCTTTGTGATTCTGCTGATTCCTGTTTTATTGTCTGTTCTCCATATCTACCAGTTTGCTCCTGCTTCCAGTTTTACCTAGGTCTCCATTCCTGTCTGTCTGCTCCTGCTTCTAGTTCTAACTTGGTCTCCATATCTGCCAGTCTACTTCTGCTTCCAGTTCTATCTTGGTCTCCATATCTGCCAGTTTTCTCCTGCTTCCAGTTCTACCTTGGACTCCATACCTGCCTGTCTGCTCCTACTTCCAGTTCTACCTTGGACTCCATACCTGCCTGTCTGCTCCTGCTTCCAGTTCTACCTTGGTCTCCATATCTGCCAGTTTTCTTCTGCTTCCAGTTCTACCTTGGACTCCATATCTGCTAGTCTGCTCCTGGCAGGGGCAGGGATCTCTTTTCTTATATGTCAAGGCACACCACACTGTATTTATACGTACCCAAGTGGCACGTTATAATAATGCCCAGCATGTGCAGGCACCGATACCTTTAGGTGTAATTTACTCAGTTGTTTATAATCGTATGTCTGACACGGTACAATTCTCTACTACTGTTGGAAATGAAAGTGATAGTGTCATACTGCTGTTTACCACCAGGTGGCAAGCAAGGGCCCTTTCTGTTTTTAATTTTTAGATATAAAATATAGTACAGATATATATATAGCAGTAGTAATACAATAATAAATATCCTCATTTTGCAACATTTAAAGGAACAGTAAAAACAACATTAAAAAATGCGCAATGCATCTGTTTGTTAAATACATAGAATTTTTAGCAGACTGCAAAGCCCATTTTTTTCCTTTATCCTTATATCCTGAGGATAGATACACAATAGGCTTTTCTACTGCAGATGCAGTGTGCTTGCCTTGCCTTCAATTAAATCATCGCATGAAGGGATGTAATTAACACTGGCAGATGTGCGATGGACTCACAATAATAAGGGACTGCAGAGACACTTGCTCCCCCTTGTGTCCATAAATATATTGCAGAATTTTATGTAGAAGAGCCGTTAAAGAGATGTTGACACATCTATGGAATTATTTTATTGAAATACTGTTTAATAAATTGTGTCCTGTTATGTTTCCTTTAAAGGGCATGTCCACCCCCAAAACTGAAATTAAACCCCATACTGGCCCCACTCTGTAGTGTAATAAAATCCTTACCTCACATTTCTGCTCCAAATGGCTGCCCTGCTATTCCCCTCGAAAGTCAAGGAAACTGCAGTGTAGAGGCTGCGAGTGACTCATCCTGTGCCTGTCTCAGCCTCAACCTCATCAAGGTTTGAGGCATGCGCAGGAGAGTACTCGCCCCCCTCCCTCCCGATTTTGTCTCCCTCCCCCTACCATTAAACCCCATTGATATTATGTACTGCTCCTTCCCCCAGACCCAACTGCACTACTATTCTGCACAGAAAGTCCCCCGATCTTTACTTACCATGCTTCTCTCCTTCGCCTGTCTGAACTCCCGGCAGCCGCGTCCGTGATTGGCTGCCTCTCAGCCAATCCGTGCAAGAAGAGGGCCGGGGATGTGCGGTGAAGGAGAGAGGCATGGTAAGTAATAATTGGGGGACTTTCTGTGCAGAATAGTAATGCGTTTGGGGCTGGGGGAAGGAGCAGTACATAATATCAAAAATTATGTACAAGGATGGACATGCCCTATAAACCGAGTGCAATGTTTCCTCTAATATTTAGCAGCTGTGTGAGCACATATGTAGCTATTTTGGGGCATATTAATTAAAGGGGAACTGTGGTCTCCAAACAAGTTTATTTTAAATGAAAGGCCAGGTTCCTACCTTTAAAACGAGCCATCAACCACCTCTCTATGTGCTGCACAGCCCAAAGTATGAAGAAATCACTGATCAGAAAGTTAGGGGGTGGGAGGTTCTGAATCTGTGGTCAGAAATACTACTTCCTTCTCTAATCTGCGGTTGGCACATGCTCAGTGCATGACTGAAGGGTAGGAAGGGGTGGGGAGAACAGCACAGCCCACAGCACTGCTTTTTTTAATGCCTCCTACTTGCTGGCCCTTCCCACTTGCTGGCCCGTCCCCTCCCATTGCAGACCCAACCTGGCCATTTCCCTTGCAGGCCTCTGTGGCCACTCCCACTCATGGACTCTGTGGCCCCGCCCACTCATGGGTCCTGTGTACCCTCCCCCACTTGGACCTCAGACAAATACCCTCCTACCCCCTACAGGAGACTGTGTAAAAGCAGAGAAAGAATCAAAGTTTTAAACTGCTGATTCTCTCTGCTAAAAAGGCTGCTTTTACAGTTTTCAGTAAGGGGGGGAAGGGTATTGGTCTGAGGTGCAAGTGGGGGAGGGACAATGGGGAGTCCCCAAGGGGGAGGGGTCATTGGGGCCCATGAGTGGGAGGGGCCACAGGAGGCTGCAAGGGAAAGGCCCAAGGGGACTGCAAGGTAAAGAGCCAGGATAGGTCTGCAAGGGGAGGGGCCATCTGACCCATGAGTGGGAGGGGCCACAAAGCCCACGGGTGGGGGGGCTGTATGTGGGAGGAGCCACATAACCCACAGGTGGGAGGGGGCAATGATGTCTGTGTGTGGGAGGGGCCACAGAAGGGCCCCAATGACCCCCCACTTCCACGGGGCCTGCAAGTGGGAGGGGCCCATGAGAGGGGCCATAAGTGGGAGGGTCCACAGAGCCCACGAGTGGGAGGGGCCACAGAAGGCTGTAAGGAAAAGGCCCAAGGGGGCTGCAAAGGGAAGGGGCCATGGGGGCCCATGAGGAACAGGAGACACAGGGAAGAAGGACTGGCACATGGTTTCAGAGCAGGAAGTAGGAAGTGCAGGGGATCTGGTGATGCTGCTCCCTTATCACACATATAAATGTAAATATCTAACTATGTAAAATAAATAATGAAAGTAAATTGCAAAAATCCTCAGGAAACCAATTCCTGTCAATTTACCTTAAGTTATTTTTGGACCACAGTTACCCTTTAACCTGCAGTTTTGGAAACTTCTGATACCGCAATTTAGGGTAAAATTACATCTGGGGTCATACTGTTACAACCATGCAGCCATACAAGAAAACCGTAATGGTGTTGTATGGACGATTGTACAATTGAAGTCGGTCAGAAAAACAGGGGCCGTTAATTTTCCGAGATAATGTGCCTTTATAAATATGGCCCTTCGTATTGTAGTGCTTGTATATGGTGTGTGAACAGATTTGGCGAGTTGTGTGTGCGCACAAGCACACAGCATAGAGGACACAGTAACTCAGTATGACATATGCCAGTAAGATTTAGACATTGGATTAGTAACCATGTAATGGTCGCAGTGGTGTAACCAGGATTCACAGAGTCTCCCCAGCAAAAGGAAATAGATGAGGCACCAAGGAGGTAACAAATTTCAATAGGGAAGGAGATAGGATTTTCTACAAAACAGAATGTTGGTTCCTGTTTAATATGAGAATGCGTTACCATGACATTGGAATATCCAAATTGAGCTTGATGTGGCCTGCTCTTCATTAAAGTTGGCCTTGTGTGGCCATGCATTTCGTTTCAACCTGCAGTAGCATCAGAGTGGCGTTGAGACTAGATGGACCTTGGTTGAGGTGGAGTTGTGTGGAGAGGCCTGGTCCCTTACAAAGGTTCAGCTACGTCTACTTTTATGGTGTTATAGCCTTGGTTGGGATTCCCTAATTTAATATCAATTGCAAATGAATGGTGTAGGCCCTGGCATATAGCCTTTATAATATGTATCTAATGTAATTTATATATATATATATATATCATTCATCTATCCATCAAACGTGGGACTTCTAGTCACCTTTTAATTTATATACCATTAGATTGCAGGGCTGCTGTCCCTTTAATAGTCTCCAGCTGTAGGGAAAATACTTGGACTGATTTCAAATAGATTATGAGATGAACTGTGATATTTTTTTAGTTCCATATTTCTCACCGGTCATGGGAAAATATGCAGGGTACAGTCCAACTTGTCTTTCATATGGGAAGATTTGCCATGAGGAAGTTGGAAGTTTAGAATCATTTGGAATTGTAAAGGTTTGTATCAGCAAATGAACATTAAAGAATAACTTTAATTTTTACAAAATGGAAGAGAATGTGTAGAACAACTAGGTATGTATAATATAAACTAATTTTAAAAATAATGATATTTTATACTAAACTTTCCCCTTTAACAAAGTATTCACACATGACTCATACATGTAGATACTATGCATACAATATGTTAGCTTGTTCCATATTTTATCTGTTTAGTTATTGGTACTAAGAAAAAGTCAAAATGGAGTCTCTGCTTTGGTATTAGAACACAAAGCCATGCATAAATCTGACCTTGAATGCAGGAGCTAACGGTGTTTATTAGTAGGCTTACAGCACAACACCCACCTTTACATAACATCCCCAGGGCCAGGCAGATAGTACAAACAGGTAATGCAAAGGAAACCTCATTACTCTATTTTATGATAAATTATCCAACCAATCATCAACAGTTAGGTAGGGTTAAAAAGGAGGGTGGAGAGTTTGGACTTGATGAACTGTGTGGATACACAGAGTTTGTGTGACAGTTCGTCTAACAAGCAATATACATAGATTTTGTCTCGTACGCAGGGACTGGTATCATATAACCAAGTAAAGTACCAAGACAAAATAAAAATAAATTGCTTTTGTGAGACTCGTAAAAAGAAAAAACCTTGTCTCATGGGTGATCGATTTACAGAACATCATTATTTTACTGGCTGCACTATACCAGGCCAGCACTGCACGCAGCACTACAAGGAATTATGTTTATCTCCTATCTGTTTATCCTTGTTGGCCGGGCAGAGACCAGAAGGCAGCAGCAGCTGTAACCCGCATTCTCTCTTCTCTGCCAAACATAGACTGATGTTTATTAGCAACGCAGAAAAACAACCAGAGAGACAAAAAAAGATTCACATCTTTATTATCGTCAGTCAACCAGAAAACTGCTAGGGAGCAATACATTTACCCATCGAGGGGGCCAGTTTTAGGGCAAGGCAGAAAGGGGAACCTGCCAGGAACCCTAACATAGGAAGAGGGGCTGGTAGAAACCTGCACTGTACGAATAAAAACAAGAGATCTCAAACAGGAAATAGACCAAGACAACATGGCATGGGATTTCAATACATTATTACACCCATTTTCAGAATCGGAGAGGTATTTGGCTGTGGATGACGTTAACTTTATTTATGCATCTACTGGCCAGAAGATTTGGCTGATCTCCTCTATTACTTAGAGGACCGTCAGAGAAGTTGATGGACCTTGTCAGAGTGTTGAATGTCTTTGGCCTTGGATTAAAAAAAATGATGGTTTATTTTAAACCAAAAAATTTCTTGCTGAAAAAGCAGAAATCAGTTATAGCTGTTTACAAGATCAAACACATTCAGGGAGATACAATAAAAGGTCTTATCGTTAAAAAATGGTGCTAACTTTGCACCAACCAATCAGACCTTATTTAACATTTGAAAGCTGACATCTGATTGGTTGGGGCAAAATTATCACCATTTTATTGCATCTCCCTGATTATTTTTAAAGGACAACTCCACCCTCATAAGAACATATTTTAGAGAGAATGGCCTCTTTATAATATGTTGATATATCATACTTTGTCCTATAAATTCATTACTGTATGCCTGCTATGCTTCTGGATGCTTCTGTACTGAGCCTGTGCATGCTCAGAAGAGGCAGACAGGGGATTAACATTCAGTCATTGGCTGTGATGTCAACTGTCAAATCCATAACTGACAGTTATTAACTGGAAGAACCAGGAAGCAGAAACAGGGAAACAGGACATTGTGCAGGATTTCAGGTTAGACTTATATATTTCACATTTCAAACTATTACAGTTTAGGGTTTTGGGGGGTGAAAATAAATCTTTATGGGTTAGAATTATTGTGCTATACACCAATAGCTCATAAACATGTTCATGGCTACTGGCTAACAGAGCTAAGGAACTCTAGGGGGTTAAATTAGGAATTGAATGAAATAACTATGTCAATCTACAGATATTAGAAATTCATTGCAAAAAGTGTAAAGCAGAGCAAGGAAGCATTAATGCTGTTGCCAAAATATGAAATACAGGGTATAGTCATTTGGAGATAATCACGTAGACAGTTCCATAAACAACATTTCAAATGTACCCTATGAAGTAGGGATAATATTGCAATAATTTCCCTTAAATATAATGTGCAAAGACATAGCTTATCGGGTATACAGAACATTATTCCTCTAAGCATTTATATAGATGAGTGGAAGCTGCCATTTTGTTTTCAGTCATATAAGGCACTGCTGCCATTTCTTTTATCATGGCTTACATTAATTCATACTTTCTCCTTGAAAATGTCATTAAGCAGAATACTAAATCTTTAGCTGCCTAAGTGGTATTTACAACCAGCCTATATAATCATGGCAGCTCCCAACCAAATATGTAAATGTTTGTCGCACTGCTTACATGCTAGTGTATGGATTCCATTCAGGAAACAGGGGCAGCACATGTGAAGTTCTTATCTCAGCCTGATAGAAAACAGACATGCAGTATTTAAAGTCTATGTTTTATCACAGTTTAGAAAAATTGCCAAAACATGCTTTCATTGGTAAAAAAAAATATATCATTGAGATAAAGTATTTCATATCTCCAGCAGATCCCAGTGCACTGGATTCTAATTGGAGATCCACTAGGCGCCCAATAGAATGTTTGCGTAAAACTTTTTTTTTTCTTTTCAACCATTTCCATTATGAGATTTCTCCTCTAGGCCACAAAGCAGAGAATGCATCCCAGAAATGATTAACCATGGCACACGTCTTGAATAGTCATGCTTTCCTACCGCCTTGCAAAGTTTATGTTTATCTTTTTTGCAGGTAACAAATTCTTAGGTTACGCCAGTCTAACGTCACCACCACAAAAGACTAGCAGCTTCAATATTACTGAACAAAAGCAAGAGTAAATTCAACACATATATTTCTATATTTAAATAAATAACAAATAAAGAGAAAGCTCTTGTACCACCATTTAATAAAAAAGGGACAATCTCAGTGTCCTTGTATCCTGAGAGGTGGGTTATGAGTGGTATCCAGGGGGAGCACCCTGGGCATTAATAGGTGTACTAGCATTAAATAATTTCACAGCAATAAAAAGAAATAACAGGGCACTGTAGGGCAGTAATGTATTGTCGCAGACACTGCTTGCTTTCTAAGACCTTCACGTTGAACCTAGAAGAACAAAAAGTATACAATGGACAACCCTTAATGACGATCTACGTTACATTAGGGTGAAATCTTGAGGACCATTCTCTGCAAGAACCTTTACGAATTCCATACATTTGGACGGGTAAGACCAAGGAAGGATTAAAGTTTCAAGCAGGGGTGGACACTACAACTTGACAACCAAATAAATAGTGAAGGTTTAAAGAGGTGGGACATTTCATGTACTCCGTAACACAGTGTTTTTTGTTCTATAGCTTTTTTGAGCATTTTTACCCAGAATGCCAATAGAAACAAAGGGAAATGAGACAAGCATAGAAACACTGTGACATACAGCAAAGATGCCCGTCTAGTCCATAGGGATAACTGCACGCAAGAGTTGTGTCCTGCCGTCTTTCATCAACAATAAAAAAAGTTAAGGACGACATTGATGCCGTGTAACTGTGAACTCCTACATCACCAAACAGCCAAAGAGCGCTCAATGACCTCTCCGGCACCCTAAACCAAATACTGGTTATCACCAAGAAAAATTACCCAAAGCCCAACCTTGTTCATTCAATATGAAGAAACATTTAACACGGTTATTTCTCAGCATGCTATTGGAGTCTGTAAGGGGTCATTAACATGCTTTGGAAAAATAGGGTTTTTTTCTCTTGATTTTTTGTTTTGGTTGGGGGGGGCAGAGATCGTAAGCAGGTTCGGTAAGTTCTTTATTTCCTAAACATAGATAGAGCAGCCAGTGAAAGTGTTCATGGGTAATTTGCTTCATTCCTCACAGAGGAACAGGAGAAATTGTCCTCACACTTGAACCCACTTCCAAGTTCTTCTCTTTCAAAAATGTTTGGCCTTTACAACTAGGAATGTTCAAAGAAAATGGACGCTGGACTGCTGTGTCCAGATTTTTCACCCCCGATCTTCGTTTTTTCAATGTTTCTGGCATGTCTTGTTGTTCGAATGTCACTTTCGGCCTTTCTATCTGGTCTAGCTTTTTCTGGACCTCTTCTTCTTCAGAACAATAATACAGGAAATTAAGTCCAAAGCCAAGAAAACGATCCCAAAGTCCTAACGGCTTGGAAGAAAGAGCATGGGATGGAACCAACTGAGATCTAGAAGGTTGGTAGAAGTTATTGTGCGTTTCAACAGACAAGGAGAGAGGACTGCTTACAGATTTAATGTCCAGAGAGAAAGAACGCTTCAAACTGCTAATTTCACGCCGTTGGTCTGAGGAAATTCCCATTGAAGTAAACCTGCCCTCCAAGGTAATGGTCTCTCGTTTTTTACAGTTGTCATCTAGTTTGGTGGCATCGATAGCTACTTCAATTTCCTGGTTGATATTCATATCTTTGGAACTATTTTGGCAAAATGCATCTTTGTTCTCCTGATCTTTAGCACATGAATTTTCAGAGGACCTTTTTTCTTGCAGGATGTCCATGTGAGATGGTTTAACATGGTCAGAGGGCTCAGTATGTGCAAGGCTCATCTCAAACTCAAGAAGCTGCCCCAGAAAGTTGAAATTAGGAGATATGGTGGGTCTTTTTTCTTTAACAAACCTAATTTAGGAAAACAATATACACGTATATAAATAATATATATACACATATATAAATTATATATAACTTTAAGAATAAAATACCTTGATACAACATTTAATAAAGAAAGAGATAAATGGCAGAAATTCTGCTTGGAGCATTTATATTAAAAAAAAAAGGCTTTAGGCCTTTGTGACCTATATGACCTTCATACCATATTGCACCCATTATAATAAACAAGAGACATTAGTATCCTGTATATAATATCCTTTTAAATGGAGCTTAGCTATGTCATCAGTGTCACATGACTCCAGCAGGAATGATGTAGATAGATCATCACATCTCTAATAGGACCTAAACCGGTAGGTCCTCACCATTTGGTTCTAAATCTAAGTGCAGTACTTTAGGTCCTCACCCTGGGTTCTTTCAAAGAGAAGGGGGGGTGTGTGTGTGTAAAGGATGCTATTGATGTCCTTTAAATCTTTTTCAGAAAGTATGTTTGTGCATTTAGATGTTATTTACCTGTAAGCATCATCCAGACAGAGACCCATGGATCTCATGATATACGCAATAGCTACAGCTGCTGAGCGAGAGATACCAGCCAGACAGTGAACCAAGACTTTCCCATTAACCAACTCCACTTTTTCTGTAAGAAAACAAAATAGAAATCCATTTGTTGACTGCAATAAAATAGGAATAGTGTAGAGAGAAAAACAACCTAGTGAGCCTGCTTAATAACCCCCGTACACGGCATTGAATTAACTGAATTGGTGCAATATCGATGATGGTTTCCTGTTTTCTTTTCGATAGATGATATTGATCCCATCGTCTGCTGATTTCAAGCTGAAACTTATGGAAGATCGCCGGGAAATTGTGATCCTAGATAGGTAATGAGTAGCCCAGGTGGGGATGCCCAACAGAAAATGATGTGTGCGTATAGAAATGAGAATTGTGAGCTTAACTTCAGAGAATAAATGATGTCTAGTCTGCACTATTATATTATTATTATAAATTATGTTGAGTCGGCATTATAATATTATTATTATAAATGATGTCTAGTCACCATTATTTTATTATTATTATTATAAATGATGTCTAGTCGGCATTATTATATTATTATTATAAATTATGTTGAGTTGGCATTATTATATTATTATTATAAATGATGTCTAGTCACCATTATTATATTATTATTATTACTTATCAAAATGCTGTCTATTCAGCCATTATTATTATTATAAATAATGTCTAGTCGGCATTATTATATTATTATTATAAATGATGTTTAATCGGCATTATTATATTATTATTATAAATAATGTCTAGTCGGCATTATTATATTATTATTATAAATGATGTTTAATCGGCATTATTATATTATTATTATAAATAATGTCTAGTCGGCATTATTATATTATTATTATAAATGATGTTTAATCGCCATTATTATATTATTATTATAAATAATGTCTAGTCGGCATTATTATATTATTATTATAAATGATGTCTAGTCGGCATTATTATATTATTATTATAAATTATGTTGAGTCGGCATTATAATATTATTATTATAAATGATGTCTAGTCGGCATTATTATATTATTATTATAAATTATGTTGAGTTGGCATTATAATATTATTATTATAAATGATGTCTAGTCAGCATTATTTTATTATTATTATAAATGATGTCTAGTCGGCATTATTATATTATTATAAATGTCTAGTCGGCATTATTATTATAAATAATGTCTAGTCGGCTTTATTATATTATTATTATTAATATTATAAATTATGTCTAGTCACCATTATTATATTATTATTATAAATGATGTTTAGTCACCATTATTATATTATTATTATAAATAATGTCTAGTCTGCATTATTATAGTTATAAATGATGTCTAGTCTGCATTATTATATTATTATTATAAATGATGTTTAATCACCATTATTATATTATTATTATAAATAATGTCTAGTCGGCATTATTATAATTATAAATGATGTCTAGTCTGCATTATTATATTATTATTATAAATGATGTTTAATCGCCATTATTATATTATTATTATAAATAATGTCTAGTCGGCATTATTATATTATTATTATAAATGATGTCTAGTCGGCATTATTATATTATTATTATAAATAATGTCTAGTCGGCATTATTATATTATTATTATAAATGATGTCTAGTCACCATTATTATATTATTATTATAAAAGATGTTTAATCGCCATTATTATATTATTATTATAAATAATGTCTAGTCGGCATTATTATATTATTATAAATGATGTCTAGTCCTCATTATTATATTATTATTAGAAATCATGTCTAGTCACCATTATTATATTATTATTAGAAATGATGTCTAGTCGGCATTATTATATTATTATTATTATTATAAATTATGTCTTGTCGGTATTATTATATTATTATAACTATAAATTATGTCTTGTCGGCATTATTATATTATTATTATAAATGATGTCTAGTGGGCATTATTATATTATTATTACTGATATAAATGATGTCTAGTCGGCACTTTTATAAAATGACTGATGTGGATAAGGTAATGTTTATCCTGGTCTGGTAGTTACGTGGCAACAAATAAGAAATCATATTTTATTCCAATAATACTTTCAAGATAATAAAAATCATGCATCTGACTGGTTTATGTGGTTCACACAGGCAGGTTTTTGGGCTATAAAATCTTTAAACTTACTTGACCACCAAAACGATACAAATGATCTGTTGGAAATCTTTTTGGTTTTTAAAGACACACGCAGGTTGTCAGATTACTTATCTCTCCAGTAATCTACCTATGTGGATCCTGTTTAAGATTCATTTGCCTATCAACTTGGTAACATTAAAGGTTCGTACACACGTGCGATCACGGGTGCCGACCCCTGATGCATGATGTGTACGAATGACTGTTTCAGCCGATAATTGGCCCGTGTATGGGCATTTTACTGGCCGAAACGGCTGTTCATTCTGGGACAGTTGCCCAATCTGCTGGGCGGATCTCTGAATGGGCCGTTTCGTATGATAAAGTGCCCATACGGGTTGGCACTCGCGATTGCATGTGTGTACGAACCTTTAGGAACATAGAAAGTCCAGCAAACCCTCCAATAAGGAGAGAGTGGCCATGCTGGCATTGGATATTTACCTATGAACTCGACGGCCGCACTGAGCCATGGCAGGATTTTTTCACAGTAACTGTCGCTGATGGGGATGCGTAGGAAATGGTTGTCAGGAATGAAGACCGGCTGCGGACAGCTGTGACTGACGTTCAGGACATGGGTGATACCATTTTGATTAATCACCTCCTGTGAAGACAACAGAAAATAGAAGTTGATTCACATTGCCGAGCAATCTGAATCATAACATTAATCCATCTGACTCACTGTTTGGGCCTACTAGAAGGAAGCAGTCAGTAACTATATTTAAACCACTAGTTTGTGGCTGCTTGTCAAGCCAAAATGATTAATAGGATGCTACATAGAATTCCCCAGAATCCCACCAAAAGGTTTCAAATCCTAGTCTTTAATTTGTCATTTCTCCATGCTCACTCTACCCTTGATCTCAGCCTTCCCTTCAGGCCAGGCAAAGGGCAGTAAAAATAGGTGGTCCTTTATATCATTGAACCCAGTTCATTTATATACAGTACAACATCTAGGGAACATCACAACTAAGGGAAAGGAGGTCCCACAAGTAGGCACTGCAGAGCATGCAGATTTTTTGCAATGCGCTGCCGTGTGTTATTTGCTATGTGTGCTTCGCTCGAATGTTATTGGAACACACGAGATACACACAAAAAGTTTGTTCAAATAATGGATTGGATCGGGGCACAGATGTTGGGTTCCTGACAATTTTACAGATTCTAAATGACCCTGAACATGATGTAAACATAGCCGACAATATAACACAACTCACTAGCTTCACTAGCTGTGACTCCTTGAAGCTCAATAATGATCGTTTTTAAAGTTAACAAATAAAGGGTTCTATAAGGCTACAGAACATGCACGTTTAGAATGAGATCCATTAGGGCAATGGTTAAGCTAGGTACACACAGTACAGATTTCTGAAAGATGACAGACAGGATCTGCAAGATCCTGTCTGCCATCTTTCAAAGATCTGCATACACACAGTCCCGAGCGTTCTCCCTATAGGGAGAACGCTCGGGACTGTGTGTTTCAATCGGCCGCGCTAGACTCCTTATAGGGAAACGAACGTACACACAGTAACGATAAAGCCCCGATACCGTCGGATCCGACGGTATCGGGGCTTTATCGTTACTGTGTGTACCCAGCTTTAGTCCCTTATCCAGCTAGCCCTAAACCTCTACACTGAGCAGAGCTGGAAGGAGTAATGGAATAATAGACATGTTCTCATTGGCTGCTGATCCCAAGATTGGTTTTCCTGAATGGATTATTACTGCTTAATATTTTGTCACTATAAACATTTAAGTCAGGGACTGACCTATATTACACACATGGGAAAGAGGTGAAAGCTTTATATTTGTACCCTATGGGTACCATACGAATCTGGTAGCGCAGCAATTTATGAACCTTTCCAAGTTACAGAAGTGTTCAGGGCCGGCCTTTGATATGGGCGACCTGATGCACACAGGTTGCATTACATGGGGGGCGCCAGCAGGAAGTAATATGTCAAAGTTGTGCATCAGTGCTAGCTGTTAAGTCCTGCAGATTAAATGTATGTCACAACACCACCCCACAGACAAATGCAGCACATATATATGCTATGCTGTTCTGTCTGTGCATTTAGTGCGTTACGTGTTACGTAATGATGTACATACAATATATACAAGCACGCACTGCAAATATTGAAAGACAGGAATAGCAAGCAACATTCAGCAGTGTATTGAGTGTGCCCTGGGAGTGTTTTGGAGGGAACTAGGCGCCAGTAACAAATCTTGCACAGGGTGCTATTTATCCTAAGGCCGGCCCTGGAAGTGTTAAATCTGATCAATAATCAGAAAAACAAGACACGGTACAGAATCTCTCATCCCAGATAAGCTCCTTTAAGAGCTGAGCCCACAAAACAAGTGGCCAATGTTACAATTTCTTCCACCCTGCTTATCACCCTGTAAAAATCCGCTCCTTTAGTTTGTCTCTCTGTGCCAATGTAGGGGACGGCAACATATATGATTTGAATTAATTATGCAGACAAATATGGCTCCCTATATAGAATGACCTTATGCCAATAACTATCATTTACCTTTAACATAAAAGGGGCGTTCATTTTCTGTTTTTACATTTATTTAAAACTGCATTTTCACCGGTAAGGAGCCTGCTGTTTACCAAAACAAAGCAATCCACTAAGAATACAGTAAATGCATCACAAAAATCTTTCCATTTTATATTTAATAATCTGAGATCCAGGTACACGATACTGATGATTTAACTGTTTATCCATCCTCTTTTGTTCTGAGGATCATGTAATATTCTGGTACATTGAGTCACATGCTGACAACAGCTGAACATGACTTCATCCACATACCTGGTTCATGACATCATTCTGTGAGCCTAGATAGAGATGGGGCAATATACGGGTCACCGAAACAGAGGACGTGGACAGACAAGGCTGCGAGATGCTGGTGTGCAAGATATTTGAGGTGCGGCCTTCACACAAGGCGGGGAACCGAGAGGAGAATTCTGCAAAGCCTCCTATAAAGATAACAGATGGACCTGGTTACTAAAAAGGACAAGGATAACCTAAAAATCCCACATTAAAGAAAAATCCGCATACATTCCTTTTAACTTTGGTTAATGATGATGTAAGTGGCTTGACATGTAATTTGAAGGTGGTTTGGCTGCCCCCACTAACAAGTCATAACATTTGTCTTCAACCCTTACTTCAGTCTCTATATTTGGCAAGTTCCCTAATTTGGGGAAGGACATAATGAGAGGATCATGGCCTAGAACATTGAGAAAGGGATGACGGAATGGATAACGGAGGGTTTCTTAAGAACACGCTGATGTGCTTCTGAAAAAATGCGATTGGAAACCCGGGGCTGGAAGTTGGACCGGTGCCACAGCTTAATGCAAACCACAGATCCGAGTTAATGGCAGCAACAAGTCTAAAGCCATAGGACTCAAATATGTACAACAATATCACACAAAAACGTGAGACTCATTGACAAAGAATCTTTTAAGGCCTCATAGAGCTGTGTTTCTGACCCGTGACAGAATGTGCAGAATGTGCCCTAATGTGCCCTGAAAACACTTGTTTAGATGCCACTTGGCACTTCTTATGTCAAGAAAACAAGTGTTAGCTATGTAAATGGAAATTTATATATGTACAATGGACTTGTGCAACAGATCAAGAACTACATTAAAATATTGCCCAATAATACAGCACAATATTAAAGAAGTTACTGACTTCCTTCTAGCTCCTCCCACAGACATTGTCACTGACAATTCTCCCATCCCTGACATCAGAGAACAAAACTGTCAGTTACTGTAAAAGTATCTTATAATTGCACCAGTAATATATGTTTAGCAACCCTCCAGCAAATTCAGCAGGACAGCTCCTTTGGCTCTTGGAGGGGATGCTGGGAACTGTAGTCCTGAACAGTCCTAGTTGCTTATTTGGCACCCTATTCCCTTTTACTTTGGCCCCATGTATCTCTCTAGAGCAATGACCTAGCACTGTGCATTAACACGTGAAACCCAGTAAGTGATGAGTCTCCCAGAACATGATATCACTCAGAAACGAATCATTCAGTCAATAGGGTAATTTTGTACTGAATGAAGGGGAAAAAAATATAAAAATCAATGAGCCATTTAGCAAAGTTTTCTCAATGTAATCTGCGTCACCCGATACGCGCTTTTCCCACAGTCCCTCACTACCCTTCCGGCAGCTGATTTGACAATCTATAAAGGTCAATTCCATTGTTACTGAATGAAAAGGGTAAAGGGTCAATGAGAAAGTCATTGTAAGGGATGATAACTAATATTCAACCTACAAACCACTGTCTCTTGGCAAACTACAATGCAGTTAGAAGCTAGTTATGCTGGGAGATGGAACAACATCCAATTTGTACAAACTTTTTGAATAGTATATTCACTGTTAAAGGACAATTCCACCCTTATAATGACATCTTTAAAATATGTGAAGCTATCATACCTTGTCCTCTGGAATCTTACGCCTGTGATGCTCCTGGGTGCCTTGTGTAAACTAATGGTTGTGTGTGTTAACAGCTATATTTGTTCATGCCCACTTCAGCAATTGAATGAGCTGGCTATGAGCTTGAGCGTGCTCAGAGAAAGCAGCTAGAGGATTAGCATTCAGTCAAACTGCATTCAAACTCTCTCACCTTCCAGTAGGGACACGGAGCTATATTTCTTTTCCAACTTTCCCAGCACCAAAGACACAAAGTGACCAGCAGATATTTCATGGCTGCCCTGATCATAAACCACCACTTGTTTCTCGTAGGAGGGGTCGACCTGTTATAAAAGAAAAACATAAGAAACACCAACTTAGGGTGATATAATCAGAACCAACCCCCCCCCCCCTCTTTATGACCAAAAAGGTTTGTCCTTGTTGCCATCGAGAAAACCACAATGGAGCCTGAAGAGAAGCAAGCAATATGGCAGCTCCCTTGAATAAAATTATAGATAAATAAACCAGAGATAAAGAAGTCTCAAAAAAAGGATAATTTTCTCTTTAAATCTATAATTAAAGGAAGAATGCATCTTATTATAATAATAATAATAATGATAAAATACCTTGGGGTGCTGCGGTAACACCAGTAGCTCCTTCAGTAAGCGCTTTCTAGCCAATTTGGATCCACACAGATTAACAGACCCAACCACGTGGAGGTTGTTGTATTCGGTGAAGGAGCGACAGTCAATCACTAAGACCCCTTCGCTGTCCTCCCTCAGTATTCCTGCTAGTTTCTGGGCTTGCATGGCCTGGGGAGGCTTCCTCTCTCCACCCATTCTCGAAACCCTGTGTAACGACAACACGGTGAGAAGACTTCCCCCCAGCAGACAATTAATTTGCAGCAACCAATAAGATTTTATGTTACTGCAGTAGACCAGTAAAAAGCTAACATTTGATTGGCTGCTATGGCTTAATGGCACTAGTAAACATTTGCAACTGTTTCTAATTCATGTTCACAAATACAAGAACTTGTTGGTCCATTCCATTCCCGACCTTTATCTACAGTGTGATTTCATTGCCACCAAGAACTGTGGATAAGCATACTTCAGTGTTTCAAAACCACATGCACCATATCATTGAAATTACATTAAAACCATTATAAAAATCTTAAAAATCCAGAGTTTTCCATAACAAGGTGTGTAGGTTACACAGACCAAACATATTAACATTTAGTACCCATTACAGTGGCATTCCAAGAAAACGATTGGCCCCCCGAACAAAACTATAACAGGGCCCCACTCCATGCCCCTCTATTAGTTTTACAGCTGTTGTCTGGTTGGGTCATGAATAAGAAGCTGTGGCCCTTGGATCCCAATTCAGTTGCAGTTCCCCCTCTGCATGCTCTGTACTGTTCGCATAAGGCAGTATTTTTGTCACAGATGTGAATGGGCACAATAAGAAAAGACGCATGATCATCCCAATTAAATGTGTTCTAGATGGCACATTGATACACCCAGGCACTAGGACCCTGCTAGACTTAATGCTGGGTCATGGGCAGATAGTAAATTCAGTGCACTGGTCATGTGTATGCAGGAAATCTGTGATTTTTTTATGCACAGCAGCAACAATTAAAAAATGATTAGGAGTAAAATGATTGGGTACACACGGACAGCATTCCTGGTGAGCACTATACATTTTGCCTTTAAGCCTGTGTTCTGTCTAAAGGGAAAGTTACATTGGTTAATATTTCATCAGTACAGTACTCTCCCTTCCCCAGTGGCATCTACTGCAGAATATGGGCAGATGAGCTTATTGGATTTTCCGAGCGTGCAGAACTCTGCATGCTGATGCCAAATTCACAGCCTTTGCAGCTGTTGGTGAACTACAACTTGAAGTTGCTGGGAATATCTGACATCTGGAGTTTCCATTCCTAATTTAGTGACCAGGACAAACCTAGATTTCTAACACATATTTTAAACAGGAATGTCAGACCTGGTTCCCCCACCATACATTTTTAAAAATACTACAACTTCCAGCATTCCCAGGTCACATTCTGCTGCCAGGGAATGCTGGGAGTTGTAGTTTTCAAAATCTGACACAGCTGGGCAATGACGAGAGGTGTAGTTTTCAAAACTGCTTGGATGTCCCTGATTTAAACTTTGTCCTGAATAGAGTCTTACAAATATACTAAAAGCAATAAATGATTGATAATTATAGCAACTGTGGCTAAGGCACTGTATGCAAGGAATCCTGGGTACAGTTCCTAGAAATAAATCCCATCTCTATTAATTTGCCTTATGTCCTATGAATCGACCAGCTTCATTGCCTCAGCTAAGAAAAATCTTCTCGGCCGGCATAGCAACAACAAGGTTATTGGTTAAAATAAAGAGTGCTGCAGATATAAAGGTCGATGTAAAAACTTTATAGCAATAGATTTAAACACCTTCCTCTTTTATTATTCTCTGTTTTGTAGACATTAGGACATTCAGGGCCTATTTATTGGAAATATATATATAAAGAAAAGAAAAAGCCTCAAGTGCAGCCATTTTAATTATTAATAAACTTTGGAGTGTTGCACTTGAGACTTTTTCTTTGCAAATCTGGAGTTTGACAGTTATACCTCTGTGATTGCACCCGAAGCTACTGCTATATATAGAGTGCTTATCTGTTTTGCTTTTTATATATATATATAAATGTGAGCACTCCAAGGGCTTCTTTGCAGCTTGTTCTTCCTATATATGATATTTGTATCTCCAAAGTAGCATCCAGTCATTTATAAGAGCTTCAATTGTGTGCCTGCGCCACGGATTATATATCTTCAAATATAGCAGGACTCATTCGCGAACTGTGGCGATAGCGGATATGTAACATCTCACATCTGCCACTAGCTATGTCATGTTGCGGTGTCACAGTGTGGTAAATTTCCAAAGTACTTTTCTATATGTCGAATAATCTCACAGGGGAGGAGTAGAATATGTATAGTGATGTCAGACTGTGGCCATGGAAACAAGTCATCAACGTGGCTCGGGCCAGGAATGTTATAACTTAAGGCACCTTTAGTAAAGCAATCAGGCATGTGTACTGATCATTCATCGGAAGGGTGACACCGGCATACCCGTTACACAACACTTGGCCTAATAACATCTAATAACATTACATAAGAGCAAATATATTAATTTCCCAAGTCTGCGGCTAGAACCTTGGAAGTTCCAAACTGAGATCATAATCTTAACCCTTTCCTTTATTTGTGTTATTGTCTGCATATTCTAGGAACCTTTCACTCTTATTGGTCAGCAGGATGTAGAAGTTGTAGTTTAACAACAGCTGATTGGCTCCAGGGTGGACAGAGTGATGTAAAGGACAAATTGCTCACTGCCCAACTTAAAACCAGCCCTGGCAGTAGTATAGGGTAATGTATAAATTAGTGGGTCATTCTGACCACTGACTATAGAGCCCCCATTCTCCTACACATCACCAGTAGAAGGAAACAGATATATATCTTGAGATATCTGGGGGGGGGGGGGGTTATAGAAAAGGCTCAAGTACCTAAACATTGTGGAATTAGTTTAGCCTTTGTGCTCCTGTAATCTCTCAGTAATGTTTGTTCCCATAATGTGAGGCTATTTCTATTGTGTGATTGTGTGCACTATAGATAACCGACTGCCTGACAACGCCTTCTTTGGTTTAAACATTAGGTCACACATAAAAGTCATGACTGCGGGTGAGGTCATGCTAGAAATCTGGGTATGTTATTTGTGATGTAATGGGATACCAGAGGGATGAGTTATGGGCCTAAAATATATCACAAGCTAGCAGTTAAATATGGCTCAGCAACTCGTTCTTTTTTTAAAAACTCAACTGTGTTAAAAATGGAACTGCCCTGTGTTTTTTATTTTTTTAAACAGACCTGAAACGGATTTTTAGATCTAGATAGATGCGGAATGTACTTCTTATTTACCCTTTAATCCTATTTAATTCTTATTCAATTATTTAATTAATTCAATAATTTGTGTAGGAACAGCAAACAAAAAAAAATGACTCCTACAATCCGCAACAAACATTTGTAGTACTCTAATTTTTTTCTCACTTGGTGTTTTGAGTGATTGTATAGGTAGGAGCTGCCATAGTGCTTGGCAATGACATTCCTTAAAGGCCACAGAGCAGGTTCAGATTTATTGGTCTAAGTCTTGTAATGCGCACCGGAAATGGCTCACAACCACCTTGGCCTTATATAGTGGATAATGCACCCCCAACTGTAAATTATAAGGATATTAGAAGTCACCAAGGAGTTCCGTGTTAATATAAAAGCACAAGGCTGCAGGCCATGCACCTATTATACAGGGCACGGAACTCCAAGGTGACTTCTAATATCCCTTTAATTTGCAGTTCGGCTGCATTATTTATTGTAACCTACCCCTTTGTGGCTTTGGGTTTCCTTCTCCTCCTGGAACTGTAAGATTATAAGGCTATAATCTTACAGTTCCTCCCATAGAAATCCACTACAGGGGTAGGTTATAACCTATATAATACCCTCAAACATTACCCATTTAATAACCTTCTTAGGCTGGGTACACATGAAGGGCCGACAGTTCGCGCAACCAATCGTGCGGTCCCAGAGAAAAAAACTGTGCAGATTTATCAGCCCTACCAACCAATACATGGAAATATCAGTTGATTGGGCTGAAAAATTGGCCGTGTGTACCCAGTCTTAACAATTCCCACACACATAGAAACAACATGGTACTGAGCTGCAGTGGGAAGATAATGAAGTGAACCTGATCTTAGCATAGCTCTGTGCAATGCATTTCTTAATAGTGTCCCTATTTAAAGGGGAATTTAGGAGGGTATGCTCTATGAAAGTAAGGTACATGGCAGCTTCCATGTACCTAAATAAATGAAAAATATATGAATAAAGATTTATTTATAGATAGGCAAATTTCCCATTTAATGGTTAAAGAAGGCAGAAGCTGCCTAGGGGTCCGAGTTTGACATTCCTCTCTAATTAGATATTATTATGATGGTTGAATCTATGGTATCTGTGCACTGTGTGCTCAGTTGACAGGTAAGACGCTTAGGCCCCAGGGAGTGTGAAGGAGTTAACAAATTAAAATGTTGCTAGCACCAACCAGATCTTCTCAATGCAAACAAACCACCATTAACTCTTTAACTGCCAAACGTTGGCACGTGCAATGTCTTAATGACCAGAATGCTTTACCTAATACACAAACTACTCATGGCTCCAATAGGGTTGATGCAATAAATGCTATTAATCTGCAGCAGCCAATCAGATGTTATCTAGCTGCAGTAACCCAATAAAAAGCTAACATCTGATTGGTTGCTGCAAATAAATAGCACAGGCACAAGTTTGCAACTCTTATTGCATCAACCAAATATAAATTAGCCAGTAATACCTTCATGCAGCATGCAAAATAATGGGTTGTGAGCTATGTAATGCATCCAGGTGAACCACATCTTACAGTCACTACAGGGTTACATTAGCTATAAGACAGGGTTGTTAATTGTAATTACTATTCTTCACTTAGGGCTAGGTCACACTGTTGTTTTTTAACATGAAAACAGATCACATGTTAAAATGTGCATGCTAGTATTGGCCAATTGGACTGGCCACACTTGGGCCTGTTGTGCTCTGATTCGCATGCTCTCTGATCCCCGAAAATGACAGGGATCTCAGCGCAAGAGGGCACCAACCAAGGCACTCAGCGTGGCCTCTGCCTTAAAGAAAGGGATATTTTCCTAACTATTCCATCTCATTTTACAAAATGCCATTTACCTAGAGTTCATTATAGAGAGACTGCAGGTTTAAGACCATTGATAAAAATCAGCCATCAGAAACATGCAACACTATGAAAAGGTATACAGCTATTGGAGAATGCAATTAAACAGCGTTAATGCTAATTCAGCCATGCTGCAAGTGTTTTTATTAGACATCCCTTGAATTATTACTGGGCCACATCTATTAATAGACAGTTATAAGAGCCAAGTGTTTTCGGTTAGAGTAGGAACCTTGCATTTGATTAAACCCCCTTGCTGATTTCCAAAAAACTTTTCTGACCATTTGGAAGAAAGGGTTAATGAAACCTTCTCATATAGTAGTGAGCTTGCCTGGTCCAAAGAGATCCACATTAAAGGAATTCTAGGAAGTATATAGAATTCATGTTATTTTCCTCCTGCTCTCGGTATTGGAAATGGAACAGAATTCCAACATATCCGTCTTACACAGGAAACAGGGGAGTTTGAATATGTGGGAAGTGGTTAAAAAATATGCAGAGAATGTTACAGAAGGAAGACAGGCGAGGAGACGTTCCAGGAATATGGAATATTATAATGGAATCTTATAGATCAATGGTAACAGAAATTTCCCAGTTTGCTCATTGTCACTATTGCGCAAGGCTTCTTCATTAAAGGGCAAGTAAGGTTGGGTCACAGTTACTTCACAGAGGGGATTAGACGGAGTGATGGAAGCAGCTGGAGAAGCTGGAGACTCTGCAAACCACAGTAGGGCAGAAAGCCTGGGGAAATTCAGTAAACTGACCAGCGCCTCTTGGAGCAATTGCCTTTCCCAGAATCCTTTGGGAGTACCTATATGCATAAACAGGAATCCCTTGCTCTCTGCAGTGCCAACCTCTGCACCTGTTCCCTTCAATTCTAAGAACAGCAGTGTAACATTATAATAATGTAATCCTATGGTACCTGGCACGGTATTAATCATACCAAACACGGCACCGTGACACAATAACACCTAATCAACCTGATGTAATAGAGACAATGCATTAAACACAGTACCCTATATAGCCCAAATGGTGCACATTGTCTAGATTTAGTCAGTAAACCCCAATATAATATTAGTAAACACAATAAAGAGAACCTCAATACTACTAATAAACAAAGTAATGTACCTCTGTTATTGCAACACAACACAATGTAATATCTTCCTATATAATCCTGATAAACATGCACTAGCACCCTATGTAATTCAGGTCAACATGATGTTATATCAACAGATATCCACATGATATAAACAGAATTCACAGGAAACCTAGAATATTCAAAGGGATATGATCCCTATATATTTCACATGTACGTTTCCTATTCCTAGAGGAAATGTCCAGGAATCCTATATAATCCACATGGATATAATGCACAATCACACAATATGGTCCGAATAGAGGAACCTCTATTATTCAAATACAAAATATGTCATATGATGCACTAGCACTCTATATGTTTCATATGTACATAGTGCACATATTCTTATATATTCCTAATAAACATAGCACACTAGTATTCTGTATAATCCTATATACTATAATGCTCTAATTAACACAATGCACTAGCATCCTATATAGTGCAAAATCATTCTACCCTAGCACCATATATAAGGCACATAAACATTTTACACTAGCATCATATATAACTTAAATCAACATTTTACACTAGCACCATATATACATATATAATTCACATATATAATGCACATTCACATTATACACTAGCACCGTGTATATTGCACATTAACATTATACACTAACATCGTATACAATGCACACTAACATTATACACTAGCACCATATAATAGCACCATTACAATGCACATTAACATTATAAACTAGCACCATATATACATATATAATTCACATATATAATGCACATTAAATTATACACTAGCACCTTATATTATGACATTAACATTAACATTACACACTAGCACCATATACAATGTACATTACCATTATACACTCCACCGTATACAATGTACATTACCATTATACACTACACCGTATAAAAATGTACATTACCATTATACACTCCACCGTATACAATGTACATTACCATTATACACTACACTGTATACAATGTACATTACCATTATACACTCCACCGTATACAATGTACATTACCATTATACACTCCACCATATAAATGCACATTACCATTATCATACACACCGTATACAATGTACATTACCATTATACACTCCACCATATAAAAGCACATTACCATAACACTACACTGTATTACAATGTACATTACCATCACACACTACACCGTATACAATGCACATTACCATCACACACTACAATGTATACAATGACATTACCATTATTCACTACACCGTATACAATGCACATTACCATTATCACTACACCGTATACAATGCACATACCATTAAACAACTACACTGTATACAATGCACATTACATATACACTACACTGTATACAATGCACATACCATTATTCACTACACTGTATACAATGCACATTACCATCACACACTACACCGTATACAATGCACATTACCATTATTCACTACACCGTATACAATGCACATTCCATCACACACTACAACTGTATACAATGCACATTACCATTACACACTACCTGTATACAATGTACATTACATCACACCCTACACCGTATACAATGACATTACCATATTCACTACACCGTATACAAGCACATTACCATCACACACTACACCGTATACAATGCACATTACCATTAAACACACTACACCGTATACAATGCACATTACCATTACACACTACACTGTATACAATGTACATTACCATTACACACTACACCGTATACAATGCACATTACTATTACACACTACAATGTAAAATGCACATTACCATTACACACTACACTGTATACAATGCACCATTACCATTACAACACTACACTGTATACAATGCACATTACCATTATTCAACTACACTGTATACAATGCACATTACCATCACACACTACACTGTATACAATGCACATTACCATTACACACTACACTGTATACACTGCCACATACATTATTCACTACACTGTATACAATGCATTACCATTACACACTACACTGTATACAATGCACATTACCATCACACTACACTGTACAATGCACATTAACATACACACTACACTTATACACTGCAAACCATTACACACTACATGTATACAAGACTATACATGCTGCACCAGTACTACACAATCATTGTCTGTATATTTCTAAGGATCTTGCTGCACTGCTACTCCACAGACAATTTCTGGTCACCAATATCCTGCAATCCTAAAGCCCCATTGCACCAGTACACAGCAATGTTATTTATACCAGGCAATCTGCAGAGCTGGGCACTGGGCAGCAATAAGGAACCTGCAATATGGGGACCACCATTTAATCTGCTCCCCACCACCCTCCATTCCCCAGCACTGCAGCAGACAGAGCCAGACACAGCTATAGGCACACAGGCTGGAGATGCAGCATTTCCTACCTTTCAAGCTCTTCGGAAGCCACACAAAAGCAAAGACTGAGCCCTCAGCTTTGCAGCAAATGACAGCACCTGCAACAGCAGCAGCTCAGGCAGGACAGACACAGCAGAGCCAGGAGGTAACACAGTCCCAGGTGTTCTGTACTATATTGTTATGATGACTGGAGCCAGCAGAGAAGGATGAGGTAATGGGAAGGGAGGGGGTAGGAGAGCGTTAAAAATAAACTCAGGTTGATGTCATCTCCAGCCAATCAGAATGCACTTCAGACAGAACTGTGATGTCACCTCTTAGCCTGATTAAAACAATCCCCTTGGTGGATTTTCCACTGACATACTGAATTAACTATTTGTGTCCCAGATCACTGAATCAGCACACTCATGAAGAGAAATGTAGAGGGGAAATATCATACAAAGTAATAGTAAATAATTTATGTTTATGTTTTGTAATTCTGTTTGTAATTCTAGTTTTAAAAACCCCCTACAGGAACAACTATTAGATCAATGTATTGAATTCATTTCAATATTATAGGGAGCATTAATTGACAAAATATGTATCTATCTATGTCTGTCTGGCGCTGTCTATCATCATCTATCCACCTATTTATCTATTAATATATTGAGATGAATAGACAGCTATATAATGTTATTTAGTAATATACCTATCTATTAATTAATTAATCTATTAATATATCTACCTAAAAAGAATCATGTATCGCTACAATGCTACGCTACAACATACAAAAGTAAAGATGAATATAACAGCAAATCCTAAACAAAACTATAAAAATCACTACAAAAAAGAAACAATACAAATCACTACTATCACACACAATCCTAAAAAAACTATCTAAATCTCTAAAAAATCGAATCTAAAACCCGCCAGACACACTATCATCTATCTATCCTATATCTCACTTATCTATCTATACTATCTATCTATTCTATCTATCATCATCTATCTATCTATCTATCTATATATCTATCTATGGTCTGTCTGTCTATCCGTCCATCCTCCATCTATTAATCTAATCTATCTATCTATCTTTCTATCATCATCTATCTATCTATTTATCTATTATCTATTTATCCATCCATCTATCATCTATCTGTTTGTCTATCATCTATCTACACACACAAGACTATTTTGTTTTATTAAAGGACAATGTTGCATCCATCATCTATTCTCATCATCACTATCTATCATATCTATCTATCTATGATAGATAGATAGATATGGCTGTGAATTCTTTTACCCTCCCCTAAATGTTTACATAATATATTTTATATTTAATGTGTATATATGCTGCTTAGCCCATAATGACCTTTGTCCTGGTGTTGCCACTCTGAGCCCTTTCCTTACACTTGCCTTTATGTTGCAATCCTGACCCTCGCCTGCTCCTCTTTATTCCTCATTCCCATGTTTCATCAGGCAGACTGTCTGGCTGTCCCCACAAGCTCCTATATATTGGTTAAGCCCAGTGGATCTGTTCTGATGGTTAAAGCCCCTTTCTGACTTTCCCCCAGACCCTGTACTAGAGATACGTCTTGGCTGGCAAGTCTTCCAGATCAGGATGTGACCAGAGCCAGACACATTCTTTATGCCACTTGCTGGGCGAGATCCCCCTGTCAATGTTTTTAGCAGAACCGGCCTCCCTCGCTCTGTTTATGTTTTACCAGCCACGCTCCACTTTATTCTCTATTGACCTATTTTTAAAAGACAAGCCATGAGGCATTACCCCATTTTAGTTCTGAGACCACTAATATAGTTTCGCCCTGAAAATTCCACGTAAGATCTTTCTATTTGTAGATATAACCTAATATTCCAGTGAGGGGCCACAGAGCCACATAGGGGCCACTGGTCATAGAATGGGATTGGTAAAATTAAAGATACATTTGTTTTAGAATTGTCCAGTATACAACCAGATCTTTAAATCAGGGATCGGGATTTGCAGGTCGTTACCGGCTGGAGGGTTGAATGGTGGTCGCTCCTGTGATTGGTTTTACTTCATGTTGGCAGAACTAGTTTAAATGTCTCCTTGTTCTCCAGCCCTGGGGTAATATGGCAATACAGAGAATGTCAGACAAAGATGGAATATTCTTTCATTGTAATGTAATACTTTTATTTTGTGTAATAGCAAATGGCACCTTAAAACCTAAAATATATGTCAGAGAGCTAGACCCCAATTAGAGTCTATGTGCCCTAGGCTGAGGCCACACTGCAACGCACAGGAATCGCGCACAAAATCGCAAGCATTATCACAGGCGATTATGTGTGTGATTCTGTGCGTTTTGCCTTTGCGCGCGCGTTTTGCCGGTTTCCGTTATGAAAACACGTGCGTTAACGCACCAAAAAATGGCGAACACATGCGTTGCCAAAAGGCGAACGGACGCGCAATTGACATGAGTATCGCAATCCACGCTAGTGTGGGCCTAGCCCTTAAAGGGAATCCACTCTCATATAAAGTGTTACAATTAAAACTACCTGGGGCAAGGAAGTAGGATTGCTTATTCCTACTTCCCAATATTGTTTCTGTAAGGTGCACCAGCTCAAAGAAACTGCTTCTGTCAGGTTTCCTCCCTTCCCTTAATGTACATTACCATTATACACTCCACCGTATACAATGTACATTACCATTATACACTACACTGTATACAATGTACATTACCATTATACACTCCACCGTATACAATGTACATTACCATTATACACTCCACCATATAAAATGCACATTACCATTATACACTCCACCGTATACAATGTACATTACCATTATACACTCCACCATATAAAATGCACATTACCATTACACACTACACTGTATACAATGTACATTACCATCACACACTACACCGTATACAATGCACATTACCATCACACACTACACTGTATACAATGCACATTACCATTATTCACTACACCGTATACAATGCACATTACCATTATTCACTACACCGTATACAATGCACATTACCATTACACACTACACTGTATACAATGCACATTACCATTATACACTACACTGTATACAATGCACATTACCATTATTCACTACACTGTATACAATGCACATTACCATCACACACTACACCGTATACAATGCACATTACCATTATTCACTACACCGTATACAATGCACATTACCATCACACACTACACTGTATACAATGCACATTACCATTACACACTACACTGTATACAATGTACATTACCATCACACACTACACCGTATACAATGCACATTACCATTATTCACTACACCGTATACAATGCACATTACCATCACACACTACACCGTATACAATGCACATTACCATTACACACTACACCGTATACAATGCACATTACCATTACACACTACACTGTATACAATGTACATTACCATTACACACTACACCGTATACAATGCACATTACTATTACACACTACAATGTATACAATGCACATTACCATTACACACTACACTGTATACAATGCACATTACCATTACACACTACACTGTATACAATGCACATTACCATTATTCACTACACTGTATACAATGCACATTACCATCACACACTACACTGTATACAATGCACATTACCATTACACACTACACTGTATACAATGCACATTACCATTATTCACTACACTGTATACAATGCACATTACCATTACACACTACACTGTATACAATGCACATTACCATTACACACTACACTGTATACAATGCACATTACCATTACACACTACACTGTATACAATGCATATACATGCTGCACCAGTACTACACAATCATTGTCTGTATATTTCTAAGGATCTTGCTGCACTGCTACTCCACAGACAATTTCTGGTCACCAATATCCTGCAATCCTAAAGCCCCATTGCACCAGTACACAGCAATGTTATTTATACCAGGCAATCTGCAGAGCTGGGCACTGGGCAGCAATAAGGAACCTGCAATATGGGGACCACCATTTAATCTGCTCCCCACCACCCTCCATTCCCCAGCACTGCAGCAGACAGAGCCAGACACAGCTATAGGCACACAGGCTGGAGATGCAGCATTTCCTACCTTTCAAGCTCTTCGGAAGCCACACAAAAGCAAAGACTGAGCCCTCAGCTTTGCAGCAAATGACAGCACCTGCAACAGCAGCAGCTCAGGCAGGACAGACACAGCAGAGCCAGGAGGTAACACAGTCCCAGGTGTTCTGTACTATATTGTTATGATGACTGGAGCCAGCAGAGAAGGATGAGGTAATGGGAAGGGAGGGGGTAGGAGAGCGTTAAAAATAACTCAGGTTGATGTCATCTCCAGCCAATCAGAATGCACTTCAGACAGAACTGTGATGTCACCTCTTAGCCTGATTAAAACAATCCCCTTGGTGGATTTTCCACTGACATACTGAATTAACTATTTGTGTCCCAGATCACTGAATCAGCACACTCATGAAAGAGAAATGTAGAGGGGAAATATCATACAAAGTAATAGTAAATAATTATTATGTTTATGTTTTGTAATTCTGTTTGTAATTCTAGTTTTAAAACCCCCCTACAGGAACAACTATTAGATCAAATGTATTGAATTCATTTCACATATTATAGGGAGCATTAATTGACAAAATATGTATCTATCTATTTGTCTGTCTGGCTGTCTGTCTATCATCTATCTATCCACCTATTTATCTATTAATATATATGAGATGAATAGACAGCTATATATATGTTATTTATGTAATATACCTATCTATTAATTAATTAATCTATTAATATATCTATCTCTATTAATATAATCTATGTATCTGTCTATTATCTATATGTCTGTTTATCTGTCTATCAATCTATCTATTAATATATGTATAAGATTAATAAACAGCTATATATCTGTCTATTAATCTAATATATCTATTAATATATCTATCTTTATCTATATCTATTAATATAATCTATATATCTATTAATCTATCTATCTATCTATCTATCTATCTATCAATTTATCTCTATTAATATAATCTATCTATTAATCTATGTGTCTATTAATAAAATCTGTATATCTTTTAATATATCTCTCTGTCTCCATTATCTATCTATCTATCTATCTATCTATCTATCTATCTATCTATCTATCTATCTATCTATCTATCATCTATCTATCTATCTATCTATCTATCTATCTATCGGTCTGTCTGTCTATCCGTCCATCCCTCCATCTATTAATCTAATCTATCTATCTATCTTTCTATCTATCTATCTATCTATCTATTTATCTATTATCTATTTATCCATCCATCTATCATCTATCTGTTTGTCTATCTATCTATCTACACACACAATGACTATTTTGTTTTATTAAAGGACAATGTTGCATCCATCCATCTATCTATCTATCTATCTATCTATCTATCTATCTATCTATCTATGATAGATAGATAGATATGGCTGTGAATTCTTTTTACCCTCCCCCTAAATGTTTACATAATATATTTTAATATTTAATGTGTATATATGCTGCTTAGCCCATAATGCACCTTTGTCCTGTGTTTGCCACTCTGAGCCCTTTCCTTACACTTGCCTTTATGTTGCAATCCTGACCCTCGCCTGCTCCTCTTTATTCCTCATTCCCATGTTTCATCAGGCAGACTGTCTGGCTGTCCCCACACAAGCTCCTATATATTGGTTAAGCCCAGTGGATCTTGTTCTGATGGTTAAAGCCCCTTTCTGACTTTCCCCCAGACCCTGTACTAGAGATACGTCTTGGCTGGCAAGTCTTCCAGATTCAGGATGTGACCAGAGCCAGACACATTCTTTATGCCACTTGCTGGGCGGAGATCCCCCTGTCAATGTTTTTAGCAGAACCGGCCTCCCTCGCTCTGTTTATGTTTTACCAGCCACGCTCCACTTTATTCTCTATTGACCTATTTTTAAAAAGACAAGCTGGAGGCATTTACCCCATTTTAGTTCTGAGACACTAAATATAGTTTCGCCCTGAAAATTCCACGTAAGATCTTTCTATTTGTAGATATAACCTAATATTCCAGTGAGGGGCCACAGAGCCACATAGGGGCCACTGGTCATAGAATGGGATTGGTAAAATTAAAGATAACATTTGTTTTAGAATTGTCCAGTACAACCAGCATCTTTAAATCAGGGATCCTGGGATTTGCAGGTCGTTACCGGCTGGAGGGTTGAATGGTGGTCGCTCCTGTGATTGGTTTTACTTCATGTTGGCAGAACTAGTTTAAATGTCTCCTTGTTCTCCAGCCCTGGGGTAATATGGCAATACAGAGAATGATCAGACAAAGATGGAATATTACTTTCATTGTAATGTAATACTTTTTATTTTGTGTAATAGCAAATGGCACCTTAAAACCTAAAATATATGTCAGAGAGCTAGACCCCAATTAGAGTCTATGTGCCCTAGGCTGAGGCCACACTGCAACGCACAGGAATCGCGCACAAAATCGCAAGCATTATCACAGGCGATTATGTGTGTGATTCTTGTGCGTTTTGCCTTTGCGCGCGCGTTTTGCCGGTTTCCGTTATGAAAACACGTGCGTTAACGCACCAAAAATGGCGAACACATGCGTTGCCAAAAGGCGAACGGACGCGCAATTGCATGAGTATCGCAATCCACGCTAGTGTGGCCTAGCCCTTAAAGGGCATATCCACTCTCATATAAAGTGTTACAATTAAAACTACCTGGGGCAAGGAAGTAGGATTGCTTATTCCTACTTCCCAATATTGTTTCTGTAAGGTGCACCAGCTCAAAGAAAACTGCTTCTGTCAGGTTTCCTCCTTTAATACAGTAAGGCCCAGGACATTAACCTGGCAAATGAAAACTGTACCTGCTGGCACTCTTTAACAAAATGACATTGGGGGGCAGGAATAAACAATCCGACCTCCCTACCCAAGGTACTTTTTATTTTTAAAAATTATACAGGGGAGTTATCCTTTAATTCTCATTTGATAAACCAGTCATGTGTCTTTTCTGCACATCTATTTAATCTGGGGAAGGAGATTGTCATTGGGTCATTCGTCATATATATAGAAAGAAGCCCTAGTAAATTGCTTTCTATGCAAAAGAGTTAATCATTTGGAAGTCTGGATCAACAAAGTATAGTTGCCACTGCCAGTACATTATTAAATTAACATTCACTGCTCTACCCTGTGGATCTTGGGACAAGAGGAGTGGAACCGGAATTGGACTGTGTGAAGGTTGGGGTGGTCCCACTAGATTCGGAGACTGTTGGTAAGAATGACGGAGTAACAGTAAAAACACTTTACTTTTTAAAAGCCTTAAAGGACAACTTTACTCCCATAAGAACATCTTTTAGAGAGAATGGCCTCTTTAAAATACGTTGATATATCATAGTTTGTCCTATGAATTCATTACTGTATGCCTGCTATGCTCCTGGAGGCCTCATGAAAACTAAGCAATTTAGACCTGTACTGAGTCTGTACTGAGCCCGAGCATGCTCAGAAGAGGCAGCTAGGGGATTAGCATTCAGTCATTGGCTGTGATGTCAACTGTCAAATCCATAACTGACAGGAAGAACCAGGAAGCAAAAACAGGGGCAACAGGATATTGTGCAGTATTTCAGGTTAGACTTATATATTTCAGATTTCTAATTATTGCAGTTTAGGGTTTTTGGGGATGATTTACTATTTCATGGCTGGACTTGCCCTTTGAACATCTTCGCAGCCTGTGACTTTATTTGACTTTCTCACAGAGATTAAAGACTAAAAAAAGTCACCCATGATATTAACTGTTTCCCTTAAAGGACAACTAAAGCCTCAGAACATCACTGAATTAGAAGGCAGATCTTCTGGATATAAAAACAGTAATCAGTGTCTCACCTCTCATTTTAATATGGTTGCTGAGAAATGTAACTTTCTAAAATGAGGTTTGTATCTTATTTCCCAGTGTTCCGGTATCACACAGTGTGGTCACTGACCAATATGTTCTTTACACATGCTCAGTCCTAAGATACTGCAGGAACTTGTTACAGTTGGTCACACCCACTAGTATCCTCTAGCCAATCCTTTTACAGGACAGAATAAGCAAGGGAGCATGTGACTGAGATCAGGGGTGTGACCAGTCACCATACATAATTATTTCATCCAGTTCTTCAAGTGGTAATATTTATTTAATGCTATTTGCTGTATTGCTATTTTACAGTTTATTGGTGTTTTTAGAGGGTTAATGTTCAGATACTGGAGTGTAAAAATTTGTGTTTAGTTCTCCTTTAATGGCACAGGGAACAAACATGAGTAACAGTCAATCCTGTACTGTTGGTTCAGTACCGTCTCCTATTTTACATTATTATAAGCACTGACAATAATTAAATAAGCGCCAAAAAATTATCATGTATGAAATTAAATGACATTTTTATGTAATGAAAGGACAGTTTGACCTTAAAAAGCATTAGAATTCTACACAGATGTCACATCACATGACCGCCAAATTATGCACCTTGTCCAGAGATTAATACTGACCTGAAGTCGCAGGTCCACATCCTGCGAATTTTTATGTTCTTCCTTTGTTTGCATGGCTTTCCTCCTGGCATTTTGGTTTACGTCATAATTATAAAGACCTATTTTTAGGCTGTGTGAACGAGACAATGTGATTAAATTGCAAGCTCTTTGGGGCAGACATGAATGAATTAAAGTACAGTGCTGTGGAATATGTATATAATATGTATATAAGATATCAGATGAAACCAATCTATGGCTTCCTGTAACCCAATCTTGGTTCTGTGTTCTTTGTCCACGGTCCTGTCACAGTATCTGGTCTTGTCACACCACATTGTTCCCCCAGGGGGAACTCTACCATGGATTTTCATTATACCGTAGCAATTAGATTTCCAGGGGGTAGGAGAACCAGGTAACTTTAACATGGTAGGAAAATTTGGGGCCTCATTTACCCAGAGCCACAAATTGCTCCTGGCAAATACGGCTTTCGGTATTTAATACTGGATTTGCACCTTGTGGTAAATCCCAAAAACGGAATTGCGATCGTACATTTACGACCGAACGTTCGTTGATTAACAAACCTTCGATCGTAGAATACCATGCGATAGTAAACTACTGCAATGGTATTCTATGGGGATCGTAAATCTACAATAATGAAATCGTAGATTTACGATCGGTTTAACGATCATAAATTTATGATACTGATCGTTAAAGTTGTGGTGTCACTAAAAAGCGATACCCCGGCTTTATAAATATGGCCCTGAGTGTTCTCCATCAATACAGATTTCTTTGTTGTAAAGTTAATCTCCCATGTTTACTCTGGAATCTCTGGTTTCTGGGCAGAAGTAGCCGAGGGTTAAAATGATATGAAAGGATATACCAGGCAGAATAGCGCACAGAGATGGGGTCCAGATATTACCATGGATATGGGATTGTCTATGCACTTTGTTATATAGACAGTTTGTATAGCTGACAGCAATATAAATTAGTGACATGGTTTATACAGAGGCAAAGGCTGGACCTATTTATTCTACAGATATTTAAAAGACCAAAACAAGGTTCATCCACCCGATTGTGCCAATAGGAAATTAGTAGGGTCCCATGAGTTTTATGTAGATAACTGTTTATAGATGAGAGATGCACTGTTAGTTATTGAAGAATGAATTGACCATGAATAAATGGAAAAAAAATTGTTCAATGAAGCACAGGTTTGCTCAGCTGGACACATAGAAAACAGCAGCCAGAACACTACTATATATACAGGGAGATTTAATAAAAGTTCTTATCGTTTAAAATGGTGCTAATTTTGCCCCAACCAATCAGATCTTATTTAACATTTATAAGCTTACATTTGATTGGTTGGGGCAAAATTAGCACCATTTTAAACGATAAGAACTTTTATTGAATAACCCTGATAGTGTTTTATATTATATTGCTATACTATCAGGGAGATTTAATAAAAGTTCTTATAGTTTAAAATGGTGCTAATTTTGCCCCAACCAATCAGAACTTATTTAACATTTGAAAGCTAACATCTGATTGGTTAAGAACTTTTATTGAATAACCCCCTATATATACAGTATACTGCAGTATAGTGTACAACTATAACCTCCCACATTAATATTACAGGGAACATATCCTAGAAAAGTCAGCTTTCAGCCAACACTCAATATACTTTGCAAATTTGTTGGTCTAGCTAATGTGTGTCAATCTTTCTTTCTTTCTGTCTGTCTATCTCTCTATCTATTCTGTCTGTCTATCTCTCTGTCCTTCAGGAGCATAACAACAGGGGCCTGGGCCCTCTGGCAGGCTTGGAGGCCAGGCCCGTGACCCCCCCCCACTCTGGCCCAATAAGCTGTTTTTTTGTATCTTTAGGGTGAGGCCACACTGCAACGCACAGGAATCGCGCACAAAATCGCGAGCGTTATCGCACGCGATTGTGTGCGCGATTCTTGCGCGTTTCACGTTATGGACACGCGTGCGTTAACGCACCAAAAATGGTGAACGCATGCGTTACCATAACGCGAACGGACGCGCAATCACATGCGCATCGGAAATCGCGGGAATTTTTGCGTTCCCGCGATTTCCATTTTAGCAAAAATCGCGGGTGCAAACGCGAGCGCGAAACGCGTGCGCAAACGCGCGAAAAACGCACTAGTGTGGCCTAGCCCTTACCGAGGACGCATGATCAGCTGTTTAAAACCAGCTGATTGCAGCCTCCCTCGCTGTCTGTCTATTATTATAAATTAAACATATTCGACATTCAATTAAATGTTGATTGCATGACTGGTCTATGTAGTTGGCCAAATATTGCCAGGATGAGTTTCCTAATGTCAAAATACTATTTTGTTGGGAGGTGCATTTTTATAAACGCATGATGCTGAATTTTAAAGGGTCTCCCTATTTCTGTCTAAAGGAAGATGGAGCAGAGCCTTCTTATAACAGAAGGTATCTTGCAGCCTCATGCTATATGAATAGCATTGCCCACAAAATCTAAAAAACAAGAAGTAATTTCTTACTCCCAGGTTCCCCAGAGTAAGGGGCAGAGATATTCAAAATTGCTCATTTATGTCCTATGGCTAATGCATGTGTCCAGAACTGCTGACTTATTAACATGCAATACAGCCTATGGTATAGAACCAATCATCTGACCTGCAGACATGACATGTTTCAATCTTGTTAGATCTTGTCAGTGCAAGATACAGATTCATGGATCTATGGGGTAGCCGTATAGCTTAAGCGGAGGTGGGTCAAAAGGAACAAAAAGCCCTCCACAGAGCATAAAAATGGAACAGAGCCTTCTTCTAACAGAAGGTGTCTTGCAGTCTCATGCTATATGAATATAAGGAACGGAGACTTCTGGGTAATTTCCATGGCAGCTCTCAATTTCCACGGCAGCCTTTTTATAACAGAAGGTATCTAGAAACATGAAGTAATTTCTTACTCCCAGGTTCCCCAGAGTAAGGGTCAGAGATATGCAAAATTTCTCCTTTATGTCCTATGGCTAATGCATGTGCCATAGGACACAAAGGAGACATTTTGCACATCTCCGCCCCTTGCTCTGGGGAACCTCAGAGTAACAAATTACTTCATGTTTCTAGATACCTTCTGTTATAAAAAGGCTCTGCTCCATTTTTATGCTCAGTGGAGGGCTTTTTGCTCCTTTTGGTCCACCTCTCCTTAAAGTGCATGTCCACTGAAAAAAACCCTTTTCTCTAAATTGTATATTACCCCCCCAAACCCCACTTTCACGTTAATTCCCATGTTCCAAAACTGCTCCTGAACTTACTTACCTGACCTGGTCTCTTGCCGCTCCTATGCTGCTGACAGCCGCTCCACTTCCTTGTTGCGGGTGTCAGTTAAGGCACGACGTGACCCACGCCCAATCGCCTGACAGCCGTGACCAGAAAGGAAGGCAGCTGTCTGCACAGAAGTCCCCTGCTCCTGTGTTTGCTCAAAACAGGAGCAGGGGTCTTCATATTGAGGGTGAGGGACCGGGTCAGGTAAGAAAGTTTAGGAGCGTTTTTGGAATAATGCGAAAGTGGGGTTTGGGGGGTAATATATAATTTAGAGAAGGTTTTTTTGAGTGAACTTTAAGCTACACGACTGCCTTGTCTATCTAAAGGAAGGGAAGTTATTAGTTTTCATTAAGTCTTTGTGTAAACAGCTGTTTTCTAGACATGCTGGACCCTAGGTCACTACCTATTGCAAACAAGAGAAGGTCAGTGAGAAAAACAAAGGGGCAGCCAATCAGGGATAACTCCTTTAATCTTTCCATTGGCAATCAGGATATTTCAAGCCAATGAGACAGAACTGAAATGATGTGATGAGATGGGGGCCATCTAATGCAGCAACATAACCCATTTCTAATAAGGCACCCAATGATGACTTCTGTAAAAAGGGTCTCGGGTCATTACCATTTCTCATGCATTGTGCATCTTCCTGCAGGTAAATATATGCCTGTGATTCTCCACACAAGGAATAACTCCTACACCACTGCTTAACAACATGGCTTTTCAATCTGTTAACCAGGGTCAGGGGATGTAGGAATGAGCAGAATAATAATCAGAGAAAGGACAAAGTTTGGATTTTTATCCTTCGATCATCTTGTGTTTCTTATAACAGCATAAAGAAAGGTTTATCGCAATGCAATTATCACAGCGTGTGCATTATAAATAAATAGGAATCTAACTCATGATGGACTCAGCTTGCCAAACATTTCACAAATCCTTCTTTTAGAAGTAATAATGATTCCATTTCACCAGTGAGATCACCACTGCTGTATCTGTGCTGAATAGAACACATTCATTCAATCATTCAAAGTAACTAGTAAAGACATCTATATGCTTAGCAAACACTTTGCCCTCTACCGTGTAATGAACGTATAATATTTGTATCAACATCCGATATGACCAGGGTGTTTAGTAATACACCTGACATTTTATATTACGGATAGAGGTGAACACTTACTGATTTAAACGGTGATGGGGTTTGTACATGGTGATTCATTCATTGCACACAGACATTTAGACCACATTACGTAATCTGATTCATTCATTTTTTTCCTTTGCAGTTATATCAAAGGGCAAGGCTACATTCACACTACACAACACACATGGAACAAAAGCACAATAAATTGCGTGTTAAAACACGGCACCCTTTATGGAGTGTTTTCGCAATAAACTGCAGCAAGCATTGTGTTAAAAAATGCACAGCAACGCAATGCATTAAAAAATACGATATGTGCAGAATAAAAGCTCAGTTTGCATCATATACCCAGCATTATTGCCTCATCTTCTTTACATTTGCAATGAATAAAAATGCACTAATATTAAAGCAACTATGCCATGTGAAACTGACGGGTTGCTTTTATTCCCCCAACAGAACAAGTCTAGTTTGAACGAAGCCTTAGGAAATACATCGAAATCTAATTTTTTTGATGATGTAATGAAGCCACCAAATGGGCAAGTGAAAATTTTAATAATAAAATATAGCGTAAATTAAAAGGGACACTCTTAACAGGGCAGTAATGGGCACAGTGGCTGAGTGGGCAGCACAGTGGTTAGCACTGATGCCTTGCAGCGCTGAAGTCCTGAGTTTGTATGTTCTCCCCATGGTTGTGTGGGTTTCCTCCACAATCATAAAGACATACAGATAGGTTGTATGCGTCAAATAAATGTGCTTAGATTGTAAGCTCTTCGGGGCAGGGTCTGATGTGTATGTATCCATATAATTGTAAAGCGCTACGGAACATGTTGCCGCTATATAAATTCACAATAATGACTAAATTATTAGGATGCAAAAGTCTTAAGTCTGTTTTTAAAATGAAGTTCAGACTTCACAACAGAATTAGAGCAAATGTACACATTTTCAGAGCTGCCTGAAGAGGCATCTATCATCTGCCTACATTATTCCCAACCAAGAAATATTTTATTGGTCAGGAATTATTCCGAAAGGCAAGTGATACATTGTTTTATTTTTTTAAATTTCTGTGTTTTATCTATCAACATTTTCCATTCTAACACATCATATGAACTCTGTGGAATTCAGTCTGATAATTGCAGGGAGGTGTCAAATTTAAACAAGCTTGTTAGTGACTATCCCAGAAAACTAGGAGGCCCTCACCCAACCTGTAAACTTTAGGTACAATTAGTTACAATGATTAATCAGAGCTTTTAGCGGACACACAATAGATTGCAATGACCCAACTCTGCAGGTATTTCTAGAGGATAATACCAAGCAGTGTTTGTCAAGGGGAGAAAAAAAAAGCAAAAGGGAATTATGTGGTATTTGATGTGTTTTTTTTTTTTATTCATTTACATCAGGTCCTGCCCTATAACACGTTTATGGTTGTAAGAGGAAGCTAGAGAGGAAAGCCACACGTGAGAGAACATACAAACTCCTTACAGATGGAGCTTATCTATAGCCAAAAGGCATAGGTGCTAAGTAACTGCTAAGTCGGCCATGTTTTTACACAGATTTCACAATGAGATTAATTTGTCACCAGTAGCAGTGGAGACAGGATCCCACAAGGAGGTTTAAGAGAACAGTGAGCGAACGTCCCAACATGTCAGCAGGAATTTTGCAGTAATAACAAAGCGCCAGTAGGTATCACTGTGCTATCAAAAGTACCTAGGGTGAGTGCAGGAACACTCACCCTGTCTTCTGTCTTACTCAGTAATTTCTTCTGTGGGGATGCTCAGACCCTGTAGATAAAGGAGTAGCAAAGTGTGCAGATGATGTCACTTGGGTTACTGAAGTAGCAAGTGTTAATTTTTCAGTGCTATAACGTCTGTGAGGCAGCAGTAAGAAATGTGATCCATGGCTCATTTTAAAGGTACAAATGCAGTTTGCAGACTTTACAGCTTTTAATTTACAGGTGGCTCTCACAGTATCTAAAGCAGGTCAATTTCACAACCATCAACAGCTGCAAGTGCCAACACTTATTTTTGTTCACACCTTTCATGCTAATTGCTTACAAAGTAACCATTTATTAGAACTTACCTGCCGACCAATCCGCAACATTCCATCAATATTTCCAGCATTTCCCATTCTGCTTCGCGACCAACATACGATCACGAGGTCCCATCTGGCCCCATTCATTCATTCGCAAAGTAGAGTGAGAAAGGCAGTTCCAGAAATATCGATTAAATGTCACCTTTATTTTCCAGGGCTACTGTAGTTTGGTCTCTATTTCCATTATTCAACTTGCCTCAAATGGAGTGGCCCAGTGTGATATAGCGACTACGTCAGCAAAATGCAGTATCATGTTAAATTGCTGGGAACAGATGAGGTATTGGGGATGAAAGTGATATCACTGTAATACCAGGATGCCTTAGTGCTTGTTTTGTGTATCTGGTGTTGTATACAATGGATGACAGACCATGGTTCCTGTACAGATAAACCAGCGCAAATAAATGTCTCTGCCGACACTTGCTACAGGCAATGTGTGTTACTTCCTTGTCACATGGAACATACTTACCCTCCAACTTGATCAATGGTTGGGGACAGACAAGCTACTCTCTCAATGTATTTGAAAAGAAAAGTCAGACCATGGCTACTGTGTAAATACCAGTATTGAGCACTGAAAACAGAACATACAATGGGGGCTATTTATTAACAGCCACAATCAATGGTTTTAGTCTTAAAGTCACACAAACCCCTTTTCAACAATGTAGCAAGTGTCTTTATGAAAGAAACTGCCATGGTTCATAAAAAGTCAACCAACCACCAAGGCAATGTACCAACATGATAACTGCTCTTTTGCTTGATGTTTTTAACTCCAGATAGCCTAGGGCAGTATAGGCAAAATACATAAAAACTATCAGGGAGATTCAATAAAAGTTCTTATTGTTAAAAATGGTGCTAATTTTGCCCCAACCAATCAGATATTATTTAGCATTTGAAAGCTAACATCTGATTGGTTGGGGCAAAATTAGCACCATTTTTAACAATAAGAACTTTTATTGAATAACCCTGAATGTGTCTAGGGTCCTGCTTGAGCTCAATAAAATGTTTACATATGGTCCACATTGAGAGCTACTGTAAGAGCCCCAGTGAGAACCAGGGGTAAAAGTTACACTATTGTAAACAATGGGTTTTAGAACATCGACCTCTTATTGACAGATCTAGAATCCCTAATTTCCTTTCAATGAAAAATAAAACAAGTATTGGACCAAAATGCCTAGAACCGGTTTACAATTCAACACTTATTTCTTAAACACAATATTACAGATTTGTTTATAAATACAAAGATGATATTAAACAGCAACAGAGTGTCAAAAAAGGAAGCCAAGAATAAAACAACGGACTGTATCCAATCAAAGAAACCTGGGTGAGCATAATCTTAGTAGGTTGGGGAAATGTGTCTCTGATTCCACTGCAGGACAAACGGGAAATGTACAAGAAGAAGAAAGGCTCTAGTTGTTATCTCTCTTTCGAGTAATATCTGAAAGATCTGAATAGCTTGAAAAAAAAGGAATATTTTCTCATTTATTGACCATAATCTGCCCATTCCATAAAATGCAGTGTATAAAAAAACGCTTTTTAAATACTGACTTCATGAACGCAAGACCCCTAAAAACGGCTTTTTAGGCCGAGGCCACACTAAGCGCGTGCGTTGGTGCCCGCTTGCGCTACAATCTCTGTATCAGATTCGGGGATCAGAGCGCATGCGAATTGCACCAAAAACGGTGATCGCATGCAGTTACTCAGTAGAGGAATATTCCAAAGAAAATGCAGAATAACTAGGTATGTGTAATAGAATATAAAGAATTTATTTAAAAAAACAAAACAAAAAGAAAACCTTCCCCTTTAATTCTTTTTATATCACAAACAGAATAGAAACAGCACATTTAAAAGTCACAAATCAGAACAACAACAGAGCCACCTACTGGTAACAAGACTACAGCATACACTGGCGCCAGCCTTCAACAAGGCCTGTAGAATCTATATTCCACAAACATGTCCATCTGCTACTGTGCACTGCTCCTTCAATGACATAGAAAAAAGAAAAGGTGCAGAGAGACCTCAGCACTGAAAAATGCTTATTGAAGAAGAGGGTGTGTGGTCTTGTTTGGGACATCCCCGTTTATTACTCAGCCCTCTGAGAATTGCTGGTACAAGGACTTCAGTTCTGGGTCTCTGAAAATGGGCACAAAATTTATTTTTACAATTTCACTGAAACCTTCCCTGGAAGACGGCTCAACAAACTTACTCCTGGAAAGCAAAAAAAAAAAAGTCAAGATTATAATCTTTCCCCTATAAACAAAACAAAATGTATACAACATATACAAACATGTATAAACAAACAAAATGTATACAACATATACAAACATGTATAAACAAACAAAATGTATACAATATACAAACATGTATAAACAAACAAAATGTATACAACATATACAAACATGTATAAACAAACAAAATGTATACAACATATACAAACATATATAAACAAACAAAATGTATACAACTACACCGTTGAACAATATTAATGCATAAACACGCGAGACAAGTGATTTCACATATAACCTCAAATGGGTCACTCCAGATGATTAGCGCTGCATATGGCCGCTTGGTAAGGCGTTGTTTGTTGATCTGCCAGGTTGGACCACAAAATTTGCCCAACCGAATGGCCATACACATGCGATTATCATCCTTAACAACCGTTCGATTGGTGCTTATTTATCGGCGATCACACGTATGTACAATTTCCCTGAAAACTATTGAGAACCGAAATAAATCTTTAAATGTTTCTGTGTAAGCAAGTTTACATCTAGATTAGCCAGAACTTAAAGATGTGTTAACAACCTACTTTCTAATGGGAGCAATCGATGCTGCAATATTATTGGGCGATACAGAGTATTGTACTTTTATCGCACCATGTATGGTGCCGGCTGGCGAAAATGTGCCGATCCTATTGGGCCGATTTCATTATGGAGATGGATGGAAATTCTGGACGCCCAATAATATCGATCCACCTGGCCAACTTTAGTCTCTGATCTTGGACCCCAGTTCTAATAAAGGGAAAAAACTATAGGATGACAGAACATTTTTTTCTCTTCTCACACATGCCTAGTGGGCCCGTATGAAGCCCCGAATGCCTTCGTCGTAACACATCCAGGCTCTTATGTGCATGCAACAAGCACTGCTGAAGCCCAATATGTTTCCCAGCCATGAACAAGAGGTATTTTGACACACTCAAATGAGATACAAAACAAAAAAGTAACAATAGGGTCTCCTAGAATTTAACTCTATGTGGAAAGGTTTTTAAGAGAAATCAAGTGGGTAGTTTAGTGGCCCTTAAACTGCTCACGGCTTCTCCTCTACATGGTTCTTTTGCTAGTGTGCACGCATGCAAGGTGGAACAGAAATAAAGGGCTGCCACCTGCAAGAGCTCAGGCCTAGATCCTAGAGCATAAGTACTCACTCCTACCTCCACATGAATTACATTTAAAATGCATTTTCAATCCAAGTCCCTGGAATAAACATACCTGAGAAAACAAACACCTACAACTATATCTGTTGTATTCAATTAGATCAACTGGACTTGAAGTTTAGTTCTTGAAGACGTTTCGCTAGTCATCCGACTGGCTTTCTCAATTCAGAGTGACTTGTACAAGAATCTGTGGCAATTATGTACCCTGGAAAATCCCAATTAGCATATCACAGCCAGGTGTTAAGGGTGTGATTAGATAGTGGCTAAGAGGTGTTATAGGAACGCCCAGAGTAAGGTGTCAAAACAGCATTGTAATGGCCAGACAGGTGGTGTCGAACCCCCCCACCTATTTAGGCTTGGTTTCTTTATTTTCACATAAATGGCCTCCTTAACACCTCTCTTGAACCAGTCACGTTCCTTCGCCAGTATGTTAACATTACAATCTTCAAAGGTATGTCCTTTATCCTTAAGATGCAGATACACGGCTGAGTCCTGACCCGAGGAATTGGCTCTTCTGTGCTGGGCCATACGTTGATGCAGTTGTGTTTGGTCTCCCCCAATACAATCAGAGCATTCTTCACTGCACTGCACTGCATATATGATGTCGCTTTTTTGTGTTTGGGTATTGGGTCTTTCGGATGTACCAATTGCTGCCTCAGTGTGTTGTTCGGTTTAAAGCAGACAGGGATACGATGTTTTTTGAAAATTCTTCTTAATTTCTCGGAGACCCCTGCTACATATGGGATGACCATGTCTTTCTCCTGTCTTGCTTTCCCCTTCACTGTTTTGTGTTCTTTCTTTCCTTCTACTTCTTTTGACAAAGGCCCAGTCTGGATATCCCAAGTTTTAAGGGCTCCTTGAGATGTTTCATTTCTTTAGCCTTCGCCTCTGTGCTAGTGGGGATGTTCTCGGCTCTGTGTTGCAGGGTTCTGATGACACAATGCTGTTTTAACACCTTACTCTGGGCGTTCCTATAACACCTCTTAGCCACTATCTAATCACACCCTTAACACCTGGCTGTGATATGCTAATTGGGATTTTCCAGGGTACATAATTGCCACAGATTCTTGTACAAGTCATTCTGAATTGAGAGATCCAGTCGGATGACTAGCGAAACGTCTTCAAGAACTAAACTTCAAGTCCAGTTGATCTAATTGAATACAACAGATATACCATGACCTGGATGAATGAGAACATTCACAAGCAAACACCTACAACCCCACAATCCTCATCAATCCCCCTAGCAGCCAATTGTTAGACAAACTTACTTGTAGCTGTTGATAATCATGTCATTAACATGAACATGTCCTTTACCAGTGTAAGTCATCTCTCGGAACTACAAAGAAGAAGAAATCAGCTACATGTTACAATCTCATCTGGAGAGCGTTAAAGTAAAGTTCTACTCATGCAGTAATTGACTTCTTTCTGGCTCCTCCAACAGTCATTGTCACTAACCATTCTCCGATCTCTGACATTGGAGAGAATACGTTGATGAAGGAGGGACTTAAAAAGAAGTTACAACATGAGTTTAATTCTCCTTTAAAAATTCAGTTGGTGCGTTTTCACTTACACGATTGTTGTGTTTTGCAACCTCAATAGTTGCGTTAAATAGAAAACAGCGTATCGGAACCCAGCTTTCTGTGCACAATTTATATACCTGGTAAATGAAAGACAAGAATATGTCACTGGGTGTAATGCAATCCTGGTGATTGGAATTGAAATGACCTGTATTCGTATATCTAACTTGGTGCCCACAATACAATCACGCTAAGAGGTGCAAAATTTCCTAAGCTGTTAAATTGCTTCAACCAATCAGATGTTACCTTTTTACTGGTCTGCTATGGTTGAAAACATTTGATAACATCTGATTTTGCACCTCTTATGAATAAGCGTGATTGTATTGTGTGGCACAAGTTAGTATACGAAATAACAGGTCATTTTCAATCATCTTTTTTTTTTTTTCAATCAACATCTTTTTATTGTATATTATATGTCTGCAATATATGGCACCATATTTGTATATTTAAATATGGTATATTCTAAACAGACATATTACACAGTTACAGTAAAGGCACAGTATTTATATATTATGTGTCTGCAATATATGGCACCATATTTGTATATTTAATATGGTTATTCTAAACAGACATATACACAGTTACAGTAAAGGACAGTATTTATATATTATGTGTCTGCAATATATGGCACCATATTTGTATATTTATATATGGTATATTCTAAACAGACATAATACACAGTTACAGTAAAGGCACAGTATTTATATATTAGTGTCTGCAATATATGGCACCATATTTGTATATGGTATATTCTAAACAGACATATTACACAGTTACAGTAAAGGCACAGTATTTATATATTATGTGTCTGCAATATATGGCACCATATTTGTATATTTATATATGGTATATTCTAAACAGACATATTACACAGTTACACGTAAAGGCACAGTATTTTGGCAACTCCTTGAGAAAAAAGGACAAAAATAGGGTTATGTTGGAGATGCTGATCTCTAAATCTGCATTGCCACTAGATTATACCCACAATATACTGCCACCACAAGGAACCAAATAGTTTGCACATATTTTACAAAATGTTTATTAATTAATGACACACTAATTATAATACGCTGGACCTGAAAATAGATAGCAAGAGTTCTACTAAACAGAGCGATTAATGGTCTACCTGCTGCGAGACTCCACGTCAGGGTTAGTGTTATCAATCACAACGCTCTTCCCTCTCCTCACAGCATCTTCACAGGCTGACACACACTTTTGCCATGTTCCCATAGTGTCCTACAAAATGTGAAAAATGTAACAAACATTTAGTCAGAGACAATAACACAACAAGGCCTGTTATGATGATCAAGGGAGCCACTTGTGATCGCATTGACCTGCGGTAATATTGCATTATACATTTTTATTTACCGCATACACTCGAATATATGAGTCAAGGTTTTTAGGCTTTAAAAAAAAGCCTAAAAATCCTACCTCCACTTATACTCGAGTCACTTACCTGAAATCCGGCAGCCGCACGCTTCCTCTCTCTTCCGCATTCACTGTTCAGGCGCCTGACGGCCCTACTCGGTGCCTGAACAGTGGATGCAGAATAGAGAGGAAGTGGGCGGCTGCCGGATTTCAGGTAAGTGATTTCAGTAAGATGAGGGCTGCATGTTCTTCCTAAAGAACATAACAGCACATCCTTTCCTCCACTAGGGGGGCTCTGGGGTGGGGTGATAGGTGCTGTGCTTGCCACTGAAGATGTTTGAAAACTACAACTCCCAGCTACTAAAGCATGCTGGGAGTTGTAGTTTCCAAAACATCTTCAGTGGCAAGGAATTGGGGGTTAGGGTGTGGGATTCCTCTCTATTTAAAGGGCAACTAATGTCTTACAACAAAACAGATTCAGGAGAATGGTATCTATTGTTAAAAAGATTGTCTTCAGATTCTGTATAGTTTTGAGGCTTTAGTTGCCCTTTAAATGGACAGCAGAATTACCATACAGTAATAGTTATTCAGCTATTACTGTATGGGAATTTTGCTGTCCATTTAAAGGGCAACTAACGCCTCAAAACAATACAGAATCAGAAGGCAGTAGTGATCATAATTTCTACCCTCAACTTATACTAGAGACAATCAGGTTTACTCATTTTTCAGGTAAAAATGGGTCCCTCGACTTATACTTGGATCGACTAATACTCGAGTATATATAATATAATATTATTAGATATATATATATATATAGTATATTGCACAACTTGGAGACACAGCCCTGTACAATATTATAATACAAAGAGTCATACAAGGGGGACAAAAATACATAAATACTTATGTGCAAATACTAACTTTACAAATGCTTGAATATTGTAACATAAAGAAGTAGGTCCCTGCCCCATAGAACTTACAATCTAGTTAGTTCCAAATTTTCTCCATTTGTCCTTGACTGGCTAATTGTACCACGCGTTTTATAGCCAATTCCATATGTATATAAGTCAATGCCTTGTGGCTGGTAACTTACCCTATTAGCACACTCATAACCTTTTGGGATCAGGTGTTCTTTAAAGAAAGTGGATTTTCCAGCTGCCAGTACAGAGAGATAAATGAGCATATTCATTATAAAGGAATACACCTAGTTAGTCAACAGATTATCCAACACAAACTGCTATTAATGGTGTCATTTGATAAGACTGTGGCGCATTGAAAATCTATTTTTCTACATAATTTACAGCATATATGAAGGTGAAAGTGAGGTCACCCAGCCTGCATGGTCTGACTGAGCCCACTGTAGACAATGCAGTGCCGTGGACAATCCCACGCTGAGAGGGAGCAGGAAGATTTCACAGTAAAGGTAGACATACATGGCCCAATATTCTTCAGATAGGATTTGTGATCATCCAAAATCATTGAAAATCCGATCGGAAGAACCTATGGAATATTCCCTACCTTGACCCGGCGATCTACCGTAGATTCCAGCTTGAATACTATGGAAGGTTTGGTTCTGGTAGCTCAGGGTTTTTTCGAGAGATTGGTCGATATTGCTGATTGGTCTATCGAAAACACAGGTAAAAATAAAAGTGTTTTCGATAATCTGATCAAGCCGATCGAATTGACCGGAAAATCAATGCCATGTATGCCTACCTTAAGAATGTGAATATTCTGTGGCTGAATCACTTCTGAACATGCATATTAAAAACTGGTTGCTACATCCACTGCTTTTAGACATACTAAGGCAAGATATTCCTATAAAATGACAGAAAGAAAAACAGACAAATAAATCCTTTTTTATGGTTTCATTGTGATAATCTACAGCACAGCAATGCCAATGATTGTGTTAAGGTCACCTCCTGGAAATCCAACAGCCACTATGATTTCTTGGGTTTTGGACACCAGCGATGTTGAAGGGGGATCATAGAGTTGACCGTTGGGATTCACAGCCCTCTGTGACAAAACAGGAACAAATTACATGTCAACAACTACAATGGGATACTGGAAACATTCAAAGATTAAAAGGTGGCCATACACAGTGCCGATACCTGAAAAATCCCTTCAGATCGGATGGGTTTTGACTCAGCTCCTCAACAAAATGATACTGGGGGTAGAAGTAATCAATCCTAGTCTTGCACCCAGTACTTTATATGTTTAAAAAGTTATTTTACAGTTAGTTGTCCTTGAACATTTTTTAAAACACTATAGCTCTCCTTTAAAATTCATTTCCCAGGGTGGTAGGAAATCATATTTCTACCTCCTGGGAGGCCATATTTTGCTCCTGCAATGGCTGATGGCTAGGATTTCTTATGTCCATTGGAAATACTTTAAACCACTGCTCGCGTTTGCAGTTACTACTTTCCTCTAAGCCAATGTACATTTTATCTTTAGGACTAACTGTAGTGACTTCCCTCAATGTCTATGCTGCTAACAGCCAGTCATTCTTGTTAAGTGTTTCTTAATCTTATATTTAACTTACTGGGTCAAAGGTGGGGAGGTTAAATGCTGCTTTTTTCCATCCAAGGAAAAACTCCTCTGGTGTAAAGAACTGTAAGCCGATATTCAGAGCAAACTATGAAACAAAACATTTTATATTCATCAGATAATTATTTTATATTCCTCCCAATACAAAGGCTTCCATATGAATGGTTTACTGTAACAGACAATACAACACTGTATCACTGTATTTTTTATTAATAATTTAAAAATTATTTATCTGATGCACAGTACATAGGGGGTGGGGGGGTTACAGGTGCCCAGAATCCACCCTTTCTTATGGCTTACCTGCAGTTCTGGTACATTAAGGGCATCAGAAAGTACAAAAGCGTGTCAGTGTGAAAGGGGATTAAATCAATGGGAGCCAAGATAAAGTAAAGCCTCATACACATGCTGACAGATGTGCAACCAATTGTTGCACGTATGTGGCCGGTGGGTCGGGGTCATTCGTAGATACACCACATGGCCATCAGGCCCAAACAAGTGTTCCTTGTTTTTGCACAGGTGTGCAACTGATCACATTTAAAGAGGCCTTATTGTCCTACACACACACACTAACTATGTATCCAAGGACAGAAAGAATTTCCATGGTAATATTTTTTTACTATAATAAGGTTTAGAAAACAGTTAATCATATCTTATTACTGAGACTATTGTTTCCCAGTCACTGTCATGGCAGTCACCATCTATTAGTATTTGAGATACTATATACATACCTATACCTCTATATGGTTATGAACACTTTGGCGACTTTTACTTTCCTTATATTTTTAAATAATTGGGAGCATTATTCATGCCGCAAAATGTGTAGGAGCAAGGAAAATAAAAAGAAGGTAAACTAACATAGGAGTGGCCTTTCAGGAAATGCTGCTCTTGCTCCTGTAGAGACCTACTGTATCAGCCCTATGACAATGTACATCTAAACCTGGAAATTTGTCCTGTGGAATTCTTTATTTAAAACGTTTCTCTTACCTCCCAATACATATATTCCCCTCCCAATTACACTTACGCTATGTCCTCACCCCTTGGTTCACTCTAGAACCCCTATACGGATTTCAGTGCAATATGGTGCATTCGATCAGGACAAATTGATTGAAAATTCAATCAAGAATCAACCTGTGTTTGGCCTGCTGGTCATATACTACCACAACATTACACCACTTAGACATTCAATCAAGAGAACTGCCGATTGTAATGTGGAATGGAACAGCAGTTTTACCTTCATTCTCATCATGTTTTCTATCATAACATCGATCCCAAAATGACCAGGCCAGGCGGTTCTTGGAAAATCACTGAATGTTAGGAGGTGAGTTTGTAGGGCATGGCCAGCATTACGCTATAAGCACAATCCTGTATTAAATATGGAATGTCTGCCTACCAGACGGTCGCTGCAAGAAAAGTCTTTCTTCTTACGGTCAGGAGCCCAGTTTGCAGGTCGCCCAGCAGCATCTAGAAGATTAAGTGCAGACATAGTAAGCAGCTGTTCATGTCATTGCACAAGATAATGGACATGTGTAAACTGATTACCTCCAACATAAAGACAGTCTTCCTTGTTAACTTTTATCCCATCATTAGCCTGAAATAAAGAAAAAAGCTGTTTCATATTGTATTTGTTTTATTGATGGTGCTAAAGACATTGAGGAAAACACGTGAAATAGCAATCTTTAAGGGGAACTATAGCTCCATCTGCTGGCGCATTATATGACAGTGTCCACTTTTGACCTGGCTCAGGTAATGGCATCAATGCTGCGTTTACAGCTAGCCAGCATGCAGGTGTGTGACAGGAGCCAAAAGGTGTCAGTGAGGGTGATTATGAGTGTGTTATCAATGGAAGGGTGTTAAGGGGGAAATTGAAAGGAACCCTGAACAAAAGGGAATTACAAATTAAGCAGATTAGCTGCACAATAATATCTGTTCCCCACAAAAGATCATTGGATGGTCATTGTATGTATGTATGTATAATATTATTTATAATGCGCCACTTGGGTACGCAGCACTGTACATTATAAAATACAGAGTATACAAACGGGGATAAGTGCAAGACATTATACAGATAGATTACATTTACATAAATAAAGTTTCAAAAGGTTAAGTATTATATATATATATATATATATATATATATATATATATATATATATATATATATATATATATATATATACACACACACGCACACACACACACACACACACACACACACACACACACACGGTTGATTGCACTCAGCTTCAATGGACATCAACCAGGGTGCTAACTCCAGGGTACACAAGTAGATATTTTAGGAAATTTGGAGCACTCAGCTGGATTTTTCAAAAAGAACAATGTTTATTGGAACAACATCACATCATGTGATGTTGTTCCAATAAACATTCAGGGTTATTCAATAAAAGTTCTTATCGTTTAAAATGGTGCTAATTTTGCCCCAACCAATCAGATGTTAGCTTTCAAATGTTAAATAAGATTTGATTGGTTGGGGCAAAATTAGCACAATTTTTAACGTTAAGAACTTTTATTGAATCTCCCTGAGTGTTTATTCTTTTTGAAAAATCCAGCTGAGTGCTCCGAATTTCCTAAAAAAAAAAAAAATTATACATATAATATTATAGTGGTACAGGCACTAGGGATGGCCGGTTCGCGGATCCGAACCCGGATCCGCCGTGGATTTATCCCGTTTGCGAACGGCGGATTTTTCCAGATTTTCCGCCTTCCGAACTTCCGATTCGCGGATTTTTCGTATTTTCGAAATTTTTCGAAACTACGAGTTTTCGAAAATTTTCGAAAATAAGGGAAAACGTATTTTCGAAAATTTTTCGAAAATACAAGGATTTCTCTTAATTCCTAACATACGTATTTTCGAAAATATTTGAAATTACGAGGATTACTTGTATTTCGAAAATACATATTTTCGAAAATACATGAAAACTCGTAATTTCGAAAATTCTCAAAAATACGCGAAAACTCGTAATTTCGAAAAATCTCGTTATTTCAAGGGTATTTTTAATTTTAACGGGTCCGCTCGCAGATTTTCGAATTTTTTCGAAAATTCGCGGATCCTCGAGCGGACCGGATTTTGCGAAGTTCGGACATCTCTAACAGGCACTCAATTCACCACCCTCTTTAAAAGCCTAGGTGCTGTTGAGGTTTATCAAAGATCATAAGCAATAGTTGTTGGATTCAACGCACTCTCAGGTCTTAGTCATCCAAATCTTTATTGTGTTCAATACATCATAGTGTAGGCAACGTTTCGGTACCTTTCTAGGTCCCTTTCTCAAGCCAAAGGGACCTAGAAGGTACCGAACGTTGCCCTACACTATGATGTATTGAACACAATAAAGATTTGGATGAATAAGACTGAGAGTGCGTTGAATCAAACAACTATTGCTTATATATATGGTTGGAAGGCTTTTAATTCATGTGAACGAAGTAGTAATGTATACTAAAACCCTTTTGTTTATAAAAGTATGCCAGTGAGCAGATAATATGGTATTGTATGGGGCCTAGGAATGTGCATTGATTATCTTTTCTATGTTTGTATATATATATATTTATATATATATATAATATATATATATATATATATATATATATAATTCAAAAAAAGATCAATTGCACACCAGTATTTAATATATATATATATATATACACAGGTATTTCTACTGCCAACATCTCACTGGATTCAGGGATGTCTAACTTGCAATAAAAAGTGAAAATGTTTGCCCATGCTTTTAATCTGCACCAATCGCGTGAATTCGAACTGCAATAGCCTATTACAAAGCCAACATCTGCCTGGTTACTGAAAATGAAATCACAGGCAAACATTTTTCATCTTTTTTTGCATCAGCCCCTAAAAACGCCCGGCATTCCCTGGCTGCTACTGCTGGGAGTTTTAGTTTGCAAACATCTGAAGGGTAGCAGGATACCTGAATTAGACTATCCAGTCAGTTGTTGCCAGGCTGGTCTAATTGATACAGAAAGTCTTACCTTTTCACACAGATGGTTCCACATTCCCATCACAGGTTTGCGGTAAATTCCTTCCCCGGTAGCAACAAAGACCTTCAAATATAACAAATTAGCCAAGCGTTTGTTTACTAAATACCCCTATAGGTTTTTATAACGATAACCTTTCTATAGAATACCATAACAAATATTACTTTACGCATGAACATTAAAAAAAACAAAAAATGGCTGTACACACAAGTTTGCAAGCAGCCATTTTGTTTCTTTCTTATTAAGATATTTAAATACAGAAAATGGATGTTTCACGCCCACCTTCATAGATTTTTAAGGGGAAATAAAATAAATGTACAAATACTTTTGGGGCTATTTACTATAGCGCTGATAATCTACCATGGGTAATTATGGACGATATTTCGGTCTGATTGAATAAAATATTGGTTGAGTTGGTCAATAGGACCAAAACATTTCTATGTAAATGCGTGTACACAGTATAAGATGCCAGTCACTATGTCTGTTCTAGTGCCCTTATAGCCAGTCTCACTCCAGATTGGGAATGCAGTTCTTCTCACTCTAAAATCTCACGTCAAAATGCAGAACGATGCGACCAGAGGTGGCGACATGCGAACACTTTCGATTTAACCCCAGCTGCCCTTGCAGAGTCCTATAGCGCACACATACCTGCACGGGAATCCCAAGATGATCCAAAATGGCTTCCACTTTAGCTTTAAAAACCTCAGGACGTAGTTTACCACGACTGATTCCCATCTGATTGGTGAAGAAGATAACCTGCCAAGAAGAATATAAATGCAGTCACGAAAAAAGAGCCAATCTTTATACCATTTGAAAGATTAATAGATTCTTATATTTAAAATAATTATAATGCCCATATAAAACAGCAAATCAATATGGAAAGGCATTTGGCTGCAGTTTTCTGAATGTGGGCTAATATATAGTTATAGAGTATGTGAGGAAAAACAATGCCCCTAGTTGCCATAAAGACAAACACTATGCCAATAAAGCCCAGTACCAAATATTTACAGTGAAGGACTGTTTTTATATATTTACAGTCTGCATTAAACAGTGTATAATACTAGAAAGTATTAATCATAGTGACTGGCTATTCTTAGCACACTTTACATATGGGGGTGGAAATACTTTAGGCCCCTACTCAGCACTGAAAGGGTCTTTTACCCGCCGTTACTGTTTACCTTGTATCCATCAGCTAGAAGGGCTTTTAATTTTTTGGGAACCTCTGGATACAAAATCCTGTGAATTTTAGAGAAATTCAGTTACAGATAAGACTATTGTTGGGCTACTACTATTAGATTTACTAATATACACAGAGCAACGTAACTTACTTCCAGTCATCTGCATTAATTGCAAATACTTTCCCTGATTTGGTAGTTATAATTGTCCCATCAATATCGAATCCAGCAATCTGCAAGAGAAAAAAGATGGTAGTTTTAGCTGCTATGGGGACATAGAAGGGACAATGATGTCCGGCTGTTTTGATAATTTTTAGCAAATATTTCTGCTTGTGTGCGTCTTAAAAAAAAAACGATTTCCTTAGGGGGACCCAGGAACACAGGGGTTAAGCACCATTCTTCAGGAGTGGACACTTTAAATTTGGAAGGAAGTAAGGCTTCAGTGCTCCTCCCCTCAGGTATATCCCTCTGAGCACCGGAAGCCTCCCCCAGTTTTAAAGTGTCTACTTCAAGAGAAACCTGAACCTCAGCAGGGATCTTACCTTCAGCAGGAGCCGGTGGTTTCCAGGCCCCACAGGCTCCCTTGGTGGGAGTTTGCATTCAGCAGCGGCCATGGCCCCTTGCGAATGCCGCAGAAGGTCTGCTCATCATGTCCCTCGGGACTAAAATGGGCAGAACTCCCCCTCTGTTTGGCGGGTAGCCAGCGGCTAGCCACTGCTTCCCGCAAGAACTGCTACTTTGGCTGATTCGCAGTATTTGATTGGCTGCCGGGGGTGGGGGGGCGACTTCCTCCTTTTTTCTCCCCGGCTCACTCGGGGGTGGTTTCTCTCTCCGGTCTCCTCATGGCGCGCTTGCATCGGGGGTCTCCTCCAGCATCGGCTTCTCAGCTAAGTACCTCCTAAATTCTAAGGGAGACAATCCTCTTGGGGTTTGTTTCCCTTTTCTTTCTTATCTCTCTGCCTAGTCTCGCTACCTTGAGGTCCAGCTACATGGCCTAGTCTTTCCTTCTTGGGGTCCAGTTACCAGGGGCCCCTATCTAAGTCCCTTATCCTCAATTCAGGGGAGACAACCAATTTTTCCCCCTTTCTTTTCCTTATTCTTCCTTCACAAGTCAGTCATGTCTAACAAGGAGAAGCCCGCTTCTCCCTCAAAAACAGCCAAATACGCCCACGTTATCTCCTATGTTTGTGCGCTATGCCAGACTAAGTTGCCAGCCGGTCACTCTGGACCACTTTGTGGGCCATGCAGTTCAAACCAAGACCTCCAGCCTGTGCAGACTGCTTTTAGCATTAAGGAACCCGAGTGAGCCAAAACACTCCGGGCTTCCATTGATTCTCTACAAAATCCCTCTCCAGGGTTGGTCTTGTCCCGAGAATCTCCGGGGGTTCCCCAACCAGGAGTCTGAACTAGCCTGGGCAAAATCATTGACGGATTCTATGTCAGTGTTGTCGGCTTCTATTTCCCATAGAATCGGAAGAAGTAGAACTGAACTCCTTAGCTTCAGACCACTTTCACACCGGAGACAAACGACAATCTTATTAAAGCAGTCTTACAGGTTCTGAACATCCAAGATCCAGGTGAACCAGCAGACCCATCCAAATTCTTGTTCAGTCGCCCAAGAAGGTAATTGCGACCATCCCTTCTTACGATCAGTTAGAACAGAAGAATGGGCCTCTCCGGAAAATAAATTCCACTATTCAAGGAACTAAACGATGTTCCCCTTCCCCAAGTCGGACGTGGATAGGTGGTCTATGCCTCCAGCAGTTGACCCCCCAGTGGCGAGACTTTCCAGAGACACAGCCATTCCTCTAGCTGAGGCGGCTACCTTTACAGATCCCACAGATAGGCGACAGGAGAGATTTTTGAGAACATCCTTTGCGGCCTCTAGCACTGCCTTACGCCCCACCTTTGCCTCCGCATGGGTGGCCAAGGCTATGGAAGCTTGGTTAGACCAATTATACCAAGTAGTGGCCAAAGAACAACCACCTAATCGACATAATTCAACAACTGTCCGATGCAGCCATATATATCAGGGACGCTGCCCTAGAGTCCAATTGACTCATCACCCAATCATCGATCATCGGCGGCCGGGCGATCCTTATGACTCAAAGCCTAACCGGATGCAGCCCGAGGCCTCCAATACGTTTCCAACCCGTCAGGGACAGAGCCCCTTACCCCCTGGCCAACCAAAAGGGGAAGCTTTAAACCAGGGGGAGACAAGCCCAAGCATGCATAACTATCTTCGGCTACACGTTCCGTCCACAGACACCTGGACCCTAAACGTATTGACCGACGGCTACCGGATAGAATTCTCTCCCCCCCCCCCACTCGGATCCCAAAATGCCCAATCCGCCGCAAAGCTCTCAACACTTGTGTGCTATCCCTCCTTCAGGCACGGGTCATATTTTGGTCCCAATAGATTAGAAGTTTCGGGGATTCTATTCCAATCTCTTTCTGGTACCGAAGAAGGACGGATCTTTCCGTCCAGTCTTGGACCTAAAAGCGTTCAATTTCTATGCACGGAATCCCTAAAGATCAGTTATTCTGGCCATCGAGTCGGGCGACTATGTCGCCTCCCTAGACCTTCAGGATGCCTACCTTCACATTCCCATCTGGACCGGCCGCCACCAAATTCTAAGATTTGCCATAGGTTCCCAGCACTTCCAGTTCACGGCCCTACCATTCGGCTTAGCTTCAGCTCCTCGGGTCTTCACCAAGGTCATGACCTGTCAGGCAGTTTTTCTTCGTCTTCAGGGAATATTTGTCCTCCCCTATCTTCCACCTGGTTTACATATTTCTGCCTATGGCCATGATACCCAGGGTCCTAAAGAAAATAAAGATGGAACGGGTCCCAGTGATTTTCATTGCCCCTCGGTGGCCCAGGAGGGCTTGGTTCTCGAATCTCCTCTCAATGTCAGTCGGGGAACCATGGTCACTCCCGGACCTGCTATTACAAGGACCTTTTCGACACCCAAATCTTCAGCGTCTTCATTTAACGGCGTGGTGGTTGAATCCACCATCATGAGAAAACAAGGGGCACCAACATCCGCAATACCTACTATGCTGGCGGCTAGAAAAAGGTGTATTATAGGATCTGGCAAAGATATGTGATGTGGGGCTCATCCAGAGGCTTTACTCCATCCAGGTTTGTTCCGTCAGGAATCCTTAGTTTCCTCCAGAAATGATTTGACAGCAGTCTTTCGCAGAGTGCTCCCAAGGGTCAGGTTTCTGCACTTTCTATATATTTCCATCGGAGATTTGCGGGCAGGAAAGATATCCAGACCTTCTTACAAGGAGTCTGGGATCTGCCGTTAGTTCTCAGGGCTCTTAAAAAGCCTCCCTTTGAGCCCTTACGATCTATTCCATTATCACTCCTCTCCTGGAAAACTGTTTTTCTTTTAACCATATGTTCTATCAGGAGAGCTTCAGAACTAGCCGCCCTGTCCATGGAGCCCTCGTGTCTGACGATTCATTCAGACAAGGCCGTTCTCCGCCCTCATGCCTCTTTCCTACCGAAGGTGGCCTTGTCCTTCCATATCAATCAGGAAATCATAGTTCTAGCCTTCTTTCCAAATCCATCCTCTTCCAAGGAGCGCAGTTTGTATTATCTCGATATAGTGAGAGCTCTGAGAGTCTACATTGCTCGCACTGAAGGAATCTGTTCCACTCAGGCTTTGTTCATTCTGCTGGACCTCGTCGGGCGTCCAGGGATTCCCCTCTAACCCTGGCAAGGTGGATTCGATTTACTATTGTCCGCTGCTACTTAGCAGTTGGAGCCGTTCCTTCCCTGTGGGTTACGGCTCACTCTACTCGGGCGGTCAGAGCCTCTTGGGCGGCTTGCCATGGCGCCTCGGTAGACCAGATATGTCGGGTGGCAACTTGGTCTTCCATACACACCTTTATCAAATTTTATTGCCTCCAAGTTTTTTTCAGAGAAGGACACAGCCTTGGGCTGCTCGATCCGGAGGACTGCAGAGGCCTAAATCTTCTATTTCCCATCCTTACAATTTTGGGACTTTGGGACATCCCCTGCGTTCCTGGGTCCCCCTAAGGCTGTAAGAGAAAAGGGGATTTTTTTGTACTCACCTGTAAAATCCTTTTTTCTAAGGGGGACCCAGGAACTTCCCTCCCTGTTTGTTGACATGATTGTCTTTTGACTTGTTGCCTGTTACTTTCCTTGTTTATTTATAACTTCTGTTTGCTTACGCTCCCTCTTTGGGACCAACTGGAGGAGGCTTCTGGTGCTCAGAGGGATTTACCTGAGGGGAGGAGCACTGGAGCCTCACTTCCTTCCAAATTTAAAGTGTCCGCTCCTTGAGAATGGTGCTTAACCCCTGCGTTCCTGGGTCCCCCTTACGGCTTTAGAGAAAAGGATTTTACAGGCGAGTACAAAAGAAATCCCCTTATTATAGCTATAGCAGGCCATATGGATTTGATGTTGTTTTTATTTAAGAACTTAAAGGAAATCTTTTCGGCAGAAATAAATATTTATGATAACCCAAAATTCATATTTTCCAGGCAACAACTGGAGTCCAAAGTTTTTCCAATCTCTAGAACATATTAAAGATGGTCTTACATTGGCTCGATGTTCCATTGAAAAGACATTCCATCCAACCAGGATGCTGATTGGAATGTCCAGCAGAGCGGTGCTTTTCCCTGCCGATGTTCCCAAAACATTTCTGGTGGCATCATAGTTTGCATCAGAGATAATGATAAGGAGGATTTTGAAATGTTGCAGAGACATCAGGAGGTAAATCAGCTAATGTGTGTTTTTTTAAATTGCCCCTTACTGGAAACTATAATTCTTCCTAACTATCACTGTACTATTTTTTTTTGATCTGTCCCCTATTTCCAATCTGATGCATCTTACATTTCAGCTGTGTGAAGTTTTGATGTACATGGAACAGTGATAGTTGATATGTGTGAATTGTATGGTGGGATATTCCTTCTTCCAATGCAAGCTCATGGTGATTATGGAGCATGTTTGCCCTCAGATAGTCAGGTCTGATAAAGGAGGACTCCGTTAAGAGAGGGAGGGGGATACTGAGCAAACCTTACAGTACAATGCAGTAACACAAACCTCATTGTAAAAGCTACTAACATGTATTTAAGTTGAGTCAAAGTCATTTTTTTAATGCTACAGCTCATCTAATGATGACAAATCCATTTAATTTAGGAAAAGTACTAATTAGAATATATTCAGGACCTGAGGAGTACAGTACCTTAGAACTGGACTGAACACCTTTCTTATTAAAGATTAAAAGCTTCCCGTGTTCTTCCCAGGAATCCTTGCTGATGGCTCCTCCCCTAGTCTCTTTGGAAGATGTTTGTGATGTATTAGACGTTGCTTTATTGACTTTTGCAGCCATGTCCTGAAGCTGCGATAGTTTGTGTGCAATATCCTCCTCTTCAGAATCGTCCCACTCATTTCCAGTCCTTGCTTCCTGGTACTTTGTCTTTTTACTACTCGATTCCTCTCGACTGCTATCGTTGTGGATACGTCTTTTTTGCCCTTCATTTTTTGGAGCCCCGAAGAAATCAACTATCGTTTTCTTTGGAGATGTTGAGGAAAGTGTTGTCTTAACTTCCAGCGTTTTCTTGTTTTTTCCAGATCCAGCTGCAAGTTTAGGACTGTCTTCACAGAAGACAACAGTATATGGATAGAGACCATTCACCATAAACAGGGTCTGATTTTCTTTCATTAAAGTGCTCTCTCCTTTCTTTAACTTTACTTCTCCAACAGAGGTAGGGTTTGCTCCCAACTGCAGACAAACACACGAGATTTGAGTAAATAGAATTATATTGGCCCAGGGAAAAACTGGGAAAATTCATCTAAAAAAACTATAGGAGCAAAAACTAGTGCTACGTGTATCTTACCTGGGTGACACGGACGACTTTGCTCTCTAGATTTGCGACTAGTTCCACTGTAATAGAAAATAGAATACATAAGAGGCTTAAATTAGAATGGGAGCAGCAGTGGAATATTTTCTTATAATACTCACTAAGCTATGTCACTAAGTGATTATTATAAGAAAATGTTCCACTGCAGCTCCTATAACCTTCTGGCCATCCACTTTTTCAACCCCATAATCTTTTTAAAAAAAGTAAAACTATAAATTTAAAAGTAGAAGAAACAGACCATGATTTACAACCCAGTTTTTTTTAACTTTTAAAATGACAGCATTATTATTAAGTCAGAACTGTTTTTAAAGCTGTACACAGCCTTAAGACAAAAAAAAACCCATGTATCCTTATTTATTATAAGAAATAATGTGCCCCTTCACATTATAATATAATGTTCCTTGCACATAAACACTCCTTGGAGTTTCCTGCCCTGTATAACATCACTTGGCCTACGGTCTCGTGCTTTTATATGGTCAGGTAACGCCTCAGTGGCGTAAAATCTTTATATATTCCTTATATGTTACATACACCTTTGGAATGTGAAAAAGATATGATGGTGCAGTTTCTACTCTTCTACATATTTGCTATAGCTTCCTCTCTAGTTTAGAATTTATCTGATCATTCTACTGCACTTCATACCAGTCACTAGTTATTGTAGAGCTAGCTATCTAGCCTAGCAAGGAATGCTGGAAATATGTACCAATTGTTAATACAGCTAAATTGCTGTGTACATTTTGGATAACCTTGTACCTTGGGTCTTTGAACATTTTGCGTATGCTATGCAGGTTTCTGGTCCCCTTCCTAGAGCTACGACTTCTCCATCAGGAAGTGCTATGGGGCTGTGCTTTCCATCCACACTATTTAAGTAACACTTCATTTCCAGGGATTCTGAAAAATAAACAGGTTTTCACAGCACATGAAGTGAGGTGTATTCCTGCCCTGCTTACATATTACAGTAGATAAGATTAATTAGAATATTCACAATATGACATTATCTAATGGGGCCAGCTCTAGTGTTGAATCCCTCACAGAGTTCACAGCCAAGTAGTGTTTTAGCATCGGCAATGTTACCACCGATTCAGGCTGGCAACATAACCACTGATTTCCTGAGTGACTGATTAGTCTTTACTTCCAACGATCCCTTGGTACTACCCGCAGTTTCAGATCAACATAAGATACTCCACATTTATGCAATGAATGGAGGGCTTCTCCCTCCCCCATATTACTGCCCAGTGGATTAGGACCTAACCTCACTCACCTGTAGGAATGACCTGGTTGCTCTTCAAAATGACAGCAGCACCTTTCACTTAAAGGACAACAAAATAAAAAAAAAATCACCCCCATTACATGTCCACACTTCCAGCAGCTGAAATCACTTACTCACGTTTACAGCTGTGCTACATTCTCTTAGATATCACACAGCAAAGATGAGTGCTAAAAGCCCGCCTCCTAGACGGCCAAGGGCCATGATTATAACACTTGTCATTGGCTGCTGGGAATGTCTGTTACAACCTCTTTCCTCCTCCTCTGCCAGTTAAACAAACTTGAAATGTCTGGTTGCTAGGATACAGCCTACATAAATCAAGCTGATCAAGGACGGGTGGAGAAGTGTTTTCTCGCATGCTAGCTCTGAGTGACAGTAAGTGGCGGACAGAATTGTTACACCCCCTTCACAGCATGGCCAATCGAAGGCTAACTGAAGGCAGAGAGAGGCTCGGAATCAGGAAAAAAAAATGTATGGGGAACGCTGCATACCTTTACTCTTTTTAAAGCAATTATATATATATATATAAAAAAAAAAGCATTGAGGCAATGCAGTTATCCTTTAAGTTTAACAGAATCTCATGCCCAGTTTATAGCAGCTTTTTCTCCATAGAGATAGCAAATTCTGATGACATTTCAACAATATGATTCATTCAAGAACAAGAATACTTCCTGTAAGACAAAAGTTTACACCGAGTAAGGTTCACAGGGTGAATTACAGAGAACGCCCATTAAACATTGCTTTATAGCAACTAAAAGCTTTCAATTCCTTCGATAACCATCTGTACTGTGCAGGGACTATACCCACCACATCATTACAGTGCATAAAAACTAATGGAACACACAGCACAAAATCAGCTACATACACAATTATGCAGACACAATGTGACATCACACAGCAGAACAAAATAACTTGAATACTTTTTCTTGAGAGTTAAAACATTATGAATCGAGTTAAAGACCAAGCACCCCAGCTAAGCTAGCGTTTCAAACACCCAGGATCCATGAACACATCCAGTGTTGGAATGGGGTGTTTAGGTCCCACTGGGAAGCATTAAAGGAATTGTACACTAAAAAAAATTACTGTCTCGTTTCAGTCTATAAATGAATACATGTAGGCAGCACTTACTCGGATGTGTTTGTTTGCTGCATGACTCCAATCTAGCACTTGTTTTGCTCAAGTTCAGCCCCTCAGTCCCCTTCCAGGCTATCTGACTCTCTGTGAGGGAAAGCATGCTCAGTAATCCGTAAAAGGCAGTATTGGGATAGGGAATTTCCCATCATGCAGTTCATGTACCAACTGTCACAATTCCGGCTATGGCAAAACTAATAATAGAAAAGTTTATGATACTAGGGCACTTGATTGACAGCTAAAATATAAGATTTTTCAGATTTTTCGATATCTAAAGAAATAGGGGACAGATCAACAAATAAATGGTACAGTGATAGTTGAGAAGAATTAGAGTTTCCTGTAATATGCAATTTAAAAAATACTAATTTCCCAGTGTACATATACTTTAAAGGGCCCGCTAAACATTCATCTTTACTTGACTTCTTTAAAGGGAAACTTGATGAAATTGTTAAGAGGGCCAGTGGCAATTCACTGGCACAATTGCATCTCTTGTGAATTGCCATTCCGTCTAATCTTTTGCGCAACTTTAATACCATCTATGTGCTGCAATGCCATTGGTAAATTGCAAGCTGCTGCAAATCCTAAACCTTGGTTAACTGGTGAAAAAAGTGTAGAGTGACTTTAAGACAGGTTTTTGCCATTAGTAAGGAATTAACACATGGACTGCCCAATGTGCTCGGCCACATGTCCGATCTCATCTTTAGATGATTTTCATGGAAAATCTCTAGAAATAATCGTTTGTGGCGATGAAGGTCAGCCCATAGTTTAGTCCCAAACGCACACTGCGAATGAACCCAGTTAAAAGCCTTATACGGAGTTATGACTACTCTACGTGTTTCTGGTCTATGTTTTATCACTGACCCTGGGAATGTCTATTTGTAGTGCAAACATTCCTCCAAATGGGTTTCCCAGAATGCTAAGCAGTCCCACAAACCCATGTATTAGGTCAAAAGCAGAGAAATAGCCTATAGCCATGTAAATTACCTCCGCTGCTGTAAGATCAGGTGTGTTGTTTAAAAACTACAACTACTGCACAGGGAATGCTGGGAGTTGTAGATTTCCAAAAACCTGGAGGGCTGTAAGTTTGACAAATCCTTTAGGAATAGACCAGTAGATCTCCAGATGTTTGAAAACTACAACTCCCAGCATTCCTCTATAAGGATTCTGCAGTTAGGGAATGCTGGGAGTTTTCAAACATCTGGAGACCTACTGGCTGCCTATACCTGATGGATGTAGCTGGCAATAAAGAAACTACACTTGCATTGCCCACAGTTCTAAGCACACAGTTAGGAAGTATCCCTTTAATAGTAGGTTTAGTCCTAGGAAAAGCGATATACAAAACAACTTAAGGACAACAGAGTTTTAATAGCCTTACTTACTTACTACTTCTTCTGTAGCCTGCACACACCCGGAAGCGCTTGTCATGAAATTAACAAATCGTTGCTAATAAAGTTGTTGAAAGTAGCAGTTCCTTTTATGTACTGAGCATGCTCGTGTCTGCATTTTCCAGCCATTTTGGTTGGGGCAGTGTGGCAAACAGTCAGAGAAAGGGTGTGTCAGACAGGGAGAGACATTGAGTGTGTGTGAAAGACGAGGTACTCAGGAGCTCAGCCTGATCTGCATTCTTTGCATTTAACCCTAGTTATGGTTTACAGATCAGTGAACAATCATTAATACATTCAGTAATGAGATCAATCAGTGTGCAGTCAGTGCAGCCCTGCTAATGACAAGAGCATGCTACATCCATCCTTATGCTGTGTTGCATGATCGGTCAGTCACTTGAAAAGTGATTCTATTCTTTAAGGGCTAGGCCACACTTTTTGCGCTCGCTATTACGCGTGCGATTTTGTTATAATGAAAATCGAGGGAATGCAAAAATTCCTGATTTCCATGCGCATGCGATTTCGCATACGTTTCCGTTTTGGTAACGCATGTGTTCATTTTTGGTGCGTTAACGCATGCGTTTCCATAACAGAAAACTGCTAAATCGCATGCGCAAAACGCACAAGAATCGCGCACAATTGCATGTGATAACGCATGTGATTCCGTGCGCCATTCCTGTGTGTTGCAGTGTGGCCTCAGCCTAAATGTATTGATTGATGACCAGGAGGTTAAGGAGCTATGCCTTACCTTCCGTTCTTCAATCAACTGACCAGGAGCCATGGCTGAAGATAGAAGATATTTACCATACACATGTTCCACCACAGCAGCATTGAAAATTCCTGACCGCTTGCTGTTCAGATTAACTATAGCGTGCATGCACGACAATGCACGTTATAGTTAACCTAAACCAGAAAGCGGTTGGGAATTTTCACTGCTGCTGCTGCGGATCACGTGAAAGTTAAGTTTCTTCTATCCTCGTCCTTGGGTCCTGGTCAATTGATTGAAGAACGGAAGGTAAGACATAGCTCCTTAACCTCCCGGTCTTCAATCAATACATTTAAGGAATAGTTCCCTTTTCACCTAGAGATGCAAAATATTTGTTAAAGTATGTTAAGTTTACATAGCCGTTACCGCTTCCTTTATCGCAAAATTTGGACTTAATTAAGTGTAATTTATAAAGTGGCAATAACCTGTGACAAAAGTCATACCACTGCATAACGCCATTTAGCGTATTGCAACATCCCGATGGGATTTACCCATTATCCTTAGTTTTTATGGCCACCTTTAGGCTTGGTACACATAAGAGAATTTTTTGTTCCGACCAACCGTTCGCTGCTAGTGATCACTTGGTCCATAGGAGGCCGCACGACCAACCGTGATTTACCGGCATATCCGATGGGCCATTCGTCCGATACGGGCAAACAGGCGACAGACATTGGTAGGTGGCAATGACAAAACTGACGCAGATATTTATTTAAATAACGCCACTTGGGGCACTGCTCTGTACAATTTTGGAATACAAAAAGCCGTACAAGGGGAACAAAAACTTTAAATAATCATATCATAGTATATAACTATATAAAACAGTATTTCTTCTATAATTTCTTCTAATCTTAAAGGATGTCCTCTGATATGACCTATTGGTAAACAATGCAACAGAGAATTAATTATATTATATTAATGTATTTGTGTAGAGTGTAGGGTAGTGGCGGCCTCTCTGTTCTGCAATGACACTTATGCTGGATTTCAGGTCAGTGTGGTCTTTGCGGCATCTTGTATTTACCAGTCATAATCAGCATCTTAGAACTGTCACTTTGAGCATCCTAAACCAGTCACTCATTTACAAGTCATTGTAGCATCATGTATTGACCAGTCATTGTGGCATCCTGTATTGACCAGTCATTGTGGCATCCTGTGTTGACCAGTCACTGTGAGCATCCTGTATTATTGACCAGTCACTGCAAGCATCCTGTATTGACCAGTCACTGTGGGCATCATTTACAAGTCATTGTAGCATCCTGTATTGACCAGCCAGTGTGGCATCCTGTATTGACCAGTCATTGTGGGCATCATTTACAAGTCATTATAGCATCCTGTATTGACCTGTCATTGTGGGCATCTTGTATTGACCAGTCACTGTGGGCATCACTTACAAGTCATTGTGAGCATCTTGTATTGACCAGTCATTGTGAGCATCTTGTATTGAACAGTCACTGTGGGCATCTAGTAATGACCAAGGCACTGTGAGCATCCTGTATTGACCAGTCATTGTAGCATCCTGTATTGACCAGTCATTGTATCATCCTGTATTGACCAGTCATTGTGAGAATCTTGTATTGACCAGTCACTGGGGATATCATTTACTAGTCACTGCAGGCATCTTTTACCAGTCACTGTGGGCGTTGATATATATACCAGCAGGGGCATAATTATACATACATACATACTAGTCACTGTAGGCATCATTTACCAGTCACTGTGGGCATTGATATATATACAAGCAGGGGCATAGCTGCAGGGGCCTGGAGCCCCCAAGATTTTGAAGGCCGGGCCCCTGACCCACCCCCCTCAGTGATCATCTGTTTTTAAACAGCTGATTTTGCGTATGAATGAAACATGTGCAATCAGCTGTTTAAACGACTGTACCAGAACTTCCAGAAGTTCGGTTCCAGAAGTTCACGTCCATCCCTTTAAACAGCTGATCGTGCGTATGCTTCCTTCATCATTTACCATCACTGTGGGCATTATTTATCAGTCACTGTGGGGATCATATATATATATATACCAGTCACTGTGGGCATCTTATATATACTAGTCACTGTGGGCATCTCATATATACCAGTAACTGTGGGCATCTTTTATGACCAGTCACTGTGAGCATCTTGTATTGACCAGACACTGTGGGCATTTTGTATTGACCAGTCACTGTGGGCATCATTTACCAGTTACTGTAGGCATCATTTACCATTCACTGTGGGCACCTTATATATACTAATTTGTGTGGCATCTTATATATACTAGTCACTGCTGGCATCATTTACCAGTCACTGTGGGCATCATTTTCCAGTCACTGTGGCCATCTTATATTTACCAGTCTGTGTGGGCACTTATTTTTTCAAGTCTCTGTTAGTTGTCAGCCCTCCTGTTCAGCAGCCAGTGTTTAGTCAGACCTCTACTTTAGCCGCCAGTGTTATGTCAGTCCTCCAGATTGCCAGCCAGTGTTCATCAGCCCACCACACCCACTTCCACAAGCTATACTCACATCACGAGCCACAGGAAGATTCAGGGGTGGCATTAAAAGTTTGTTTCAGGTGACAAAAGGTCTAGAAACTCCTCTGTTATGTAACATGATTAGCATTTTAGGCCTAAAGGTGCCCATACATACATACTGACCGATCCCTTGACATTTAATCAATATTTCAGGAAACGCCTTTTGGATCTTCTTCACAACCAACATACGATTACGAGGTCCTGCCTTTCCCCATTGTTTTTGAGATCATATGTCAGTTGCAAATGAATGATGAATGATGAGTTTTCGGAAATATAAAATGAATGTCGCGGATCTGTTTGTGGGTAAGTACTAATGTCGGGGCAACTTTAGTTGACTGGTGTGTACCAGTCAACTAAGTCATGCATGGACAATTGATTTCTATTAAAGGAGAACTATAGTGTGTATAATTTTTTTCAAAAACAGTTAAAATTAAAAGTACCTGGGGCAGGGAGGTAGGATTGTTACTTTCTACCTCCCAATATCATTTCTTTGAGGAACGGCAGCACAAAGAAAACTTCTTCTGTCAGGCTTCTGAGTGCTCCAGCGCTATCTTTAATACAGGAAGGCGCAGGGCACTAAACTGGCAGAAAACTGTACGTGCTGTAGCTCCCTAATGAAACAATATTGGGAGGTTGGAATAATCAATCCGACCACACTGCTCAAGGTACTTTTTTTTTCTAGAAAGTTAATTTTTCACAGTATAGTTGTCCTTTAAGTTCAATGTGGCATGAAGCAATTGAGCTGTCAGCCATGGTGTCTGCCAGCTAGCCATAAAAAAGATTTAATTCAATCAATTTTGTAGAGTTAATTGAAAAAAGCCAACATGTGTGTGGCCTTAAAGGGTATGTCCACCCTTAAAACTCATTTTTAATATGCTGTTCCCCCTCGTTCCTCCGCCGCACTGCCGGCCCTCTGCTTGTGAGAATGCAAGCAGAGGGGCGGGACCGGCAGTCGCGTCTGTGATTGGCTGAGCGGCAGCCAATCACGGACGCGGCTGCCGGTCATTCAGTGCAGCGGAGGAAAGAGGAGAGGTAAGAGTTTGGGGAGCTTTTTGAAAAAAAAAATATGCGGTTGGGGCTGGGGGACATGGGGGAGCAGCATATTAAGGGGGATTTGTGCTAGGGGGAGTATTAGTAGAATGGGGGGAGAGGGAGGGAGAGGGAGGAGAGGGAGGGGGAGGGAGGGGGAGAAGGGCTGCAGTACGCATGGCAAATATCTACCGGAGGCAAGGTAGCAGGCAGAGCCCTGCATCCTCCTGGTGGTTAGTTTTGGACTTTGGGGGGGGGGGGGTCTACAGGAGAACCTATGGAGCTGGGTGTGAGGTAAGGATTAAACTACACTACATGGTGGGGCCCGTAGTTGGGGGGATTATAGTTTTGGGGGGGGACATGCCCTTTAAAAGGGAAGTTCAGTGCTTTTCAGGGTGGACATGCCCTTTAAAAGGGAAGTTCAGTACTTTTCAGAAAAAAGAGCAGTATTTTTCCATCCCAATGACCTTAATCTGCCCATCCAGCATTGTGTCTGTGTATAAATAAATGCTTCCGAAATACTGACTTCCTGTTTGCAGGACCCCTAATAGAGACTGTTATGGTCTTGCCCTTGACCCAGTCCCTGGGTTGATTCAGTTGCTCGGTAGAGATCTGAGCATCTTTGACCCATCCAACAGCCAATCAGTAGAAATTACTGTTAGGAACATTTCAAGGATGTGGTGCATTCTGGGAAGAAGAAGGACCGTTACAGAACCTGAAATGTCAGCTCCAGCAAAGGGTATGAAATCAACTGATTTTTCAAAATGGGAGAGAATATGTAGAATAACTAAGAAGGCATTACACAAACTACAAAAACAATTTAACAAATATTGATTTCCACTGAACTGTCCCTTTAAGGTGACTAAAGACATGGCGATTATGATCGCATGTGTACAATTCAATTGGAATCCGTTGGTGCATGTGCGGTGGTAACCACATACACGGCCCTGACCGAACCCTGTATGCAGTGTGCCCATGCACCCTGCCTAGTGTATCATCATCCTCTACTACAGTAGAGGGCGGCGAAACTGACCAATGGAAATTTCCGTCCGGAACGACTAACATCGATGCGGGCGGCGGTAGTTTGGCGACTTTGTTTTCGGCACCCACACCTTGCTGATATTTGGCAAAGCTCTTTAGACCTGATGGGACTTGACCGGCATCATTAATTTATAGCTTTAGGAACACTATAACGTATTGTTTTTTGATAGACTGTATAAGGCAGTTTAGCAAGCAGGAGGCGATGGGACCTGGTGGAAAATTTACTGAGGAAGCTGAAATCTGCACAAGAGAGATGGTACCAGGTGGTAAAGTTCTAAATGGCTGTACCATCATGCAGCCATCTACAGTGTATTAGCTCCTCTAACTAATATATATGGGACAACCAAACGCCAAATAATCGTATTTACTATAATGCAAATAATACCATATCTCCGTGTACTGATATAACAATGATCTTGCAATATAAACATAATGGCGGTGACATCTTTCCTCGTGTCTCAGGGTTTCAAGCAGTTATATTATATAATACTTATTTTTTTACTTATTTCCCCTTGTATAACGTTTATGTATTGCAATATTACCCAGCATTGGATTCTTGATGCTATATAAATAAAGTTAGACATAAATGCTTTTTGAACTGCAATGTTTTAATATGGCCACTAGGTGGTAAAAGTGTTCCAGTAAACGAACAACCAGGATTCAGATAAATTGTTGTATGTTTGTATGTATGTATGTATGTATAGTTTATTTATAAAGCGCCACTTGGGGACGCAGCGCTGTACAGTAACAAAATACAAAAAAGTCAAACAAGGGGGACATAGATAGTACAGTACATAAATATACAAATGAGAAATTATTATTATTGTGGATTTATTTAGCTCCAACATCTTCCATAGCTCTTTACAGTTGCATTAATATACTTAAGGAAAACATACATGTTACATACAAGGGTAGTGCAAGTAATACAAAGTGCAAATAATTCAAGTGCTGGTCCAGCAGCATCCAATGTGGTAAGTTACAGCATTACTGTGGTACAATAGGAAGGGGCGAGGGCCCTGCCCATAAGAGCTTACAGTCTAGAGGAGATGGGGATGAAGCATAAGGTGAAGCAGATCAGTAGCTGTAACTATGTTGTCAGTGGAAATTATAAATAAATGTGGATAAATTATTGTACACCTTTGTATAGGGTGACTGCATTGGTGTAAAATAGTTGGCCACACCACATTCCTTTATTGGAGCATATGCGATCGGCAAAATAAATTGTGATTGCATGCACTTGCTAAGGGATCTGAGTGCAATGTGGTCTGAAACTGCACTGGCATGCAAATCTCATGTGCTAACGGATTGCAATATGATCAGAAATGAGTGAGAATTGCGCTGGTGTGGCCTAACCCTTAAAACTGTGTTCTTGTGTGCACCCGCTCCGCACAAGTCTGCAGACCTGTGCACAGGTCAAAACAGCACACATACAAAAATCTGGTGAAACATAGGAACTGCAGTATGTAGCGAACAAGCTGTCATTTTGTGTCTGCACGGAGGATGTATATCTTGGCACAAAGACAATACAGATTTAGAAGGTTCATGGTTTGTAGCCTTCATTGCTGCCTTGGTTTTAACTGTTATAAATGATATGAACTGGCCTCCCAACACTACTGTACGGAAACAGAGTACATTCCCCATTGTTTATACTGTCGTTGTCCGTCCCAATCCAAGCAGAAATCTTGCTTAGAACTAACATTGTGCCATACAATGCTGACTGCATTTCCTTTCTTGCACATTGCATATTTCCATTAGGAAGTAAGTAATTGTTCAGGGTCCTTTCAATAGAAATACAAAAATGACTATTAGTTTAGAATTGACAAAGACCTTTTCTTATGCTCAGTGTGGAACCTGCAGAGTTCTAAATTCCATTGTGGATTGAAGTGGAAGAACTTTGGCCACACATGGAGATGCCTGGTTGGAGCGATTGGTTCATTTTAAAGTTAACTGCTCATCATTGCTGTGTGTGTGGGACCCTGCTCCAATTTTAATTGAGGTACTGTATGTAAGTTGTTGGGTATTTGGGGTCTATTGGGCAACAAATAATGATACTTATTTATGGGCTAAAGGTGGCCATACGCATTAGCAATATTAGGTAAATTCTGTCATGGACCAATGGGATTTACTTAAAGGGGAAGTTCAGTGCAAATACATATGCTTTTCAGAAAAAAGAGCAGTATTTTTTCATCTCAATGACCTTAATCTGCCAATTCAGCATTGTGTCTGTGTATAAATAAATGGAACTGAAATACTGACTTCCTGTTTGCAGGACCCCTAATAGAAACCGTTATGGTTTTGCCCTTGACCCAGCGCCTGGGTTGATTCAGTTGCTCAGTAGAGATCTGAGCATGTTTGACCCATCCAACAGCCAATCAGTAGAAATTACTGTTAGGAACATTCCAAGGATGTGGTGCATCATGGGAAGAAGAAGGACCGTTAGAACCTGAAATGTCAGCTCACTAATGTCAACAGCAGGGAACAGCAAAGGGTATGAAATCAACAGATTTTTCAAAATGGGAGAGAATATGTAGAATAACTAAGAAGGCATTACACAAACTAACAATTTAACAAATATTGATCATTTCCACTGAACTGTCCCTTTAACATCGGCAGTGTGTAGGTGCCAAAATCGACTGACTGGAATGCGGATGAACGGCTGTGGTTGGCATTACGGTCGGTCGGGAAAGACAGAAAATTTCCATTTGTCGTTATTGGCTCCCTTTACTTTAAAGAGAGCCAATACCATTGGCCCGTGTATTACCGCATGGCTAACCAATCCCCATACCGTTTATGGGTGTTGGTCAGGTCCATGTGTGCAGTTCCCATCGCAATCTGCCAACAGATACCAATGTGATCTGTCGGCATATTGCAATGGAAATCGCATGTGTATGGCCACCTTAACTGCCAAAAGCTATGTGATTGGATCATACAACCATAGTACAAAGAGTGATTGGGCTATACACAGCTCTAATCATGCATACAAAGGATTCTGACACATCGGTATCTGCAGAAATGTACTGATCTTCTATTAATGTAGGTATTTGCAGTGTCTTAGTGGTTAGCACTGGAGTCATGGGTTCAAGTCCATCTGCAAGGAGTGTGTTCTCCCTGTGCTTGCGTGGGTTTCCGGTTTCCCCATAATCATAAAATCATACTGATAGGTGGTGTGTGTGAAACAAAGTGCTTAGATTGTAAGCTCTTCAGGACATCTGGGAATTATAGGTAAGGCTAGGTACACACCTAGGCAATATTTTAACTTGTTGGCCACCACGATATATTGGTTGATTAGGTCAAAATATCAGCATTTATTTTATAGACAATGTCAGCCGAATAACTGTTGCATTCGTACAATTACAATCGTAATCGTAGGATGGCCTATACAATATCATTGCAGTAGTCTAATACCACATGGAATTATACAGCCAAACTATCATAAATATACGATCCTGGCCATACTTTAGGAATACCACAGGTTTTTATATAGTATCCTTTGGCTGGACATATCGGTAAATTTTGCTGTTCGGTTACAAGGAATTTTGATCCAACATTTGTGGATTAATGTGTACCTAGTCTAAACCTAGCAGCAGAGCGATCATCAGACCAAAACAGCAGCTGATCCGTTCTGTTCTGCCAGTAAATTACACCAATTGTGAGTATTTTAAGATGGAAAGATTAGGTTGGTTTATCGATTTGTATGTTGCTTATCAATCAAGGGTTTGGCTGTGTGTACCAGGCCTAAGGCTAGGTACACACAAACCAGTGTTTCTCCACCTTAATGGTGATATATTATCACAATTGTGGCTCTAGTATCTGGGTGATTTTAATGGCAACTATACAGTATAGGGCCACACATCCAAATTTGCTGTACCCATTGCACAGTTCCAATTGGAGAAAACGCACACATGACAACCTGGAGACTTCAGCCTTATTTCATTTTAAAGCTTCATTTGAAGTTAACCTATATTACATATTATTAATCTATATTTCACGTTACAGCTTGATGTGCACTTGTATTGTCCATCCTGATGAAAGGGACAAGGTGATCCCCGAAACGTTGTGTATGTGGTTTACTTAATAAACAGAGAAATCCAAAGGAAAAGGGTGTATCTCAGTTCAATGTTTCGCTTGTGCTGTAGCTAACAGTCCCCAGATAGAGGACTGACTGAGGGCCCAAGGAGTGTGCCTAGGCCTAAATTGCATATTTTGGGTTTTGATAAACCACGTTTTATGTAGCTTTAAAAGGGCATGTTTACCCCCCAAACAAACCTTTGACCCCCAAAACCCTATTTGGCAATATTTACTTTCTCCCCAGCACTCCTAAAAGAAAATATTTACCTTGAAGTCCAACGATCTTGGTCTCTTCTGGTTGCTAGTCGGCATTCAAGGCCATGATGAGGATGTCACAGACAATGATTACAACAGCTACACGAGACGTTTGCTTTAGGGCTCACAAAGAGCTCACAAAGACACACAGGAGGCAACACAGAGCGGAGAGGGATTGGTGGAATTCAAGGTAAATATCTCCTTCCAGTAGTGCCAGGGAGAAAGGTTAGTATTGAGAAAGTATGTTTGGGTGATCCGGGTTGTGCAGTTAAATGTTTGTTAGGGGGGAGATCATGAAAGATATAACTACATATCAAACTGTACAAAGTGTATGGGATAACGTTAATATAACTATATCGCAGTTAAACAGTCCAACCGTACTGGAGTATGTATTTATGTATTTGTATTTACTGTATTACACACATGCTGAACACATTCTATAGCCCTTCACCATTAGTTTATGGATTTACATCTGGCCCTGCCCTAAGGACCCTATCACATGCCATCATAACCCAGTGGAAACACACTCAAGCCCAGAGAGGAAATAGAAACTCTTTACAGATGTAGCCGAGGGTGGATAAGAACCCAGGACTCTAAGCCACCATGCCCTGTATATGCATGTGAGCATGTGTACACCAGGTCTATCCAGCAGGAAAAACAAACAGAAAACAAGCCTTGGGACTTAATGGATGAAAGCCACACAGAAGGGCATTTGCTAGGCTAAGTACACATGTGCTTCATCCATCAATCACGTGTTTATGGCTTCTTGGTTGTCATTGGGGATCCACCTTGGCAAATCAATGTGCAATGCCTGATAAGCAGCTATGCACGTGCGATTGTCGGGTGAAAGAGACGGTTGTCTGATGTGCATTGGCCGTGAACCTAAGGCCCTTTGGATTTTATGAGTTTTATATGTTTACAGGGTAACCCTTTTGAAATAAACAAAATAACATGCGTGGTATATAGGTGATATCTTTATTGGCTAACTAAGATGATCATAGCAAGCTTTCAGAACATTCTAGTTCCTTTTTCAAGCTGAATACAATGACGCTATGGTTCTCTCTGATATTTATACAACATTCAGTTCTAATCTATATGGTTTGCCATAAATCCAAGTCCCATGTTCAGTCCCTTCTCCAGAGAGTTGAAGGTTTTCATTCGTTTGTACTCCCATACCTTCCTTTCAGTCATGTGGGCAGGTGTTGCATTGTTTTTTGCCACAGGGATAGGTTCCATTTTTGTTAGTGTTTTTAATCTTTTTAGATTTGGGGGCTGCCTGAATGCCAGAAGTGGTGGGTCTGGGAATATGTTTTGGAGCCTCTCATCCTTGTGAAGTGTACACTGTAGATCCTTGGCTATTTTTCTGAGGGTCTTTAGTTGGGGATTGACTAGCGGGATGGAATTTGTATCTGTTTTTTGTTTGTATTGCAGACGTTGACTTCTGGGAATCCTGGTGGCTGTATGGATGTTTTGATCCACAATCCTTGGGTTGTAGCCCCTGTTAATGAAGTCTGCATTGAGTGTTTTTAGGTAGCGGTCCCTTTCAGGAGCGTCAGCACAATCCAATTATATACTGGATGTAGATGATGGAGTGTTTAGTGTGGTCAGGGTGAAAGCTATCCTACATTAGATTAGAGGGTTTATTCATTGGCTTTCGATGGTTGTATCTAGAAAGTGAATGTGAGTAGGGGAGTAGTTTAGTTTTAAATTGATGTTTGGGTAAAAGGAATGAAACTGAATGAGTTTTATAGGAAACCCAAGCCTAACATGCTCTCTAGTAAAAAGGTAACTGTGCCCAATTCCATCCCATAGACCTCCCACACCCAAGCCAATCTTTGGGCAGCCTCCTCGCTTTAAGCCTTGTATTGTCTCATTGTCTTTGTAGGTAACCTCTGTTGTAAGGATCAGCATTGCTGGGATTTTACTTCAGCTGCCTTTTCAGTTTCTGCTCAGGGTCATAGAATGGAAAGGGAAGATAAGGACGAGGCACGGTTATATAGAAAGCCTCTGAATCCAGCTATCCTACAGATATCAGATTATGTGACCTAAAAGACCATTATCCTGACCTAATATGGATTATTCTTGCTGGGGGAATCCACAAGCACTACCATGACTGACAGATACTATAGTTGATAAGCTTATTAAATGGGAGCCGGTTTCACCAAACAGACCAGGGCTATGAATCCATCTCATAAATAAATGTAAAATGCAACATGCGGGCTTGAAATATCATAAATAATCTGTGAAAAAGAATGCAATCCTTGTAAAAATGGTTAAAAAGCTTGTTTTATGGCTAAGACATAATTACAGAAGATGGGGAACATTAACACAGAAGGCTATTGTTGAAAACACAAATTGTATAATGTTACAGACAAGGCCACATTGTACGCAACGCCAGCAGTTTGTACATCGCATTTCTTAAGTTTTCAAATCACAAGTATTATATGAGAAGGAATAATCAGTGAAACATCATCGCTCGGCCCTGGGGGCAATAAAGATTCATCTAGAGTGTCAAGACCGTTTAGAATATCACAATCTTGGGGATGGAGATGTCACAATCCTGAATAAAATAGAATAGTCTCACTGTTTTGCCCGACCTCCGCTTAATGTTGCTTTAGTGCCTGCCAAATATTAAAGAGATTCTGGCGTCACATTTTTTAATTAATCCGATTCATTTTTCTGCAGAAATGTAAGGATTGTTTTCTGTCGTGTGCGAGATAAAGGACCATTATTTACAAAGGGTTGATAGAGTATTATATTATTACCAGATAGTTACTTTAATAGGCTAGGCCCCACTGCCGCGATTTGGAACGCTTTTTGTAATCTGATCGAGATGTGCGCAGTGTATCCCAGTGGGGGTCAATGTAACTGGCCGCACAAGCTGTGTTGTGCTCGGTTCGTTATGGTAACGCATAGGATTGCCATTTTTGGTGTGGAACGCATGTGTTACGATAATAGAATTTTTTGTCCAAATCGCTAGCGTGACGCACACGCGTGCACAGAATTCCGATCATATATTTCTGTTGCGTTGTAGTGTTTCCTCAGCTTCAATTACCGTTAATCACATGGTCTTCAATAGGTCACATGATTGACCATGCCAACATGATTACCAATGAATGGCTGAATTTGCTCTATGGCTTGAAGAGAACCGTACACAAGCTGATTGATTGGTAAAAGTGATTCTTTCAATCAAATCGCTTCAAAATCAATTCCTTTTTTTTTGCAGTCCATTGTGCAAAAGTGATGGGTATTGGGTGTATTCGATCAACAGCAGGACCTGCATTGAGAAAGGCTTGGGTACCAGGTGCAAGCAAACTCAATTACCGCGCATGATCTAGGGGTGACAGCAACGGATCCTTGAGTAGAAACAATGCATTATAAAGTATAAGGATTCCATGCTGATCAGCTGAGATTTGTATTATCTGTAGAAACTCTGCATGACCTTAATATATATAAAAAAACTTCCAGTTTACAATGCAATGAATGAAACATTGGGTTTTACACATACAACATTATTGATGTTTCCATAAACTTGGTATGATGGTGATGTCACAGCCAATAGCTGACAGCCATTACCAGCGTGCCGTAGGGGCGATTCTGTATAGAATTGGAGAGTTGGAAGTGTTTTTTTAACGCAATTTCTGAGAAACTTCTCTGCCTGCAATCCCAATGGAGGTAGGGTACACATGGCCCAATTTGGAACCCATGTCCCAGGCCAACAGACTACTGATCAATAAATTGGAGGTTTGCCGATTGTGGGGCCTGTTGAAGACCACATAATTGGCCAAAGCTTACTGACATGTCCAATCAAACTTTCATCCAATTTGGTCAAAAGTTCAATTGACATTGGTCAGTTGCAATGAAAATTACTGACAATATTTTCAGTTGATCGACCATAACGGGGTGGCCGGTCGATCAGACCATGCGTACAGGTTAGGACCATGTAGACTGGAGTTACGCTGGGGTGGTTGAAAGGCTTTTCATTTTTATCATTATAAACTTGTTACTAAAATTATTTCTTGCATATTAATACCCTGGGTAATAAGTTATTTAATAAAAATTCTTTTTGTTAAAAAATGGTGCTAATTTTGCACCAACCAATCAGATTTTGTTTATGATTTGAAAGCTGACATCTGATTTGTTGGGGCAAAATTAGCACCATTTTTAACGATAAGAACTTTTATTACATTGGCCTTTTATTTAGTATTTTAGCTATAACCTACTGTAATGCTAAACCATTACTTTCAACTCATTCACAGTTTTACATCATATCTGAACGCTAATTGGCTGCGTTAATTAATAACCTTATGCCAGATAAAGGGGCTGAGTTTATGAAACCAGTTTTTGATATCTGTCAGAAAACACAAGTGGATAGAAGACATGCAATAAAGGATTACTTAAAGGGCAACTAAAAGTAAATAGAGCCCATATGGTTAATCCAGATTAGAGAGCTGTTGTAAGAGATTGGATTTGCCACAGCCCTGTGGCACAAAAGATCTCCCTTCCCCATATGTAGATCTTCCTACATTTATTTGATTAATGTGAAATCCTTTCTGTTTTTTTGTCAGTCTATAGAGTGTGGATACGCAGTGAGAGTAAATAGCTATCCAGGCAATGTGTCTTTAATCTTCACTAGAATTACAGGGCAATGTGTTTTCTATAGCTACTGTATGTCAATCCATGTGCAGTATCTCTTCATCACAGATAAAGTGAGCAGTGCCTAGAATCCCGCGTGACTTAAGCAAGGTACACACAGTACCAATAAAGCCCTGATACTGTTGGATCCGACGGTATTGGGGCTTTATCGGTACTATGTGTACCTTGCTTTCCTGAGCGAGCGCACAGTGGCCGAACGATCAGATCGGCTGAACCCTCGTTTGGGAAAGAGGGAAAATTTCCCTTGACCGCGGTAGACTCCCTATAGGGGAGTCTGACGTGGCCAAGAGAACACACAGTCCCGAGCGTTCTCCCTATGCTGTGTATATGCTGTGTATAAGGGGAGCGCTAAATGCTCATACACACGCCGATTGGACGCCCCGACACTCGCGCCGGACGATAGCCGCATGTGTGTATGCGTTCCCTCTGGTGTCATTCTTTGATCCGCCATGGTGGATTGTGTCTTGGGGGGTGGGCGTCCAATCGTGTGTACGGACCTTAAGGGCAAGGACCCACTAGCAGCGCTAGATGCGATCGTGCGTGCTTCCATGCGCTGCTAGTGCACGTGTGCTACCGGTAACACTATCAGAGTGCATGTGATACGGACCAAAAATGGTGATTTCATGCGCTCTAATAGTGCACGGAAGCGCATCGTATGTAGTCGAGCCACTCCAATAACCACAGGCATGAGCTCACTCTAGCGCAATCACTTCGCCTAGCCCTTAAAGTTCTGCAATCACTACATTGAATCGGTAGTGGTGGCTGTGCAGGTGTCTTATTGTGAAACCCATTATAATTCGGCCCCCCTTCCTGATTCATTCACAGCGGTTCTCCCCTGGCTGTTTGTGTCACTGGAAATTTGCAGGAGCCTTGGGCCTTTATTCGTCCAATACATAAACACGCAATGTAAACAGCAGTGCATGGTAGTGTTGTGATATTGGAGCGATTGGTAGGTCCCCTCCTGCATCAGGTCAAAGGTATGCTGATAAACAAGGATTCAAAGGTAAAGTTCCTCCATAAAGATAATGAGATAATAAAAGGAAAGTGTTTATGTCCCAGGTTATTAAATAGAGGTCCACAGGCAACAAACCATAGAGGGCGGGAATTTATGTCAGGTGCTTGTTTAATGCCGTAAAATCCTCATAGAAGGTATAGCATTTACTTAAGGGCTGCCATTAAAATGTGAAAATGACCTAGATATCTCTCTTCCCCTTATTTGCATAGAAGGGAGCTTGAGCTCTCCTAACCCACTTGATCCAAGTGATAAAAACTGTTTTTGTGCACATTGTTATAATCCATCTGCCTAATGACGGGTTTATGTAACTACATTACAGTATTTTTATTAACTATTTAACAACTATGTTTAAAGTTCCTTCATTAAGGAAGATGCCTTAAGCTCCATACACACGTGCAATCGTGGGGGCTGACCCGTGACGCACAATGTGTATGCACTTCCTTTTCGGACGATAATCGTGCCGTGTATGGGCACTTTGTTGCTGAAACGGCTTTGGTCGGAGATTGTTGCCCGACTGGCCGGATCTGGAGTCAAACGTCCGTTTTGGCCAACAAAGTGCCCATACGCAGCACAATTACGAGCTGAAATGGCCGTGCACACACATCATGCATTGCGGGTTGACCCCCGTGATCGCACGTGTGTATGAAGCTTTACACATCTTTACACATCTTTCTTTACACATCTTTAGGTAGGTACACAAGGACAAATTTTCCATCCCAACCAAAACGAGCAGGACGAATCACTGTCGGTCGTGGCAAAAGTAGCCGCAGACAGTTCGCTGGCACAATTCGTTCGGCCCATAGGAGACCAGAAGATCGGCCATGATTTACAGATGCTGATTCATCCGATCTGGGTGAATGGGCGACAGACATCGGTTGTTGGCGATGGAAGAAATGACAACGATTTTTTGGCCCAACTGACTGTTATACAAAAATATCAGTCAGTTTTGCCGAAAAATCTGCCATCCTAAAGCTAAGTTACAGACGTGTTATTGTACAGCCGCCCTGCTATTTGTACGTTAATGGCCGCTGGTGGTGTTACATCTGTATCTGCCTTAAGGGACATTCAACCACCAAGACCAAAATTTCAGTCGAGTTGAAACATTGGCTGAAATTTTTGCTGTGATTGACATTTTTTCAGGAATATTAGACTGTAATAGGACACGTGATTGGTTGTAGCAAAATATCGACAGTATCGCTTCAATTCAGTCAGATTGGTAATCTGTAAGATGTTCCCGCAGCATTGCAGGAGGAATCGTTGTGAGCGATACTACATTTATAATATCCATCTCAACATGATCGGGTCAGGCAGTTGTTGGAACGTTGCAGAAACGTAGGGAGGTAAGTTTGTGCTGTATGGCCAGATTAAGGTGTGTAGATATTGAATGCTTTCCCCCAGAGAGCTACTGGTGTCTGTACATATGTTTACAAGTAGAGAACAGTCCAAGGGCAAAGTTCTGTGGTGAGGTCAGAGGGCAGTAAACTAGAAAGTCACAAGTCTACATAATATTGCACTAAAGATCCTCAGAGAGGTCAGGGCAGCTCTGCCTGGATTCCAACCCCTTGGGAGAACCGGCTTATTGGAAAACACAAATTTAGGTTGAAAAAAGACAGACACAGGCAAAGTAAGAAGCAATAAGCTATAACTGACAGCTGCAGATAAGCTAATTAGCCTCATTTCCCATTCCTATTCATGGGCCTCAAAGATGCTAAAAGAACATAGAACAGCCAATGTGCAATGATAAGGATCTCACTGATTCCTATCACATTAGGATTTAGTCCATTCATAGGGTTTTGGTTTTTGTCAATTCTTTTTTACACATTATTTTACCTGTCAGGACAGGGTTAAGGCTCGTACACACGTGAGATCGCGGGTCCTGACCCGATAATAAGCCCATGTGTAGGCGCTTTATCGGCCAAAATGGTTGTTCGTTGTACGAACGACCGTTTAGGCCAATAAAGTGCCTACACACGGGCCGATTATCAGCCAAAACGTTCGTTCGTACACATCATGCATCGCGGATCGGGATCGCACGTGTGTACAAACCTTTACACTTTCACCTCTATCTGCATTTGGTTGCGATTCCAGAGCAGTGACTGCCACGCGTTTTACAGTCCACAAATTGTTGCCAGATAAGTAAATGCCCTTTTTCTAGTAGTGTTAATGCGTACCTCATGGGGGTACATCATGATACACAATCTGAATCGTGTGAGTGGGACTCACATGACAGGTTTTTGAAAAACGATCCATAGGGAGTCTACCATGGCTGAGGGAAATTTTAGCTCTTTCCCGAATGGCTGCTTGTTCGATGGGAACGTTCGGCAGGCGCGTTCGTTTGGGAAAGCCGCTGCACACACTGCCGATATAAAGCCCCGATACCGTTGGATCCGATGGGCCTTTATCATTAGTGTGTGTACCTAGCTTTAGCCCTCAGTTAGGGCAAGGTCCCACTATGTGCCTTGCGTTGTGCTGTCCGTTTTGAGTGTGTTTAGGACATTGCATTTTGTCTGCGTTCCTGGACGTTTGGAGGTTAACAGACACATGGTTTTCTATGCATTCATCCGCGTGTGTCTGCGTTTCCGGTCCATTTGCGTGCATGTGCAGTTTTTGGAAAATCAACAGGAGATACTGGAGAAAACGCATAAAAAAGCAAAAAGTACGTTTGTCTGTGTGTGTCCACGTTTTTTTTGATTGATTTTTTTTATTCGGTTGATAATTCGATTGAATTATACAGTGGGAACTGATGCTCGCACAAGGCGCATAGTGGGAGCTAACCCCTTAGCATGTGAGATCTGGTCAGGCAGGATAATCAGAGGTCCCTATTAGGACGGGACTGTCCTGCCTGCAGTAAAGGAAATCTTCAGTCCCATAATCGGGGCTGAAGTTCCAGCCTGGCAAACCTGCAGACAAACTCTGCCCACTGCCCTGCCCTGCCTCCCCTCTACTCTCTGGCCCAGTACAGATATGCACGATCAGCTGTCTAAAACTTCAGCCGGTTTTGGTCTTTTAAACAGCTGATTGTGCTGCATATATGCGAGATGAGCTGTTTAAAACAGCTGATTGTAGATCCTCTGGTTAGGAGAGGGGGGTGTCAGGGGCCCCTGCAGTTGCTCACCTGCTCCCAGTCTTAAGGTTTGTACACACGTGTGATTGTGGGTGCTGACCCGCGACGCAGGATGTGTACGAACGGCCATTACGGACGATAATTGTGCTGTGTATGGGCACTTTATCGGCCAAAACAGTCGCTCATTTGAAGATCCAGCCCATAAAGTGCCCACAATTATCGTCTGAAATGCCCGTTTGTACACATCGTGCGTTGCGGGTCAGCACTCGCGATCGCACAGGTGTACGAACCTTTAAGGCTGAGTACACACCATGTAATGTTTGACTGAACGTTCAGTGTATTGGTTGATCGCCTGAAAAAATTGCATGGGTTTTCATCTTGCCGCGGGTGATTTCTGACAGTTCGTTTAGACGAATGGCTGATCAGACGCATCTGAAAACCACGGCTGATCACGCAGTCCTCTATGGATCCCAAGCATGCATTATCACCAGTTGGCCTTCAAAGGCTGCGCTGGAATTTTAAGACACGGTCATACAATAACACTCAGTAATTTATAAGCATTTTGTAAAATGCAGACGCAGTTGATATGAACCTCTATCATCTACGTGACCTCACACTGTGACATCACAATTATATAATTATTATTATTATATAATCATGACCACAACTGAAAATTGAAGTTCTCAAAACAATTCAGGTTTCCTTACCAGACATAATAAAATTTGAATCCGACAAAGCACTTACTATATATTTATAGGAACAAAGGAATTCAGATGTTATCTCCTGACAGGGGTGTTGATAAGATGTAAACAAACCATGTGTCATTTTCTTCAATGGTCTTTTACGGACCTTATCTGAATATCTTAAATGCCACTGATGTGTGTCAGGAGATAATATCTGTATTTCTTTGTTCTTTTGTTAATGCAAAATGTTGTTTGTAACATTCAGTATTGTATCATGCACAACAAAGAAACCTGAAGCTTTCATCTTTGATCACATGGTTCTAATAACATTGAGGCATGGAATTTTTTGTCCCCACTAACTGTTCATGGCTAGGGAGCCGTCGGCTGGGACAAATCAATGTTAGGTCACGGTGAAAGTCGCAGCCATGGGAGACCGCACAATCGGCAGTGATTTACCGTCATGTCTAATTGCCCGTTTGTCCGCTGCTATCAGAATAACTTAAGATTTTTGTCCCAACCGACCGATACATGGAAATATCAGTCAGCTGGGCTGTAAAATCTGCTTGTGGGTACCCAGCCTTAATGTTTGATGTCACTGATTGGCGATTATGTAAAGCTGGGTACACACTGCACATATCTTTGCATCCGACGGTATCGAGGCTTTACCATCACTCTGTATACCCAGCTTAAGGAGAGGTACACACGCCATGATTTTTTGGCCTGGCCGACCTGTTGCTACGACCCATTCACTCAATCAATTTTCAAAAATCTCATATTACAAATTAAATGACAACAAGACAGTTGTTCTTCCGTGTAATGTACCCCCAAAACCTTACAAATTCTCAAAAACTCCAGTTCCTATTCTTGGACTACAAAATGAATAAAATATCTAGGCCTTTTCCTCACCTCCACTATATCCCAATTATATAAAGAGAATTTCAATCCCTGGTTATCCAAATTAAAATCACAACTAGAATCCCTGTCACAAATGGAATTTTCATGGTTAGGAAGATCTGCAGCCTTTAAAATGATGTTATTGCCCCAATTGTTATATCTTTTTAGAAACTTGCCCATAAGGATTCCTCAGAATATTTTTATTAATATGCAGAAAAGGTTAAACAAATTCATACTGATGAACAAATCTTCAAGATTTTCTAACAAAATCCTTACTGCACAACACTTTAAATTTGGGATTGGGAGTCCCTAATATTGAAAAGTATTACAAGGCCTCAGTGCTGGAACAATCCAGATAAATATGGAATGAAGACTGGGTAACAATGGGTAAGCACAGAACAGGACCAATTGGCAATAAAATTGTATAAAGCATTTTTAGAATCCAAATTGATCTGGAATGTACAACGTAGTGTTTCTAATCCTATTATAGCTATAACACATTAAGAATTAAGAAAACGGTACAACACTGTAGGACTGTCCCATTGGTAATATTTAACCCGACATCTTTGACTAATCTACAAATTGTGATTAAGGATATGATGTTGGAAAATTGGTTAGAATTTGGTATAACAACTATAGAAGATCTGTTCATAGGAAAAGAGATGAGAACTTTTGATGAATTGGTTTCCTTATATGGAATTCCTGAAACAGATGGGCCCAAGTATACCAAAATTCATAGATTCCTAACTAGATATAACCATATTCCTATTACTCCTCAGATCAATAGAATGTTGAAACCAGAGAATGTTAAATTAAAAGGAACATCAATATTTTATAAATCTTTGGTAAACTTGAAGGATGATATCCTAAAATGGCAGCTTAATAAATGGCAAGAGATCCTTCAAATAGATATCGACTTAGAAGAATGGGAACTGGCGTATAAGACCTTTAAGAAAACTACACATTGTGTATCTCACCATGAGAATATTCTCAAAATAATTTGGCAATGGTACACCCCAGAAAAGATATCAAAATTCGACAATAAAACTTCCCAAATGTGTGGGAGGAATTGTAACCAGTTGGGTTCACTTATTCACATCTTTTGGAGCTGTCCGAAAATCCAGAAGCTCTGGAAAGAAATAGAACCTCTTCTTAAACAGCTTCATTTAAGGACTTCAGACTTACCACCAAAGGAACGATTTATCTATAACCACATTTTTATAGTTACCAGAATGCATTTAGTCACAAATTGGAAAACCCCAGTCATTCCAACTTTAGATGAGATTCTCCTTTAGATGAGACTCTCCTGTACAGCCATAGCGCGTGCGTGCTATGGTTGTACAGGAGATTGAAGCGGTCGGAGATTCCAGCTTGGCCATGGTGGGTCGCGTAAAAGGTAAGTTAGCTCCCATCTTCGTTCTCGGGGGCCCTGCAATACTGACTGAAGATCGGGAGGTAAGGCACTGCTCCTTAACCTCCTGATCTTCAATCAGTATATTAAAGGAATAGTTCAATTCGAGAGTGAACTATTCCTTTAATGCTGCCATATGTATCTGAAAACTGGCTTAATGCTGGCAACAAAACTGGTCCATGCACTTGGTATCTACAGATAACGTCCGTGCCAGGCATAAAAAGTAAATATGAATAGCAGAGTCTGTAATTTCTCCAGATTAGATAAAGGGGAATAAGCTAATTATTAATACAAGGGATATATTTCCCTGTACATCTTCGCCACACAGAGCTTAAAATCTAGTTTTCTTACTGATAATACACGCTCATTTTAACGCCATCGCGTGTCACGGGTCACGCTCGCAATTGCATGTGTACACGAAGTTTAAGGCACATGTGGGGCTTATTAAGTAAGTGGTGAAGAATTTGCCAAAGCTATTAATTTGCAGAAATGTTACTCAGATGTTTGTCAGATGGTAACTCTATACTGGGTTACTTCAGTTAAGACTGGTGCACATGGGCAGATTTTTCAGCCTGGCTGACTGTTTGCCACTATCATTCAAAAATAGTTGTGTGGTTCATAGGAGACCGTACTATTGACGGTCCTATCATCCAATTCAGACAAAAGGACGACTGACATTGGTCGCTGACAGATTAAAAATTACCGCTGACTGTTTGGGCTGACTAACCGAAATACGGAAACCAACAGCGATTCGATAGTTACAAATGGTCAGACGGGACAAAGTATCTCAACGTGCGTACCCAGCCTTATTGTTAGGTTGCGCATTTTGTGCATTACGCATGCGCCTCACAGCAGTGCATTGAAAAAATGCTGCATCCACTGCTATGCGTGATAGTGGGACCCAACCCTTAAGCCTCTTACACATGTCCGATGTGATGGATAAAGCCCGAGCGCAAGATACACCTGTGACGAACGTCTGTTTGCTCGGGTGACGTTCATTGATACGCCACGTCGGATTGACGAATGACGTCTGAGTGAAAGTATATGCACATACGAATAGCTGCTGTAACGGAAGTTTGTTGCACATGTGCAAGAGTGTACGAGGCTTTAGGTAACTGTGATTGGTTGCTGCAGATTATTAGCACTGGCAAATCTTAGCACCTCAGTACATAAACCCAATAGAACATGAATTGGGATTTAAGTAGAAGGGGCGTCTTCTCAGTTCCCTACATATGTATGATCGTTCCATCACCTTCCTTAATTGTGTTTGGGTTTGTTTATGGTTCATTGTCTTTGCTTCTCTTTGTTTGACGATTGGCTGCTATACGAGCTGAAACATTAATACAGGAATAAAAGCTTTTGAACTGTTCTGCTGCCTGCTGGGCTGTTTTGTAGTGACAATGCTGAACTTTATTGTAGCTATGGGGCATGCTTAATGTACATACTTTATTGGCTCAGGTTCCCATCCTACCACAACCTCTACCCATTTACATGTTTAAAGTCAGGTTTTAGCTTGAGAATTACCTTAGCCCTGTTTGGGTTAATGAGTTAAATGTGAGTACTCAAATTTATACCTGGTTCTACTGGAAAAATGAATGAAGAAATTGTATTTATTTATTATGCGTGTGGGGGAAGGGTATCGAATAACAAATTGTATTATTTTCTATATCTACTGTTTAAGGCAGTGGTGCCCAAACTAGCCCATGCTGGGGGCAGCACTAGCAGTACCCCATGCTCTGGCTAGGCTGCAGGTGTAGTCCCAACATGCCAGGTTACACCCACAGCACACCCCCACTACATCCCTTGTCACGCCCACCCACAGGTCTGTGCGGATACCTGTGGTGTGTGGACCCAGCTTAACTGTTTGCAGGACCCCTAATAGTGTCCATTATGGTCTCAGCCCCTGGGTGGATTCAGTTGCTCAGTAAAGATGTTTGACCCACCCAACAGCCAGTATAAATTTAGGAACATTCAAAGGAAGTGGTGCATCCTGGAAAGAAGACGGACGATTACAGAACCTAAAATGACAGCTCACTACTGACCAAGCATAGCAAAGGGTTTGAAATCAATTGTTATTTTAAAAATGAAGAAAATATGTAGAAAACCTAGATAATGTGTAATATAGGTAAATCATTTAAATAATGTTTTTTCCACAGAACTTCCCCTTTAACAAAAAGTTGGTAGGGCAGTGTTAGGCTGGGTACACACGAAGGGACTATTTGTCCCTACCGAGCATTCGGCCGGGACAAATGTCTGTCAGTTGCGGCAATAGTGGCCGCGGCCGACATATTGTTCGATCGATCGCGTGGCCCCTTAGGGATTTCGTGATTTACCAACACGTCCGATCCGGGCGATCGAGGTCGGCCGCCCCACACCAACAGATATTTTCGGCCGACCGACCAATAATGCAGTGGATCAGTTGGTCGGCTGAAAATATCTGCTGGTGTGTACCCATCCTTAAAGAATGGACGGATTATAGACAGGTCCTGCCCTATGCCATGATGGAAGTTATCGCACTTTATTGCATTAGCTAGATAGAATCAATAAAACAAACATAGAAGATCCAATATCTGCTTTTACTGCTACTGCTCTGCCCCATAAACGTGTAAGCACATGGCCTCCTTTATAACAGTAACTATTTGTCAAGCTATCATAACATTTTGTGGTTTTATAGGATAAGGGTTGTGTCTATTCATCCAACTCTATGGCCTCTCGTTAAGAGCCACAAACGATTGTGTGGATTACTGCTTAACAGCGCTGTAATTATTCATTGTTATTACAGGAGAAGCTCATTGTCCTGTGGCTGACAGCACCTTGCAGATGTCAAGGCTTCTGTGCATTCTGTTGGCCCTACAATACTACAATACCAACATTTAATGACAGATTTTAAGGACACAAAATAACAAAGGACTCACCAGATATTAATCCTGATGAAGAACATTCCTTAGAGGATAACCTGCTCCATCTGGCCTATAACATGGCTAGGTTTTAAGCTGGGAAACAGTGGCCATTTCATTTCAGACATAAGATATAATTTGTAAATGTAGTCACTCCTTTAATATCTGGATTTTGATTTTATATAATTTGCCTATAACAGATTTGATCTGCAGAATGTGCTGTTTAGTTACTGTAGGTGTCTTTCAGGCGATGCTGGGAGATGTATAGCTTTAAGGCTGCAGGACATCAATTATTTAATTTTTCTCTTAAGCGACAACTATATTGAGAAAATAATGGAATTTAAAATTGAATACACCAAAATAGTATTTAATCTGAGGTGTATATGTTGATGAAAGCCTTCAATCCAGTTCTTGTTTTGCTCAGGCTAACTATTCCCCTCCATCTCTTAACCGACTCCTCTTTCCATTTGACATGACTTTCTTTGAAGTCAAGCATGCTCTGTAATCACTATGAGGCACCACTGGGAGAGGAATTTTTCCACCATGCAATTCATGTACCAACTATGATAATGAGGCACTTCGTTGACAACTAAAATGTAAGATGCTACAGATTTGATATATAAAGTAATAAGGGACAGATCCACAAACAAAAACGTTACATAGGTGGTAGAATTGGAAGGCTACAGTTTCCAGTAATGGTCACGGTAATGGTAATTTAAAAACCAAACAAATTTCCTGTTGTATATACACTTTAAAGGAATAGTTCACTGCAATAGTGAACTATCCCTTTTCTACATTGATTGAAGCCAGGGAGGTTAAGGAGCTATCCCTTACCTCCCGTTCTTCAATCAATGTTTGGATAGCCAGGAACCAACTTCAGAAAATCTTACCTTTCACACGATCCAGCGGGGCCGCTTTGACAGTTCCCAACTGCTTCCTGCTTCTGTTACACTATAGCACACATGCCCGATAATGCGCGCTATAGCAGAACAGAGGCAGGAAGCGGTCGGGAATTTCAGAGCGGCCCCGCTGGATCGGGTGAAAGGTAAGATTTTCAGAACTGCAGTGAACTATTCCTTTAAGTAAATTGTCTAAATTGTATATGACCTGTGAAAGCCCAAGTAGAAACGTCTCTTACAGGACCTTTCCTCCAGTCCCCTATCAAACACAATTGCCAAACAGATTGACCTCAAGTTTACACTGGAATCGTTTATGTTGGCACTGTATTAAAAGCTTTTACAAAATCTATACTATGAGACGGAATATTTCAGTCCTTGTTTCCTTTGATTTAAAAAGTTTCCTCTTGATGAAGGCACACAATCTAAATGAACCGAGATGAGGAATATGGAGAAAGTTGCAGTAATATGGTTGGTAAATTCTTTGGTAGAACATTTTACCACCTTGTAAATCAAACTGATTTCATAAGAGCTCTGTGCAATTTGATTTTAATTGGCCAAACAATGATAATCTGACAAGACTTTGTCAGTTTGCCAAGAGCCAGAGGGGAGTATTTTTATTTTATTTTATTTGTGGATTGAAATCACCTATTCAACACCTGCCAAAAGTCTGTGAACATTAACTCAGACTGCCAGCAAGGCTGTGTCTGTATTGCATTAAAGATAACAGGTATATCAAGAAAATAATCCGGAGGGTGACGGTTCTTGGAACACTTGGCACGTGGACGATATTCCACAAATCCTGTTACCATAAATCTGATGAGTTTTGTTGAATATCGGCAAGGCGTGTGGGCTGAAAACAACCAACTACGATGCCAATAAACAACCTGTGTCCCCATGCTACGTAATTCTTCTTGTTAACCCATTGCAATCAAGGGAAGTGAGACATTCTTAACCAATCCTGCCAACACTTTTCACAGCCACATCACTATCGCTTTCGGCTTGGCCACACTAGCGTGTTTGTCACATGCTTACGATCACATTATGTAATCCGTTCGCGAGCGAGAAATGCATGCCAGGCTAACACAATGTGGGTGGCCACACTGTGTGCGCTGAAATACATTTTTGTAGCACATGTGATCACCATTTTTTAGCGAATTGCATGCATTCCCATAATGGAGTATTGGCGGAATTGCAGCGTAACACGACTGCGCATTGTAGAGTGGCCGCAGCCTAAACCTTATAAATAGGGAACCTTAATGAAGAAAATATTGTGCTGGGCAGAATACATTCTTCTGCGTTTCCCAGGAGATTATGGGTAAAATAAAATGACGTCATATTGATTTGTATCTGCATGTTAGAAATTCGCAACAGATCACAGCACACACAGTGGCACCTACTTAACATAAATCGCAAAACGGAGCGTAAAAAGGCTGCAAAATCGTAGTAGTGGGACTTGGGCTTTACTTAGCAAAATGATGTCATCTTAGCACCAGTGAGACCAGCATGCACCTGTGATCACAAACTCCTTCCAATACTCCAATTAGCTAATCCACTAATCAGGCCTGAAATCAGCTGTGAGGGTTCCTCCTCAATGATGTCATAATGGGGGATCCTAGAGAGAGCGAGGTTATTAAAGGACCACCACTCACTGTCCATCTAACCATCTGCTCTGCAATTGATTGTTTACTCTCTTGGAAAGCTTAAGTGCTGTTTTTTTTTTCATTGACCTGTTCTAAATAATGCAGAAGGTTTATGTCAGTCGCATACACAGCTGCTCCGGGGTGACGGCAGTTAATGGGAAATTTCAGCTTGATTTTATATGAGGATTATGTTCCATTTCCTTTCGTTTAAACAGACGGTATAGAAGGGGGACAGAGTGTACGGCAAGCCAAAGGCTTTGTGTCTTTGCACACTTGCATTGAACATCAGTAGAGAAATTCTGCACATGCAATAATAGATTTTTTAAATGCGTATTCTGGCACATTAATATCTATAAGAAATCCATCTGCAGCTGTAAGAAGTATGGCAACTCCCAGTCCTATGAGTGCTGACAATGGGAGATCTGAGCTAGGGTTGACCCTTTAATCCCAAACGCCTATGAAATCTACATGCTAACAGGGTTATTCAATAAAAGTTCTTATTGTTAAAAATGGTGCTAATTTTGCCCCAAACAATAAGCTCTCTTTAAAATTTGAAAGCTAAACATCTGATTGGTTGGGGCAAAATTAGCACCATTTTTAACAATAAGAACTTTTATTACATCTCCCTGTAAGTAAACTAAAGGCGTGCCGTATGGCTACATTAAAACCGATATAGTCTGCGTTGTGTTTCTAATGGAAATACCAGCATGATTTTCTATAGCTTTGGGCTAGGCCACACTAGCGTGTTTTTCGCACATTTGCACATGCACTTTTGCTTGCCATAGCACCTGCGATTTTCAAAATTGCAGGAATGTGAATATTTCTGCAATTTCCAATGCGTATGCAATTGTGCGTCTGTTTCCATTTTGCGCTCAAGCATTTTTTTCGCGCGTAAATGACCTTTTTCTTTAAAAATTGCGAAAACGCAAGCACAAACGTGCGCTAACGAACAGAAATCGCGATTGGGTGCACGATTTGGTGCGTTGTAGTGTGGCCTCAGCCTTAGTTTTAAAGTGAAGTGATGGCACCCTAATCTAAACACTGACGGGGAGATCATTCACTATTCTGCCAACTCACAGTCAAACAAATCCAGCTGATCAGAATGGGAAATGTTGTTTAATATTCCAATTGCATCAAAGGAAAGTTTGCAGGGCTTATTTACTAAGAGGTGCACAATTTTTCTGTTAATCTGCTGCAACCAATGTTTTCTAACAGTAGAAGACCAATAAAAGGTTATATCTGATTGGTTGCTGCAAATTAACAGCACGGGCACATTTTTGCACCTCTTATTGAATAAGCCCGACACTTTCATAAAACTGACCCCAAGTTGCCTCCATCCCTTTTCCCTCTGACGTGAAGGAATTCGGTTTGCCCGATATTTTTCATTTCCATACCCACATTAGATGTGACCTTTTCAACTTTCCCCTTTATTATGTAGGGAAATGGACCATGCAGGCTTGCATTGAAACCTCTGAACCCTCACAATATATGTATTTCTTTTGTGTATCAAAGGGGAACTACAAAGAGATGCAATATATTGTGCTATAAAATCCACTCTACCCCTTGTACTGTCGGGTTAGCAAGGGGTTTGCACTAACTTTGTGCTGCTTGTACCATTTCTAAATAGCACAGTGCAAGCCATGCAGTCGTTACTTTTTAGCATGAAATGACGTCTTTTTAGTTAGGGTGGGAAAGCCCCACAAATATAAAGCAATTTGCTGCACTTGCTGCACCACATCTCGGGAACCAGTGCAGGTAAATTGCAATAAGGAAATTCATTTCATCTGAGGGTCGCACTCCAAATCAATATAATCTTTTATTTAGTGACCAACATCAAAACACACAACGTTTCGGGAGTAGTAAGTGCCCCCTTCCAAGGGAGGGGAACTTTTATCCATGGAGGGTTGGATACCAGAGGAGTGCGCACCCACAGGTTGGACAAGGGTGCATTGGCCCTGTTTTCTACTTACATTTATTTAATCTCTCGATAATAATGTAACTTTTACCAAAGAAAATACAGCGGCCCGGCCCGGCCTCCTGAAGAATGGGGAGTCGCCTTCGAGCCTTTTGCTTCAGCAGCAACAATGTTATTATGTGGACCCAGCCTACTCATGTATTTAGCCGGACTGCAATGATTGCACTTTTTATGCACAAAGTTTGCTTTGCTACTTGTGTTTTCAATGTGCCCGCACTCCAACGATGGTCAGCACCCTTGCATTGGTATGAGTTAAAATGACCATCAATGCTTCTCTAATTTTCTGGACTGTGTGATTGGCTACTCACCTGATACATCAACCCTTAATGGAAAACAAAACCTTCTTCTATATTTCACATTAACAAATAAACATTATGGATCTAAAGAACCAGAAACCCCCCGATTCCTTAAAGAATCAACTCCCACCCGTACCCCACACCCCAGCACATCCCCCTGACAAACTTGTTGTCTGGCCATGCATCTACCCCCCAGTGCATCCCCAAAGTGCATGCAGCGAACTTCCAGGTTATGCGCTGATGCCAGTGCAGTGCTTCGGCAGTGCGTCCGTGGTGCCTCCATTCATACTGTGGGTTAGTATATAAGATGAGGATGTGCCTCCAGTTAGCTGCATTATAGCCCAGGGTGAGCAAATGAGTGGAGGAAATGCCCCCAACAGAGATAGGAGGGGAAACAAACAGTCCTGACCTGAGGTGAATTATATAGATACAACAATAGGGGGAAGGGAGAGTGACCCCTTCCACACAGCCAGTTTCTTTTCCTTTGCCGCCATTGTTATCTCCCCTCTAGTATTGCTCACTCTTGTGGCCTCATCCATTGTCCTGCTTCCCTCCCGCTGAGTAGATGGGTCAAGGCTGAAGGTGACTAGGTGGTTAGGGAAAAGGATTGTCCCTCCTGCTGGCTGTTACAAATCAATTACCAGAGAGCTGTGCTCTTCCAGAAAAGTATTGAGCAGGTTCTGCTACGTCAACCAACCACAAGGCATACACTAAAGATGGAGCTGTAGAGAGATCAGTACAGCTCTAGTCTAGTCTATTTCCTTGAAGAAGACATTTTATACAAAAGGACTTATGCTAACAGCATCAGCAGCACACAATGAGCAGACTAGAAAAACTTCCCCCTGGGTGATGCCTCTTGGGTTCTGTAGTTGAGAGACATCTCTATTTTCTAACATTCACTTGCTATTAGAAGTCCAGCTGCTGCAGGCAGATACATAAGTGTATAAAGTTTACATAGTGCTCAATGAAAACGCTCTAGCCAAAATGCTAATCTGCTCGATCTCTTGGTGACTTCAAAGAAGAATCTGACAGTACATATACTGTGTACTAAAAACGAAATTTGTCATGATATGCTGGGGCTTATATAACAAAAGGGCACCAATGAATCGGGTGCACGGAAGCCGAGGCATTCTCCTTGGATTGGAGATTTTATAGCATGATATTCATCATATAGTCCACCTGACAGCATTGCTTTATAACCATCTGCCTGTGCATAACCAATCTACCTATCATACCATTCTGCCAGGTCATGACTTCTCAAGGTCACATCCAGGAAGAAAACAAAAATGCTACAACTATTGTCTCCCAACTGATGTCCAGCCTGTTGATTGATGGTGGATTCCCTGTAGCAATCATTGTGTCAGTGTTGTTGGTTTTTATGGCTAGAGATCAAAATCGCTGCATGTTTTTTAAGCTTAAAATGTTGGGCTTTGCTGTAGCCTCGTAAAAGGAACCCAGGAGCAGCCTCTTACTTTATAGATCAGAAGGTTGAGGAATACAGGTCATTTACACCCCCTAAATACAGTATCTACAAGTATCTCTAACTCACCTGTGTATGTGAATGGTAATACTCACCTTTTTAAATGTAAGTAGCTGTTTGTGGTGGTTTCCCTTAAAGAATTTTAATTTTCCTACATTATGTGGCCATGTCTTACATTATAACGAAACCAGCAGCCAACATTTCATCTGGAACAGTCTGGAAATACCAAGATTGCTCTAAATTTAGCTGCACTGCTATTTCTAGGTGTTTTGCAATTGGGTAGAACTAGTCTTAAGGTGGCCATACACACTAACGATAATGGGTAAATCCCGGTGGGGAACGACAGGATTTACCCATTATGTATGGTGTGAAGGGGCTGTTCTCGACACAGACCATAGTGCCAACGAATGACCATAGTCGGCATTACTATCAATTGGGAAAGATGGAAAATATCCATAGGTAGGTTTCGGCTCCCTGCACTTTATGAAGGGAGTCAATCCGATTGTTTTGTGAATGGCCGCACGCGACTAATCCCCATACCGTATATGGGGATCGGTCAGGTCCGTGTGTGGGGTTTCCACCGCTTGTGTGCCAATAGATACCAATGTGATCTGTCGACACATTGCAATGGAAATTGCATGTGTATGGCCACCTTTTGATTTTATCCTGAAATCTCCATTAAGCAATTAGCTGGATGAAATATGGTGACTTCAATGGCCACAGCGTATAACTTGGTTAACAACCTTTCAATGACTTCTGGCGCCCTGGAGCTGGGCCTCTTGTCTTCTCAAAAATAGGATAAAGATGAACAAACACATGGCATTGTGTTTATTGACCAAACTATACCCTGCAAATGTAACTGCAGGGAAAGGCAATCACCATAACTGCTCATAGTTCTACATGTGTTTAGTGATAGCTCTGGCTTTTACACCACTTCACTCATAAAGAAGCTGTGTGGCTAGGTACACATGGGTCGATATTTCAAACCAATCAACTGAATGGAAAAATATTTCCTGAAAAATCTAACAAAAAATCAATTGGACATTTCAGTTAATTTTAATTGTGTGGTCTTCATTAAGCTACAAGATCAGTCGTGTTGAAACATCATTGGTGCTTTTTTTCTTCCTGGCTGGCAGACCACCTATTGGTTTGGCATTCATGTTTCAACCAATTCGGCAAATTTGATCAAATCGGATGAAATATTGACAGTGGTTTTCTGGTTTTTAGATCAACCACTAGACAATATTGATTGGGTAAGGCAATTGGCCTCATCTTCTAGTCCAAATCTTCTGCAATTTTCAGCTTGAAATCAAAATTTTCGATAATATGATATAAAATTTTGTTTAAAAAAATCTGCCAGTGCATGGCCTGCTTAAAGCTACGTACGATTTTGCCACAGTCCCATGACCCCCGAGCGCGTCCATGCTCGCAACGAACGTCTGCTTCGCCCGATAATCACACATGTGTATGCCTTTGGTCGGGGGGTCTAGCCAATCACAGCAGGCAATGCATGAAGATATTAGGCTGGGTAAACACTGGCCTATTATTTGTCCCGACCAAGCGTTTGCTGCGAGTAATCGCTTGGCCGGGACAAATGACTGTTGGCAGCAATAGTGTGGCCGACAGTGAGCGCGACCGATCTTGTGGTCTTATAGGGAACTGCACGAACGGCTGTGATTTACCAACGGTGCCGGATTTGGACGAACAGGAAACCGGGCTCGGTCATGGCTGGCCGTCCCACACAAGCAGACATTTCCAACCGACCAATAGTGCCCCGGATCGGTTGGTCGGCCAGAAATATCAGTTCATTCAAATTACTCAGATTACTGCTAAACGGGGTCCTAGAAAATGGTTTCATTTGGGGGCTTCCTTCTGTGCTGTGTGCTGCAATCGGAAATCTGATGAAAAGAACTGCTCGTAACCTTGATTATCCGACAGATGGGAACTGAAGTTGGGGTCGCAGACATTTCTCCGCCTGGCCCGATCTTTGTTTTCCTTGTGTCACGCGGTTGATCGTAAAATGGGTTTCAATATTTTGAGGGATTTGATCGAATTTGGTGGTTTGGTGATTGGATGGCTTAGACCCATATTATGGTTTATTTAGCAGTTACTGGGCTCCATCAAGTTACAATCTCACCTAATTCATGGTCACTGTGCATATCAATATTGTCTAGATAATCAGTATTGGCTACATAACCCTTTGTTTTTGTTCAGAGATCTACAAACAACGTTATGTTAACTAGGCAGGTACATTCAGTAATTATTAATTAGATAAAAATATGTCAACTTCATAGATGATTAATCCAGAAATTTAAAGCCTGGAGTGATAAAAGAAACCAGAGGATTTTCCAGAAGCAAAGCAGATCTAGGTTTATACAGTAATCAAGAGAACAAATAGTTTTCTCAATTGACATAAACAATGTGGGAGTCAATTAGAATTAAGTTGGGAATAACCATGACATTTGATATTTTACGCACGGTACACACCATGCAATATTTTGGCCCGACCAATTGCATGTCTTTCCGGAAGTGTCCAACCATTCCTGCCATCGGACATGTCTAAAAACCACGGCCAATCGTTCTGTCCTCTACTGCTGTGACCAATAGTCGTTCCTTCTGGCCGACTGGTTGGAAGAGCCGAATAGTCGGTCAGGAGGAAATCTTGCATGGTGCGTACCATTGTTTAAACTAAGACACGTCCTCTGTTATCTTGGAAAAATTCCTAAGTTTAAAAATTTTAAATTGAAAGTGTTTAATCAGGAAAACAAAATCTGAGAACCGCTGTACTTCTCTAGAATGGAGAAAACAAATAAAGAAGTTGGACACATGAAGTAAATGGAGAGATGCTATTGACAGACATTCAACAATACTGAAATATTATCGGGGAATAGTTGTATATGCAGTAAGAGTAGATATTGCTGCAGTAGTTTGTCCAATACAAGCACATTACACTGGGACGGGAAAGCTTTGAAGTGCATCATAAGAAAGGAACAACATTAATTTGCTATATAGATGCAGACAGGGCAGGAAGATGAAAGACCTATGAGATTTTGTTTCATCTTGAAATTGTACTGTACTACTGGGCAAATAGAAAACAAAAAACAATGGTCCTTTCACCAACAGAAGCTGAAAATATCTCTGTAGCTCAACCTTGTCAAGAAGTAATCTAGTTACGGTAACACAAAGCGTGCGTTCATTTTCCACAAATCAAACCAACCACACACCAAACACATTTTATGTGAACTATTGACTACTGACAGTGTCTCGGGCCCAGTGAATTGCAGTGCTGTACAACAGCGAGTATGGAAGCAGGTGCATTGACCAAACCAGCAACTAGAGATTGATGGAGAACATATCTGTTGTTTGAAATAATCTTCAAGCTGTTAAGAAGAGTTGTTAGAGATGATTCCAGTTCCCTCTATGGAAAACACAGTTCCAAACAGTCTGTTACCTCAAAAATAAGTAAATGCCTACCTCCACGAACCAGAAGGTTATTTATTGGCACAACACTGAATGTACACACAACATTTTGGGTAATGGCAGCAAGGTGGCTCAGTGGTTAGCACTGATTCCTTGCAGCGCTGAACTCCTGAGTTCGAATCCACTCTTGGACACATCTGCAAGCAGTTTTTCAGTTATCCCCATGCTTGCATGGGTTTCCTCTGGGCACTCCGGTTTCCAGACATCCCACTCTGCCAAAAGTGACTTCTGGGCAGGGTGGGGAGAAGGGGACAGGAAGGGGGCATGGTAGGCTGACATGATGCCATTAAATGGGTGGGCTGAAGGATGGGGGTATGGGCACGTGACGTGATTTATGTCACAAGAGACATGGTTAGGGGTGTGGCAGAGACTCCAGGTAAGTTCGGGTCAATGGAATTTGGGGGTGGTTTTGCGGAAGTGCGGGAATCCGAGAGACTCCCGTGACTCCTTGGAGGGTGTTTGTCACTTTCATAAAGTCATACTGATAGGCTGTATGTTTAAATAAATGTGCTTAGATTGTAAGCTCTTCGGCGAAGGGCCTGGAAGATGTTCGCTCCATGGTGGGGCAGTTCTCATCCTCATGGTGTTGCGCTAATAAACATGGGATAGCCTGCTCGTACTAGTGTCTATTTTTTATTTTTAAAGGAATAGTTCACTGAGAAGGTGAACTATTCCTTCAATGCATTAATTGAAGAACACGTGGTAAAGGAGCGATGTCTTACCTCCCGTTCTTCAATTAATTTAACAAGAACCAGGAGCAAAGCTACAGAGCTAACAGAGAACAGGAGGTGAGGAATAGCTCCTTTACCATCCGTTCTTTAATTAATGCATTAAAGGAATAGTTCCTTACTATTCCTTTAGGAGATTATTCCAGTGCATCCAAACAGCTATCAGACAGTGGAAAGGGATTTCACTGGCACAAAGGTGATTTAATTTTTTAGGTAAAAAGCTATGAAGAATTATTTTCATGCCATATGAATGCAAAATAAGGGAAATTATAAGGAGAGGTCATTGGGATGCCATGTCCCATGTATTTAATACCTCCTAAAGCCTCAATTGGAATTTGTGGTGCAGTTCTGAAAATATTAAAAATGGAAAGAGTTCAGAAAAGGGAAACTAAACTGTAATACTCAAACTGCTCAGAGCTATTCTGCCTGATCTCTGCCGCATCTGACCTGACTTGCCAGTCATGGCCATGACAGATGATGTTAAGGCAAATGTCTAGTGGGTCTACCAGGAGACTTCTCCACTGAGAGCAGAGAAAGCTCAGCTGAGCATGCTCTAGAGCTCTCTTTGAGCTTTTGCTGCACTCAGTGGAGATGGGAGATAGTGTGCAGATGTGGCAAAAATCAGGCAGAATAACTCAATGTTGGTGCACTTCTGGTGAGTGTATTATGGTTTTAAAAGTTGGGGGGTTCTCTACATATACACAAAATATCATTTTGGGTCTGGACATACCTTTTAATAATGGAAATGGAGGAGGTTGACTATAAAGACCAACTAGGATTGAGCTGTTTAAGTAAGGTTAGAAGCATTTTGTTAAAGGTAAGTATATCAAAAATGTGTTTCTGAGGGTGCTTAAAGGGACACTATACTGAAAAAATGACTGACTTATCTTAATCTATAATTGAATACATGTAAGTAGCACTTCTGATTTCTGTGTTTTTTTGCATGCCTTCAATCCAGCACTAATTTTGTTTAGGAGCCTCTTTTAACCACTCCCACTTCCATCTGACCTGACTTTTTCCCCACAAACCAACTGTCAAGCCTGCACACAGCATTCCAACTGTCAAAATTCTGTCACCATTCCAGCTACAGTAAAACTACTCACAGAAGAATAGTGTTTGAGAGCAAGGAACTTGATTGACAGCTAAAATATAAGACGTTTTAGGTTGGATATCTAAAGAAATAGGGGGCAGATCAACATAAAAACGATACAGTGGTGGTTGGGAAGAATTATAGTTTCCAGTTATGGTCAATTTAAAATAACTTATTTTTCAGTATAGATGCCATTTAATCAGTAAGTAAAGTCAGGAACGTAACTGTGAAACCCCTGTGAGATTGGAGGCTGGGCCCCTCCCCTCCGGTCCATGATCCGCTGTTTTTAAACAGCTGGACGCACGTAGGTTTTTCCGATAGCTGAGGTTTTGGCGGGCCCTCTTACTACCCAGGGTGGCAGGGGCGGTAGTTATGCCACTGAGTAAAATAATTTCAAAAGTGAGCTCCATTTAAAATGAATGGTTACTAAAGTTCCAAGCTGATCCAGGAATTTACCCTATTGCCATTTAGAGTCAGGAAGGATTTTTTTACTTGGTTACTATGGTATGGGGCCTCTTAAAGGCCTGGGGTCTGGGTGTAGTTAAGACCTGTGCATCCCCCTTTACGAGGCCCCTGTTTTAGGCCTGTATGAAGAAAGTGCTATCTGAATGGCTTCATCCTTATCGTATTTCATTATGTGCTTATTCAGCATGTTCTCTACGGACGTGGCTCCATTATTCCTGCAGAAAGAAACATTTTTTTCTCTTTCTTTTTTTTTTTTCCTCTCGTTCAGTGATGTTCATTTGGTATCAGAGATCATTTCTTGGAAAGACTCCATGGTCCACATTCTTACACTTTGTTATTGTTTCTTGTGTGTACTGAAGGTTTTAACTGGAATTTCAGCAGTTATACCCGGTAGAGTAACAGCACGTGTCAGATTACCAAGCGTGTTTGCAAACAATGAAGGGCTTGATGGGAAAAAAAACACACCAGTAAGGCAGCACTTGAAGAAACTTAAAGGGAACAATGTACCTAATTCTGGAGAGGCTTCGTTAACTAAATTTTACCATTAAGATTTAGCAAAACACATTGTCATGTTACACTCTGCACAAGAAACCTTATATATCCATACTTTTCATGGTCCTTTATTATGTAATCAGCTCCAGTAAATGGCTACTTGCAGGCAGCAGAGTTCAAATTAACATTTTGATTGGCTGGCCATATTAGCCACTGGATGTGCCACAGGTTGTCACATTGTTGACCACATTCAGCGTGTATTAGCATGCTACTATCGTGCATCAGATATCTAAGGGTTGGTATCCAAGAGGTTCAATATTTCAGTTGGACCAGGTGGGAGTCAGCGGATTCAACAACTCAACAAGTAACCACCCATAAATGTGTGATCCTTGGCCGGAACACTTGGCCATCGGTTGGCACACGTGTACAAGCCTTTATAGACACAACCGCTCAATCTTTAGCACAATGGTGCACACAAAAAAACATCCAACGAAATATTGGCATCGCAATATGTAGCATTCAAAACTTTGATTCACATCTGCACAAATAAGTGTGCACTAGGGATGTACTCTGGGTTCTAACAGAACCCAGTTTCGAATCGAATCCGGCAGTTTCAAAGTCCCGACGAAACTTTCGGAACTCCCGGATTTTTCGAAACTCGAATTTTCCGAGTTTTCGATTTTTATCGAAAATTTGACAATTATCGAAATCGAAAGTAGATGATTATCGAAAGTAGATGATTATCGAAATCGAAAGTAGATGATTTCGGTAACCCTCGAATGTATGTGCCGATTTCGCCAACCCTCGTATGCACAAGCTGATTTCGGTAACCCTGGTATTTGTGATATCGGTAACCCTCGAAAGTAATGTTCGATTTCGGTAGCCCTCGAAAACAGCCCTCGAAAACAGCCCGATTGTGAGGAAAGATAGATTTTAAATGAATTTTACTTATATTTATGGGTTCCTCAGACCATTCCCCAGGTCCCTGTGTTATTTACAGTAACCTACTATTACTATTTCACCCTTCAAATTTATAGAAACTTTCAAATTTTTTTCTCCCATAGACTTCTATGGGTCCGTTTTCGAATTTTCGAATTTAACTGTAAATTCGAAAACGGGACGAAACTTATCAGTTTCGAACATCTCTAGTGTGCACAGCTGATTCAAGCCCGTTTACACATGGACAGATTTTGCCCAATAAATTTATCCAATAAAATGACTGGTAACCTACCAGTATTTAAGGAAAAACCCAATAATTTGGACCAAGTGATAACTTTATATATAGAAATGGGCATGATCAGATGTGAGTAACCAGCATTACAAATCAGTTGGCTGCTGGCTTTTAATCTTTCTTAATCTGATCAGGGGTCAATCGAGCAGAAAAAATGTGGCGGTGAGTAAAGGGAACATTGCCATTAATCAATAAGTATCACTGGTTCCATTTCACCTACTGCCAAATCATCGATAGGTGTCAAGCTTTCTTAAAAACCCTCAAATCTTATTTCACTTGCCATTTCTTGTCTGTACACCATGCGCAAACAGACTGGGTTTTAGGTGACTACTGCCTCTGGAATGACAATATGTCTGTGCCCATCCGAGTCATTTGGTCATTCTGCGTTATTTTCGACTTTTCGAAAAAGTTCCAGTTTCGCAATTGCAACATCAACCGCTGCCCGCAAAGAAGGGCCATTAAGAACGAGAATCGTCCGTGTATGCGCCGGGCGGATCAACGAACGACCCCCGACTGAACACATACACACGGACGATTCTCGCCCGAAATGGCCGTTCATTGCGGGTAGCGGTCGGTGTCGGGGGTCGTGGCTAGGTGCGCACATCGTGGGTGTGTATGTGCCTTTTAAGCGATGGTTGCTATAAGCCTCGCGAGGTATATACCAGTGACAGGTCCCCCCAAATGTACTTACCAGCCTTCATTCCCCCAACGCCTTCTGCTTGACTTCCATGCATTTTCCGTGCATCGGGGGAACGTAGGCTGGTAAGTACATTTGGGGGGACCGGTCACTGCTATAAACTTTGCGGGGTTGAGGTTTATTTCCAGTCACATAGTAAAAATACGTTTGGGGGATGGACATACCCTTTAAGATCATTTTATAAAGATCAGACTACACAGTCCTGAATATTCCCCCTATTTAAGGTATAAGGAGAACATTTGGGACAGCCACATTTCCTTTAGCCCCAAACGATTCCCTATACAAGTAATGGTGGGCCAACCGTGGACGAGGGAAATCTTTAGGAAGCTCTGAGATCCTGCAGCTGTCCAGAACTGCGGGAACCGTTGGAAACTGCATTTGCGACTAGTTAGCGGTCGGCTGGGACAAATCACTGTCGGGGGTGGCTAAGAAGTGGCTTCTTTGCCACCCCCGACAGTGATTTGTCCCAGCCGACCGTGGCGGCTGCAACTGATTGTGCAGTCCCATAGGGAACCACAAGATTTACTGTCTGTTTGATTTGGAGGAATGGGCATCCGAGATCGATTGCGCATGCTTTCACCTACATTATATGGTGTCTATCCAGCCTAAAAGACCCATCTGACCACGATTCCCATTAACCTTGAGATACCAATGTTTTACCTACCTCCATCTCTCAGCGATCTCAGTCAGTGAAGGAAACAATAAACGTTACTGGTTGTAATATATTTGAATTCATACACCCCCTATAGTACATAATCCATTATTCCAACAAAAAGGAACGTGGTGTCTTACAGGGTCTTACAGGCTGACAGGTGCTGTAGAGACATATAACCTGTTGATCCTCAGCTGTCACTCTGTATCCTGCGGAGAATTTTCAAGTGGGAACATGTGGAGGGTTACAGGCAGAATGGTCTTTACTTAAACCAGCCACAAGCACAACTGATAAATCAAAGGAAAGGAGGCACAGCTGACAGTTCACAATAGAGGGGACACAGCTGATATTTACTAATAGACACAGCTGACTAATCCCAAGAAAGGGGTAACAGCTGACACAATCTGTCTAATAGAGGGGGCACAGATGCTACAGTAGGGGTGGGGCAACAGGAGACTTAGGGCAAGAGGGGGAAACACTTTTATGAAGGTGTCAAAAATACAGTGTATCACACTGTCACCAATACGTGATTATGTGATATACCGAGGACAGTTTAGATTAAAGGGTAAAATTTTGAATTTGTGTCACTAAAAACAAAGGACTTTTAAAGGATAAGTAGAGGCATTTTGAATGACTGAAATGACAATTTTTAGGGGAGAATAAAGGTCCATACAGACCCACCAACTTCTGCTGACCGACTGTCATTTGTCCCGGCCGAGTCAACCCAGTGTCTAGATGATCAGCGACAGAATGAGGAATTATAATCAGGGGTTGGTAGGTTAATCAGTTGCAGAAGGATTAACATCATTTAAATATGAAATCAGAAAACTATGTCTAGCTCCTTATCAAATGATTGTACATGTCACCCATTAATATAGGAATTCTCTGCTACATATCTGGATCATAGTATGGCCATTCTGCTTCTGAAACCAGAGACGTAATAAGGTTGACTAAGCCAAGACCACCTGAGATAATATGTGGGATATATCTATCCCCAGCAGAGTGTAGCAACTCACTATTGGGCTCCCAGATATTAAGAGAATGAATGTTCTATGCACAAAACAGACTATATACTAGTAAAAGGAAACCCTGTCTGTCGTAACCAATAGAAACACTGGATATTTTCAGTTTCTGAGCTTTTATACACAAGCCAATATTTTGTCCAGATCCTTTGTCTGATATCAGGATAGGGCAGGATCAATATCAGTGTGTACAGTTACAGTTAAGGACTAGGTCCCACTTATGTCATTTGGATTGCATTTTGCAATCAGGTAGCATTAACAATTCGCATTGCCAATGCAGTCAGATTGTTTCCACTATGTGTGCTGCATCAAGTATTGGTTGGTTGCAGCCATTGATTCATACATGACTTTAAGGCTGGGTACACACCAGCCAATATTTTCGGCCGACCGATTCACGGCACTTTCGGTCGATTGGCCTAAAATATCGGCTGGTGTGGGCCGGGCGGCCGTGACCAACATCGATCGTTTACGCACGATCAATCGTTCACAAATTCGGCCGTGGCCGAATTTGACACGACCGAAGGACATTTGTCCCGGCCGAGCGGTCGCTCGTAGTGAGCGTTCTGTCGTGACAAAAAGTCCCTACGTGTATACCCAGCCTAAGGGCGTAACTACCAGGAGAGCAAACACAGGGGGGCCCGGGGGCCAAATCCTACTATAATTATGACAGATATAGCCTCCTCCCAGAAAACCACTGTGGATAAAGCACAGATAGGGGCCCCATCATAGTTTTGCTGGGGGCCCAGTGGTTCCTATTTAAGCCACTGTATGGCTTGCATTGCTGTAGTTTAATATCTCAGGCACACTTTGCCCATGTTTACAATGTTCTGTTACCTGCTTATAGAGACAGACTGAGTTTCAACACAAGTTTGTTTTCACTGCAAAACTTTTGTCATTAAGATTAACAAAACCTTGTTTATTTACTGCCATAATGCCCTGCTTTACAATCACATGCCGGTCAGCTATTTTATTGTGTGCTAGCCCCTGGACTATAAAAATTGCTGTTCCAGCAACGTTTGTTAGTGTGTTGTAGGGTGTAAGGGAGAATTGGCAGCGGGAGAAGGGAGAGACAGACATATTAGACAATAGTTTTTTTTTTAAAAACTATTTTGGTCAATTTCAATATTGCTATTAGCATTTAAAAGAAATTATGTTGATTGCAAATTGTTGCCTCCCATAGACTTTAGTGGGTTTCATTGTGAATTTTTACCATATTTCGCAAAATCAGCGGAAAAATAAAACCACTCTTATGTATGTATGGTTTATTAATAAAGCACCACTTGGGGACACAGCGCTGTACAGTAACAAAATACAATAAAGTCATACAAGGGGGATAAATACATAGACGTGCTAGAGCTTTGCCACAAGAGGAAAGGAGGCCCCTGTCCCATAGAGCTTACACTCTAGTTATGGTTTATACTGAAACTTCTGTGTGAATCTCATCAAATAAATTTTGCCTGGAATATTTGACCTTTTTGCAGAAGCCCCAATACAATGAATGGGTGTTTTTCCCCCATATCAGTGCCATACAATAATGCATGGGATGAGGATATTACACCACTGTGGAGTTCTGTGACCATATAAAGGCACAATGCAACAGCCTCAATTACTTTCTCTTACATCCCCATCACCAGTCTGTGTTAGATAAGATATTAGTCTGAGAGGCCTGAGATTTTCAGAGGTGAATTAGAGTTTCTCCTGCAACCCTAAACCATTTCACTGGACTACAATACCCATAAATCCTATTTATATCACTTGTTTAGATAAACAAATGTAGATCACTTCTAGTTAGGGACTTATATTACATTACAGGCAAAAGCATAGTAAGTAATAAACTGTGATCTCAGGTTTCATTCAATGGAACAGCTCAGTGACCCACAACATGTAGATAACCAGATGTAACTGATCTACAAATGCCTGCGTCCCTAATAGGGTGCTAGCTACACATTGACATTACTAGGAGTGGCCCATTGATTCAGTGGTATTCACACTGCTCACACAATGATCAAATCACAATACTGATTCCAATTATCAAATTACAATACGGAATCCAATGATCAAATCGCAATACTGATTCCAATGATCAAATCGCAATACTGATTCCAATGATCAAATCGCAATATTGATTCCAATGATCAAATCGCAATACTGATTCCAATGATCAAATCGAACATATTGTTCCAATGATCAATCGACTAACGGATTCCAATGATCAAATCGCAATACTGATTCCAATGATACAAATCGCAATATTGATTCCAATGATCAATTGCAATATTGATTCCAATGATCAAATCGCAATATGATTCCAATGATAAACATCGCAATATTGATTCCAATGATCAAACCGCAATACTGATTCCGAATGGAAAATCATAATACTGATTCCAATGATCAAATCATAATACTGATTCCAATGATCAAATTGTAATACTGATTCCAAAGATTGTCATAATACTGATTCCAATGATCAAATCATAATACTGATTCCAATGATCAAATCATAATACTGATTCCAATGATCAAATCATAATACTGATTCCAATGATCAAATCGTAATACTGATTTCAAAGATCAAGTCATAATACGGATTCCAATGATCAAATCGTAATACTGATTCCAATGATCAAATTGCAATACTGATTCCAATGACCCAATCGCAGTGCTGATTTAAACGATCCAATTGCAATACTGATTGCAATGACATAATACTGATTTCAATGATCAAATCATAATACTGATTTCAAAGATAAAGTCATAATACGGATTCCAATGATCAAATCGTAATACTGATTCCAAAGATCAAGTCATAATACTGATTCCAAAGATCAAATCATAATACTGATTACAATGGTGAAATTGCAATACTGATTCCAATGACCCAATCGCAATGCTGATTTCAACGATCCAATTGCAATACTGATTGCAATGATCAAATTGCAATACTAATTCCAACAATCAAATCATAATACTGATTGCAATGGTATTAATTGAAGTGTTAAAACCAGAGCAATGATTGTTAGTGTAATGACCACTGAACAACAATCAGGCTTATTAAGAGGTGCAAAAATGTGCCTGTTCTATTAATTTGGCGATACCAAAACATTTAATAACATCTGATTGGAAGATCCAGATTAACACCATAGGCAAAGTTTTACAACTTTGGTTGGTTAAAGAATCCTGAATGTGTTACAGCCAGAGGTTTATAAATCGGTGGTTAGTACTGGTACCAATCTACACTAGGATCATTGGTTCAGTATGTCAGTTCAACCCCAAAAAACATCTGCATGGACTTTGTATGGGTTTTCTTCATCTTAAGAAAACTACAGTTATGGGCTGATGTGCGTGGGTATCATTTCAATATGGTGCTGGCGCAAGGTGACATTGTTTTCCATTATACCCAGTACAAATGGCAAATAAAGGTTCATTTCATTTCATTGGCAGTTGTAGGCCAACACTTTGGAGATAAAGCCAACTCTCCACACACTGCTGTCAGATCACTGTATTGATCCTGATCACTAAACACAATGGCCATTGATGGTCATTCAGCACAATACTATCTGCATTGCATTGTAATGCCAGATGGCTAGAAGAGGGGAGCTTGCAATCAGATTTAAATCTCCCGCTTCTTCCAGTGCAGATGTTTTAGGTCTGGGAGGGGCACACACGAGCCTTTTATTTCTCTTTAAAGCCCCGAGTGCCGCTGCTTCCCATTCATCCCATTCCAACCCCTGCTGCTCTATAATGTTTACAGTTTGCTTTTGGCTCACTTTCCTATAGCCTGGGGGAGAACACTGGGGATCTGATTTAAATATCAGTAGCCACTATTAACTCATTCCCTGACAGGGCTATCAGAATATTCTTTAACTTGTCACTATGTAGTGACTGTGGATTAACCCTTAAAATACAGTATTGCAGAAAGGGCATTGTTACATGGAATTAACCCTTACAATATACCAGCTGTACAGTAAGTAAGGGTAAGGCGCCATTTTCATGTTATGATCCTTTCCTGGTTTGCAATAAAATGTATGGTGTTGATGGCAGGAACTAGGCCCACTGTGTGTGTTACGATCCGTTCCATGTTTTCTACCATATGCAATCACATTTTGTCCAGATTGCGAGAGTTTTCATTTATTGCATAATGCTTTTCTGTGTGGTGTGCTGGGGCCCCATACACAGGCAGATGGCTGCAGGACAGTTCAACCAATCTATACTTCCTGATTGAAATCCAATGGGGAGGTAAAGTTTTTAATTCAACATCTTGCAGCAATCGGTCTTGCTCAGATTTTGGGCTCAAGATTGTCTGGAAATTGTTCGGCTGGTCTGATCACCTCCTGCTCAATTAATATCACAAACAGCCAATCAAACAGAAAGGAATACGGGAAATCGAGTTTTGACTGATTTGAAATGCTGTATAGGTCCGTTTATGCGTCCGATTGTAAGGATGAGATCTGACGACCGAGTGTGTGCTACATGGGCGACAAGACGTTTCGGCCAATAGTTTGCGTGTGTTCACTAGCGAGCCGTTGGTCAGTTTTCCTGGCGGACTGTGCGTGAAGCTTATGGTCTAATCACCCTATTAGGGGGAGACCCCGAAACGTTGTGCACATGCCTATGTCACAATAAAAGTTTGAATTCACCGAGTGCGGTCCTCGTTTTATATTCCTTTTAATCACCCTATTAACCTGGTATCCCTGTGCATTCGGCCGGGTATTGCTCATCAGTCCACCATGGCAGATGAACAAACGACGCCCGACCTCACACACACGTGCGATTATCGCCCAAAACGACCGTTCGGCACGTAAATGTTCCGTGCTGGGGGTTCGTCAGCTGTAGAATTGGACACGTGTACAAGCCTATAGATTGTATTTGTGAAATAACATTAGATTGTAAGCTCTGTGGGTCAGGGCCTGATGTGAATGGATCAATGTAACTGTAAATCCCTAATAATAATAATTATAATGATATTGTGCAGAATCCCACACGATCCAGTGGTACAGAATCTCCAACATCGTACAATCGATTACAGAGAGGGCTGCAATTGTCCTGAGTCTCCTACACACGTACGATGTTGAACCCGACGCACAGGTCACCTGGTGTAGTAGAACCATCACCCGATTGCTTGGGGACAGGTGGGCTTTCCAACCGATCCTCGCGCCCTTGGACAGGTGCCCCCCTCCCCCAATGCAGACAGGTTACACGGGGCGCCAGCGGATCTATCAGAGCGCGTAACTCTCCTGCTGTCAGCGCCAAATAAGTGCAACTAGCACAGCGCGAAAATGCACAGAGAGGGAGGGAAACGAGCAGGGGGAGGGGCCATGTGATCTACACATTGACAGGCAGGGAAGGGGGCAGGGTTATCCGCGTGTAGACTGTAGATGAGGCGCAGGGTTATGTGTCCATAGAAACCTTGGGAGGGCGGGGCTGTCTTCTCTTAGACACCGTGGAGGGGCGGGGCTACCTGATTGGTGCAAACAGAGAGGGCGGGGCTACCTGATTGTTGCAAACAGAGAGGGTGGGGCTATATTTCACATGCACTAATGCTGTCAGAGTGAATCACTGTACATACCATCTAATCAAATGGACCAACCCGCTGAAATTACCACATATTGGTGGTCGGGACAAAATATTGGATGGTGAATTCATGGGCAGGCGTGACCAATGGCAGGCAACCAGGGCCGGATTTCCCACTAGGCCGCGGCCTAGGGCGGCACAGCCACCAGGGGCGGCAAAATAAAACAAAAAAAGGTTTTCAAGTTAAGCTAAGTACACACCTAGCGATTTTTCCTCCTGACCGACCGTTCGATACTTTCGACCGGTCGGCCAGGAGGAAGGACTGTCGGTTGCGGCAGAAGCAGCCGCGTCCGACATTTACCGCGACAGATCGTACGGTCCATAGAGGACCACACGATCAGACGAGGTTTTCCACCATGTCCGATCGTCCAAGAAACCGTCCAATATTTCGATAGGGAACCGCATGATCTGCCGTGATTTACCAATTTTTCCGATCCTGACAAACGGGCAGCCTACATTGATCCTGGCCGCGGACAAAACCAGCACAGATTTTTCAGGAGTGACCGACCGATACACAGAGGAATTGGTTAATTGGCCCAAAAAATCAACCAGTGTGAACCCAGCCTTAAAGGACCTGTAAACCCCCCTTAAGCCCCCAAAATAACTATGTCCCGTTCGTCTATTATTCACAGGGAGGTGAGAACGCTATTCTCACCTCCCGTGAATAATAGGACGATCGGGGACCTGGAACTTACCTTACACGCCGCTCCACTCGCAGCCGCTCCTGCACGAAAGCCGCTCGTCCCGACCATGCGCGCCAATTCAAAAGATAGGGCGCGCGATCGGACAGAACAGTTCTGGCAGGAGCGGCTGCGAGTGGAGCGGCAGGTAAGGTAAGTTCCAGGTCCCCGATCGTCCTATTATTCACAGGGAGGTGAGAATAAGCGTTCTCAACTCCCTGTGAATAATAGAAACGAATGGGACATAGTAATTTTCGGGGTTTAGTGTTCCTTTAAGGCTTGTCCGTGTGAATGTCTGTGTGAATGGGGGGGTGGTGTTGATCCCTTGGGCGGATCGATGACCCGCCGACCGAACACACACGGAAGATTCTCGGACAGACGGCCGTTTGTTGCAGGTAGGGGTCGGGGCTCAGGCGCACATCATGCATGTGTACGAACCTTTAACTGTACAGGGGAAGCCCAGTAGGTTATCTGTCACCTGCAGCCCTATTGACACATTTCCTTGTTTTGTGTCTGTACCAATGTGGCTGGGAACACAATGTCCTGCAATGTCCTGTGACCACTCACTGCATGTGGCTGCTGCTGATTTCCTCCGGACATTTCTTTTTTATTATCTGCTGAATAGAGATGACTGTAAAGCTGGGTACACACAGTAACGATAAAGCCCCGATACCGTCGGATCCGACGGTATCGGGCTTTATCGTTACTGTGTGTACGTTTGTTTCCAACGAGCGGCGGCCGCCGAACGATCGGGGCGGCCGTACGCTCGTTCGGGAAAGGCCGAAAATTTCCATCGGCCGCGCTAGACTCCCCTATAGGAGTCTAACGCGGCCGATGGAAACACACAGTCCCGAGCGTTCTCCCTATAGGGAGAACGCTGGGACTGTGTGATGCAGATCTTTGAAAGATGGCAGACAGGATCTTGCAGGTACCTAGCTTAAATCTAGTAAAACTTTGTAGTGTAGTTATGGTCGGCTGGTGGAAGTGATGGAGTACAATTTATAGGAGGATAATGTAATAAGAGGAGCAAAAGTTTGGTCTGTGCTTTTTATTTGCAGCAATGAATCAGTTGTTGGCTTTTTACAAGCCTACTGCAGTTAGATAACATCTGATTGTTTACGGCAAAAAATGGATTTGACATGGCGGATATTTTCAACTGATTGCATAGTTTTATAATTTGCTGTGCGATCGGTTTGGCCAGTTTCATTCCAACCATACAGACTACTGAGCAGGTTTAGTAGCCTGTCTGATGGGTAAATTGGCTAGTGTGTAAACAGCCTTCTATGCAATGGTTTGCACCTTTTAAGCCTGGTACACCTGGGTCAGTCTTGACCCTATCTTCCTGCCTGACAGACGCTCGATGAATAAACCAATCGTTAGCCTGCAGGTAAGGAAGAAAAGTGGTACCACCCATATTTTGACCTATTGTCTACATGATTGGGCGAAAGTTACCAATATATCCTATTTTGGCAAAAAATTCTGAGACACACACCATGAGATTATTTTTTTTCCGACCAAACATTCGCCACAAGTGAACGGTTGGCCGGAATAAAGCAATGTCGTTCCCAACAAAGTAGTCGCAACCGACCTTTCCCGCAATCAAGCATGCAAGCCTTAATGGACCACGCGATCTGCTGTGGTTTTACGATGCGTCCGATCGCCCATTGTTCAATTCAGAATGGTCGGTCACGGACACCCCAAAAAAACCATCCAATATTTTGGTGTGATTGACCGATATCCTGAATTGTCTGTCAGCCAGCCCGAAATATTGGATGGTGTGTACCCAGCTTTAGAAATATAGAAAATATAGGCCGACCAACCAAAATATAACACCATATGATAGATGCACTTTACTTTCACCATGCATACAGATACAAGTATATTCCTGTTTGCTGCGTGGATTGGGAAGTTCCATATTGCTAGAGCAAAAGTATTAAAGGACAACTCCACCCTCATTATAACATCTTTTAGAAAAAATGGCCTCTTTAAAACATGTTGATATATCCTACTTTGCCCTCTGAATTAATTACTGTATGCCTGCTTTGCTTCTGGATGCCTCATGGAAACTGAGCAATTTTGTAACCTGGTAATGAGCCTGAGCATGCTCAGAAGAAGCAGCTAGGGGATTAGCATTCAGTCATTGGCTGTGATGTCAACTGTCAAATCCGTAACTGAACAACCAGGAAGCAGAAACAGGGTAAACAGGACATTGTGCAGGATTTTAGGTTAGACTTATATATTTCAAAATTCAAACTATAACAGTTTAGGGTTTTGGGGGGTGATTTACCTGTATATAAGGCTGGGTATACACGGAGGGACTATTTGTCCTGGCCGGGCTTGTCCGGGACAAATCTCCGTCAGTTGCGGCAAATTCGGCCGCGGCCAAAAATGGAAACGATCGATCGAGCGTTCCCATAGGGAACCGCACAATCGTTTGTAATTTTCCGACACGTCCAATCATTCGTTCATCCAGATGAACAAACGATCGAGGGAGGTCATGGTCCTAAGTCCAACCCTAAGTTTACATTTGAGGGCTGGACTTTCCCTTTAAATTAAACCCTGTAAATTGTCTTATGTATCGGGGGGGCTATACACTTTAGTACAGTCTTGCTGTCAGTGCCACATGTTTCTGAAAGTGACATTGTGTTTTCACTTGTTGTATCTGCCCTAGCATTGCAGCACAAACAAGCACTTATCTTTATAACTGCTCACTGTTATCCATTAACATTCTAACCCATAGAGGGGAAAGTGTCATTAGATTACATAGCTCTACACTCCTGTTTGTTCTTTACATTTTAAACAGTTTTGTTTAACCTAGTTTCAGCCCCTCTTAAGCTAGGTAAACACACTAGCGATAAAGCCCTGATACTGGCGGATCCAACGGTATCGAGGCTTTTTCGCTAGTGTGTGTAGCGGTTTTCCCGAAAGAGCGCGCGGCCACTGAACGATCCCGTCGGCCAAGCGGTCGTTCAGGAAAAAATTTCCCTTGGCCGTGCTGGACTCCCTAGAGGAGTCTGCCACAGCCAAGGGAAACACACAGTCCCAAGTGTTCTCTCTATGATGTGCATAGGGAGAATGCTCGGGACTGTGTGCATGCAGATCTTTGAAAGATGGAAGACAGGATCTTGCAGATCCTGGCTGTCATCTTTCAAAAATCTGTAGTGTGTGTACCCAGGTTTACAGAGGCACTTACCCTATTTACAAAATGCCAGGCTACATACACGCTCACAATAAGCTAAAGTGGGCTGAACAGAGTAGAACACTATTGGGACCACAGGATGTTTTAGTGTGAGCCCTTGGATCTTCACCTGCCAGACCACACAGAGAGCAGTTGCAGGAAGGCAGCTGTACAGTTTTTGGAACAGGTGACTGTCATACAGTTTTCTGTACCCACCTGCAAGTGTTATATACAAGTGTCATCTCAGTCAGTCTACCATTCATAAGGCAGCAGCTGTAAACCACACGATTGCTTAGTATACCAAACTCATCGCTAACACTCCATCATGTGTTCTACCTGATAGGGGAGAAATCTTTCACATTCTGAGCAATATTATTCATTAGTGGAAGAGCTGAAACAATAATCACACTATACATTTGCTTTTAGGTATACTAGGAGATGTACTGACAGATGGAGAGCCAAAACAGCCAGGGATCAACATTCTTTTTTACACATTAAAGGTGGCCATACACATGCGATTTCCATCGCAATGTGCTGACAGATCACATTGGTAGCTGTCGGCACACATGCTGTGGGAACCGCACTTACGGACCAGACTGATCCTGATATGCGGTATGGGGATAGGCTGGCCGGACCGGCTCCCTTTAAAGTAAAGGGAGTCCCGACCAACCGTAATGCTGACTATGGTCGTTCTTTGGCACTCCGGCCGGCTCCCCGATGGGATTTACCCATTATCATTCGTGTGTTAAACCACATTAAGAGAAATATCTTTATATTCTGTTTAAATTAAATGACAGAAAGATGGGGCAAAGCTTTCTGTATCCGCACACTTCATTTTAAAAAGCAGCCAACAGTTTGCCGCGCCCAAATGTGTGGTCAATAGAGGACCGCACGATTGTCCACAGTCTTCAGACCTGTCCAATCGCCTGTAGGATTGGACAAACGAACGTATGGATACCGATTGCGGACAGCCCAGAAAACTAAGATATTTTGTCCTGATCGTCCGATGCACTGAAATGTTGGTCTGTCAGGCCAAAATATTGGTTTGTGTGTACCCAAGCTTAAGGAGCTGGGATAAAATCTGACAGCATCTTGAAATAGGTGTCCTGTATTGCTTTGTATTTGAGGCAGTGTAGAAAGAATTGGGTCTCATCCTCTAAGGTTCCCTAGTCCTGGTGCTGTGCTGTTCTCCTTGGTTTATATATTTGTCTGTGTTGGTCAGATTCCATTTCTAGGGGCACTTACTTAAAACAGGGTTTTTGATCGATCTATCCATCTATCTATCTATCTATCTATCTATCTATCTATCTATCTTATCCAGGGATTCCCAAATGGTGTGCCTCCAGATTAGTGAAAACTACAACTCCTAGCATTCCCTGGCTTCTCCGTGTATTTGAGGGATGCTGGGAGTTGTAGTTATCAAACATCTGGGAGGCACGTCGTTTGAGAATCCTTGATCTAATCCATTTATCTATCCATCTATCTATCTATCTATTATCTATCTATCTATCTATCTATCTATCTATCTATCTATCTATCTATCTATCTATCTATCTATCTATCTTTATCTATCCATCTATTATCTATCTATCCATCCATCCATCTATCAATGCCGCTTTGAAAGAAGGAAAAGGTTCTGTGCCGTGTTGGAATATTCCTGAAGCAAAGCTGTAATATTGAAAGGGAATTTATAAAGTTAAGTTTTCTCAGCAAAGTTTCAAACTGGCAAAACCTAAATTAATTTTACAAATAAAAGAAGGAGCCATCAGTGAAATGTTCCAAAAACTAGCACATCTGTATGGAGTTCAGCCTGGGTTAAGCGAGGGCCATCTGGCATTATCTACCCGTTAATACATCACTTGTGTCCGAGAGAGAAAACTATATTCACATTTGGGGTCGGCTGATGTTTTTTTTTTGCTCCAGTTATTGGTAATGGGATGTTTTTGTGCAGAGAGTGGGATAAAGGGGGTTTAATTGCTCCATGAAAGTTCTGCAGTGTCAAGAATCAATCTCGGTTGGACCATCCGATATGTCCCCTTCACCCTGGTGACCCCCTCATACAATCTAAATGCAGTGCTCCTAAAAATGGGAGTGAGATGTCAGAGGGTCACCCAACTCCTGCATTGTCTTGATTCCATCTGCCACATGGGGAAACCGAAAAAAATATATCAATAAAACCCGGGGTTAAACGTTTATCTCAGGTCAGGAGTGAACTATCTCTAAAAGCGGTTTTTTTTTTAAAGTAACAACATACGTAGGGAACTGGAAGGACAAGCTACCATGCTGATTAAATAGAACGTCCGTCAAATGATAGGCTAAATGGTTACGGACTTTTCTTTCTTTTCTACATTTAGTGTTTTCATTTCTCTGCAAGCCAGAGAGAAAGCTATGGTTTTTGTTTAAGAAACATGGCCAAATGTGCCTTTTCAGCCCTATTATATTCCACTGCTTAGCGAGAGATCTTCTTTCCAGCTCATTAAGAGCCTTTATTCCAGCTCTCCTCCCCATGCACACGCACTCTTTTACAGGAACGTGCTGCCTTCTTCAAGCCTCCAATTACACCCCGGCCTGACAGTCAAACAGAGAAAAGAAGGGGGTGTCCTGTGTTCAGAATGGTAATCCCCGATCCAACACTTGCAAATGGCCATCATTATGCACCTAGCTTACCTAGCCTAAAAATGTAGATAGAAAAAGATAGAATTTACTAAACAAAGTGATAATCAATTCAATTGTTTGGGCACAAGCAGTGCTGACTTTACAGCCCTCATTAAACCTTATTAGAGCAATAAATTCTCTGCCAGAATGACTGCTTTTACACTACAGATTTAGGGCTATTATAATCCGGGACAATAAAATTCTTACGAAAGCCACACCGGGGTTATAAATGGACAGGGTCCGCCAGCAGTTGAAGCAGTATTGGATATAACCATCCAACCTTGGTGATCTCCATCACATGACAAGTGAGGCTTAAATCTTATTATTCAAGATCCTAATTTTTTTTTAGATTTCACCTATGGAATGCTGGGAAAAACATGATGGTCGAGGTCTGAAAAGCACAAGTGTGGCGCAGTTCATTAAAATTACAACCCAATTGGGTAGAAACGTAGAATGGTGTAGCACATTAGAGGGAAAAGCAAATTATAAAAAATTTTAAAATGCCTGTTCTGGAAAATGCCCCGAAACTCTTGGTTGGGCCTTGTTCTTTCTTCATTGCCGTCTTACTTCATTGGCGTCATTGTGCCATCTTCGTAAATGTCCCACAATTTCTATTTAACAGAAAATAAACACATCAATGCGACTTACTTGCCCTTTAACTCTACTTACTGTAAAATATTAGTAGAATATAAGTGGTGTTGCCCTGATGTATAACAGGGCTATACATTAATAGAGCTGCGCTCTGCGGTCATTAACAAAGCAGCTTTTTATTTTAGTATTAGTCCATGTTCTATTTTGTAACCCCCAGGTGGTGTGTAGGCAGCAGCTGGCTGACAGCATCTTGAGTGGGTCAAATGACTATTATTCTTTCACATATTAGGCCAGTCCTTGCCTTTAGACTAACACCGAGAGAGTGGCCTGCGGAGCGTAATGCTTGCAGCTGCTACAGCGCTTCTTGCTTCTTAAAAGTGACTGACTGACAACTCTGGATGTTGCCAGCGCCATGTTCTGCGCAAGGCTGAATTTAGGGAAGCGCAGATATTTCATAGGCTTCCATTATCATGCGGGACCTTTGCCCACAAAATATAATTGGTTAATGAAGAAACATGTATAATTTTATATAGTAAAGAGCATTTGTTTTTAAGGAACATCCGATCTGTAACTTTCTAGCTATTGCTGAGGTTCTGGGAAATGCAATAACTAGAGGAGAAGTTACAGGAGGGAAACAATCTATTATTTAAATTGATTTATTTTTCCCTCTTTCACACAGACTGTACCATGCAATAAAACACTCAGCAGCTTACAGTATAACAACGTTGGAGCCATAAATATGTGATATAAGCATCATCTCCTGAACTTGCCCAGACATCTCCCCAGCCCTCAGTTACTGGTACAGCCCAGGACGTGCGAACACACTGCATTCACAGATACGAACCACTGCACAACACATGGAGAATCCATCGCTTGGGGATACTGTTAATAGTTTCCTTTATGCATGGATCTTGCATTAGGAACTTGATTTATAAGTTATTATTTATATGAAGCAACAAAAGGGTTTTATAATATATAATGGCAAAACATAAGAATAGGAGTTATAATTCTGCTACAAAAAGAAAAAAAAATACATAAAAGACAAAATAAATGGAATTTTCCATTGTTAATCCCTTGGCGATAAAGCCGACAAAAATCTCTACACATTATGTGCAATGTTCCCTTAATTTGTATCAGCTGTGTACGCATATATGTATATTATCTGTGCGATGTAAAATGACATATTGTGCGCTGCATATAGCAATAAGGGCAATAGTTAGTTATAAGAGTTTAGTGCACACATGCAAGCAACAAATAGTAAGCAAACGTAGATTTTTGAGCGCAAGCATTATTTTACATGGTGCGCTCTGTTATGTACGCAAGCATGCAGAATAGAGACAACGTGGCTATTTGCAGCCCAGGTGGGTATTGCTGTACACGGTACATGTTGGTGCAGCTGGTTTATAAATAAATAACACACACACCCGGTATTGGCAGGTGAGCGCCCTGGACAATCATAGTTGGGATTCTCCTGTTCGCACTCAAGTGGAGACTTTACAGATTTAGCGACTGGATACCATCTGCAGCTCCTATAACAGTTAATAGTCCCAAGGGGAAGTAAAGCTCATTTATTGTGCCTCTTTATGAAAACCCCACTGTACTCATTGTCTATAGCATTAGGGGGTGAGGCAGGGACAGAGGGGGTGGGACGGTGGGGTCGTGGGATAGGAAGGTGGAATAATAATAATACAGTGCAAAGGGCAAAAAAACCCAAAACACTCAGCTGAGAATCTAAAAATATCAGTTACAGAAAATACGGCAATGTTACTGCCCCCCCCATCCCTGTGCCTCCTCCTCCTCTGGGACATAAAAATAAGCCAATGTTACTGCTCCCCCCATCCCTGTGCCTCCTCCTCCTCTGGGACCTACAAATAAGCCAATTTTACTGCCCCCCCCATCCCTGTGCCTCCTCCTCCTCTGGGACCTGCAAAAGTCAATGTTACTCCCCCCCATCCCTGTGCCTCCTCCCCCTCTGGGACCTGAATGGAGGGGATGTGGGAAGGGATTCCTTGTTTTTATTTTTTTTGTGTTTAACCTGAATTACATCTCCTCCCATTCTGGGGACATTAGAAAGGTAAAGAAAGGAGCATCAGCCCCCCAATCCCCACCCTCCTCCAGCTAGTAGCTACTCCCCCTCCCTTCCAACTGTCCCCTCCTCCTTTCCTACAGTCCCCGCCTTCCTGTTGCTGTGTACTCCAGTCCAGCTCCATATCTATATAAGCTTCCCAGTCCCGTGCCCAGTCATTATTACACAGCGCTCAGCCCTTCACTTACCCGGTCCCGTAGCCATGGCCGCTTTTAACATTGCCCTGTCAGAGGAGATGGTTCCAGCGGCACCGACACTACCCAGGTTGTCTTTGGGAGGGAGAGGGGGGGCGTGCAGGAGCCTCTTTGGTCCCATCGATCACGATGAGCTGCGGTCCGAACTAAAGAGGCAGCTGAAAGAGATCCAGGCGTCCGACTGCCAGAGGTGGAACTTCGATTTTGAAACGGGATCCCCGCTGAAGGGCACCTACTGCTGGGAGCCCCTGGATGGTAAAGACGTCCCCAGCTTCTACAGCCACAACAGAGGGAGCCCTGCCTGCAGCACACCGACTTCCAAACCACAGACACTCACTCAAATCACCAGGCAGCCGGAGCCAAGGGAAGAGATGCCCAACCTTCCCAGCCTACAGTGCGCTAAGGAGAACGCAGACAAGGCTGTCAGGAGATGCCAAACAGTTAAAGGGCAAGTCAGATCAAACTCAACAACAGCACTCAGGAAAAGGGAGATCACCACTACCATTACAGGTAAGGATTGGGGTTATTGGGGCTGTCACTGCTAGCAAACCAGAGCTACATCTATATACTGAATTAATATGATTTGTGTGTTTAAATAGTTTGTGTGTGTGTGTGTCTTATAATAGAATTTATATGTGTGTGTATGTTTAAATAGAATGTATATGTGTGTATGTATTTAAATAGAATTTGTGTGTGTGTTTAAATAGAATGTATATATGTGATTGTGTTTTAATAGAATATACGTGTGTGTATGTTTAAATAGAATGTAAACGTGTGTATGTTTTAATAGAATTTGTGTGTGTGTTTAAATCGAATTAATGCGTGTCTAAATAGAATGTGTGTGTATGTTTAAATATCATTAATTTGTGTGTTGTGTACATCGATAGATAGATAGATAGATCTGAATAGGAAATCTGATTGGATATTGATACATTCACCATGACCCTAGTTTAATGCTGGAATTCCTGAATTGTAAATGCTGTCAGTTCTGTTTTTTTTTTTACTATGGAATCTAATAAGATTTTCCATTTTTGTCTCGTCCCCGAACAGATTATTTCCCTAAAAGAAAAAGGACCCAAGTTTGCAAGGCCGACACTGCAAAGGGGTCTCACCCTCTCTGCCCTTTGGAACAGACCCCAAGGAAAAAGATCCGATGAAAACCATGGTAAGTGCTGGAACCAGGGTGGGGTTGGGTAGAATTAGCCATTAAGGGGCGCAGACACTTAAATCTGTATAAAAATCCAAACTCCAGTACTTGTGCCATTCCCAGGATTTAGAGCGATCTAAGGAGTTTAATGTTATATATTAACTTGGGTGTAAACGCTGCAGGCAGGTAGGAATATTCTTATATCCTAGAACCTTCCAGCTGTTATCCAGAGTTCTATTAAAAGAGCAGCAGGAGGGCCACTGTTTGATTTTAATAGTGCATTATGGGTTGTTGTGTTTTGAGAAAATAAATAAGTGGTTTTTTTTCAAGGGGAACAAATGTCAAAAAAGTGCATTTTCGGTCGTCAACTGGGTTGTTTTGGTTGTAGAAAGTGGGAGTTGGTGACTCCACACATGATAGTTGTTTTTTTTTTTTTTTCCCCTTCCACGTAGTGTTACTCAATCGCTTAGGCTCCTCCTTGGAAAGTTCTTTTTAAACAGAGAGAGAGAGAGGAAAAAAAAGTTGCAAAACAAGCTGTACTGGCGGGAATAGGGGTTACAGGGAGGGAAGAGGGTGGGGGAGGGGACTGGAAGGGAAAAAAGGCAGCTTTGGTAGATAAACAAGGGCTGGGTCTGGAAATGGCCGAGCTTAGCTTTTAGCTGTGCAACCATTCCTCTGCTATGTTTTCATTGCTAGCGTCTGCTTCTCCTTTACCAAATATTAAACCTTTTTTTCTTTATTATTTTTTTTTTTAGAGGATCAAAGAAAGACCAGCAAATCTAGTGATTTAAAAAAGAAATACGTAAACAGCCTGAAAATCCACCCCTGACCACCAACCCGCCCCCAAATCTCCCAGGGCGAGGAGCAGAAGAAAAGCCAAGACTGTTTTGTCCTTTGCTGGGAGTTACGCTGTCTTCCTCGGCCACAAAGGAACTGCAGGATCCAGACAATCTTTCTGTCTGGTCTCCCGAAATTGCGTGTTAAAGGACTTGTGTAAAGAGACCCTCCTCGTAGGGCTGAATCATCAAACTGACGTTGACCATGATGCTTGTTACGTGCGCTTGGATGTCTGTTTAACTATCTCTCTGCACAGTTAGATGCTTTATAGAAAGGGGGCTCTGTCAAGGCAGGGTGGTACGCGCCCTCCGTACGTTAATATTATTGCTGTGAATCCAGTTAAAGCATGTTTGTACAAATCTCTCTAGACCTGTACAGAATTTTGTAGCATTTCAGTTTGTATACTCACAATTTGCACTGTTTTCCCCCCCTTAATGCAACTGTTAATATACCACCTGTATGTACAGCAACCGTGTAACATAAGAGCTTAAAAGAAATTAATAAGTTATATATTTATATAACATATTGGAATTAAGTCCAATGTTAAGCCATAATACTGGCTACAAAACTGTTTTGTTTTTATAGATTTTATATGTTCTATTCTCCTTTGGAGAGTTAAAAAGTATGTGTTCAGTAACTATGCATGTACAGTCTTCTATATATATAAAATATATTTTTTTTCTTTTTACTTTTGCAAAAAATGTACAGAATATCTTTAAAGCGACAAAAAAAGAAAGTTAAATATATGACTTTTATACCATATGTCACATCTTTGGTTCATTTTATTTAAAGGCGATCACTATTAATCACTATTAAGGCAAATGTGCCTTTTTATTTATTATGGCTAACTGGGGGGGCTGGTACCTGGGGGGTAACTGGTATATCTGAACATTTACAGCACTGTCCTTTGACCCGAAAAGGTTAACTTAATGGATATTTGTCCAGTAATGATTAAAAGACATAGTGTAGATTTAATGGGTGAGTTCCAGGCTTTTGTTTAATAACCTAGTAATGTAGAAGACCCCTCGTTTGTGTGACCCGTTTTATTCCAATGTAAATTAGACAAAGTGGAACACTAATAGGATATTTAATAAACATAAATAAAATTTGCCTGTGCTGCTAAGTTGCCGTAATCGATCAGATCACTGGTCGTCTACAGTTAGAAAACATATTATAACAGTATTGCTTTATGGCAGGATTTATAGATACAGTTGGACGACAGTCTGATGGGATTGTGAGTGGTCGTTTATCAGGAAGGAATGGTTTGCTTTTACACAATGTAGTGAGATTGTTGTTAGGACAGCATCCTAATCAAATTTCCATGTAGGTGCAGGGGCAGAACTACAACTCTTGATTGTCCCTGGGCTGTTCAATTTTATTTAGGCTCTACTGGATAAAATGTTGCATCCCTTTTCGATGTCCTTGAACTACAACTCCCAGAGCACACTGCAGCAATGCTAGATATAGTGCAACATCAAGGCTATTGCCTATTTTTATACATCCAATGGATAAGGGATCCCACCTCTCCCGAGATCTCTAATCCCACGGTCCCCTGAACTTAATGACATTAATCATAAATACACATGCACTTCATTTCCATAGTATCTATTCCAAGCAGCCTTGATTGGGAGATTTTCCCTCCATTGTTCAGATACATTTAAAGTTATACAGGGTACTGTGACAAGATCCCGTTAAAGGGGTTTTGTTTTTTTCTTTTAACCCTTTCCCTAAACCCACAAATGGGGCTTCCCTTCCTCTTCAAATCCTGTACTGGCAACATCTGAATAGACTGGGAGGAAGGAGGACATAACATTAGTAGCATTTGTGAAAGCCCAAATCAATCAGACAGCTGGCAGCTATTGTGTATCCTATTTGGAACCTGTCTCTTATCCCTCAACCAATCAACCCCTATCTCTTAAACACCCCCCCCCCTTTATTCTACCATTTCTATTCAGTTTTAGGGATAGTAAAGAGCTGAGATGACTTTACACCAGCTGTCTATATGAACAGATAGAGACGATATCAGTGGGAGTCAACACAAAGGTTTATTGGGGTAGGATAGTAACATTTGGTAATAATTGCCCTCTGTCACGTCAGATTGTATCCATTCAGGGCTGGAAAGTCTGAATACATGTCACTCAATAGAAGACCCTTAAACCTTACAGATATATAAATAATAAATTACCCCGGTGCTACCAAAACATAAAATATATAATAACCAAGAAAAAGTCACAGCACACGGGGATTCTTTTTTTTTTTTTTTTATTAACGTTAGGCAATGTTTCGGCCCAACATGTGTTAGATCTATAATATATATATATACACAATGTAGGGAAATACAGGAGCACTCCTGGGATTTTTAACAATTTTTTGTTGATAACACATCAAGCCGCTTGATGTGTTATCAACAATAAATTGGTTAAAAATCCCAGGAGTGCTCCTGTACTTCCCTACATTGTATGCATCATCATTGGGAAGCACCCGGGTTCTTCGTATTGGTAAAACCGGCTCAGAGTGCCACCCATACCGTTGGCTAATATATATATATAATATATATATATATATATATATGTATATTATGTTATATATTAAAAGTCCCTGTGATTTGCTGGAGAAGTGGCCTGGGTGCTTCCCAATGATTTCCAAATATATAAATATAGGAGCACTCCAGGAATCTTTAGTAAGTTTTATTGTGACAACATAAAGTGGCAACGTTTCGGCCCTGTGCTGTGGCCTTTATCAAGGCTTGATAAATGCCCCAGGCACAGGGCTGAAACATTGCCACTTCTGGTTGTCACAATAAAACTTACTAAAGATTCCTGGAGTGCTCCACGCGTACCACGTGGATTAAGAATACTCAAAATCCCTAACTCAGGAAATGGTACCCAGGACTTTAAAGAAAAATCAACAATATTCTTAATGTTTATTCAATCCATCTTATGCAGCTTTTGGTGGATCAACATAAAGCTAATTATGCCTTAATTCAGGATGAGGTGGTTACCTATAGTGCTGATATAAAAACCAGTTTTTCGTCTCAGGCTAATGACATTGAGACCAAATTTGCTAAGATCAACAAATTTATTGAAAAACAGTATATTCTATTGGCTGCTAAAAAAGAAAAATTTCAGAGAGATACGTTGGACTATGAACGAGATATGGTATTTAAATGGTGGGATACGAAGATTAGATCTAAACATCCTAAATCTATTTTAAATAAAAAAACATGAATCGGGCAAATCCAGTAAAATCTACTGATAGAGATCACATGGGTTCAAACAGAAATAACAACATTTCTTTTGACCCTAATAGCAGCTTCTCGGATGGGGAATCTGTTCATAGTGTTTTTTTAAAAGACATGGAAACCAGTTCCATGGAGGTGTCAGATTCGGAGGATCCAGAGGAAGGGGATTTTCATATGGTGAGGACATGAGGAATGAGAACAAAGACACCGGAAAAAGGGACCTCAAAATCAAAGATAAAAAGAAAAGGTATCTCAAACGAAGACTGCATGGACATGGAAAGAAGTTCAAAAGAAAAGAATTACAGGACATACAACAAGGATTAACATCTGGCATCAGAGACGTACTGGATTTGAGTAACGTTATTAACATTACAACCTTTTACCTGATGAGATCACACTATTGAATGAACATTTTTGGATGTAATATTTAAACACGGCGATAATAAAATCACAAGTGAGATATATCCGAATCCTACTCCCAGGAACACATTACTCAATTACACCAGTAGTGACCCCAAACCACCAGTCAGTCAGTTTATCAGGATCAGGAGGATCTGTTCTCACTGGGACTCCTTTAATAAGGAGGCCATGGTCCTATGGGACAAGTTTGTGGATAGGGGTTATGACATTGAGGTGATTAAATCAGCCTATGATCAAGCGGTGAGTTTGGACCGAAATAAACTGTAATAGGGTTGAGAGCCATAATAATAATAATAATGAAGCATTTCCAGTTAGTTATCCTGAGAAAAAAGAAAATAATGACTTCTCACTTCATTTTATTACAACATACAGTAGAGAGTCACACAGGATTTTTGGCATTGCAAAAAAATATTGGCCAGTATTGTTGGCTGATCCGTTTCTATCTAGGATATTACCCATAAACCCAGGAATCACTTACCGTGGCTTATCGTGGATCCTAGCACAATACCAAAATATCTGATAAAATTGGCAATTGGATGTCACAGAAGGGGATGTGGAAATGTGGCAGGAATAGGTGTAGGAGTTGTACATTTGTCAGGGGGATGACGACATTCACCTCTACCAGTACGGATAAAACCTACCTGATACGTACCTATATTAACTGTAGATCACAGTATGTAGTTTATCTCATAACCTGTGGGGGCAGCCTCCAATATGTAGGCAAAACCAGACGACGGTTAAAAGAACGCCTCTATGAGCATATGAATTCCAATTACAATAAGGATATTCGCACAGCCTTAGGGATTCACAGCCAGACTTGCCATCTTACTAACAAATGTATAGAGTATGTGAAGGCTAACTGTCGGGAGATAGGTAATCTGCCTTAGCCAAAAGAGAGGTCTGGTGGATTTTAGAACTACAGACCTGCTGGCTGAAAGGCCTAAATAAAGATTGGGAGGTTAAGGTGGCCATACACATGCGATTTCCATCGCAATGTGCCAACAGATCACATTGGTATCTGTTGGCACATTTCGTTGGGAACCGCCACACATGTAAACGACCGATCCCCATATGTGGTATGGGAATCACTTGCTCGTATGGCCATCGATAGTATCGGCTCCCTTTGCAAAAGAAAAGGGAGCCGATAACGGGCGAAGGAAATTTTCCGTCTTTCCCGACTGATCGTAGTGGCGACTACGGTCGGTCGGGAAAAGCCCATACACTTGAACAATAATGGGTAAATCCCGTTATGGAACGATGGGATCTACCCATTATCGTTCATGTGTATGGCCACCATTACTTGTTTTATTTAGATACTAACAGGGAGATTAAATAAAAGTTCTTATCGTTTAAAATGGTGCTAATTTTGCCCCAACCAATCAGATCTTATATAAAGGGCATGTCCACCCCCAAAACTATAATTCCCCTCACTAATGGCCCCCACCATGTAGTGTAATAAAATCCTTACCTCACATCCCAGATCCATATGGTTCTCCTGTAGTCCCCCCCCCCCAAAGTCCCAAAAACTGCCCACCAGGAGGATAGCAGAGTCCATATAGGACTCTGCCTCCTGTCTCGCCTCCAGTTTGGCATGCGTACTGCAGCCCTTCTCCCTCTCCCTCCCGTTTTTGCGATCCCTCCCCCTACCATAAAACCCCTTGCCCATATCATAGTATATCTTCCCCCAGCCCCAACCGCTAAAAAATAAATTTAAGAAAGACCCCCAAACTCTACTTACCTTCCCTCTCTCCCCCGGCATTCTGAGAAGCCAGCAGCCGCGTCCGTGATTGGCTGCCTCTCAGCCAATCACGGACGCAGCTGCCGGTCCTGCCCCCTGCTTACAGTGTCTTGCAAGCAGAAGGCCGGGTGTCGGAGGAGAGAGGGAAGGTAAGTAAACATCGGGGCACTTTCTTAAATTTATTTTATAGCGGTTGGGGCTGGGGGAACATATACTATGATATGGGGGGAATTTTTTATAAGGGTGGATATGCCCTTTAACATTTGAAAGCTAACATCTGATTGGTTAGGGCAAAATTAGCACCATTTTTAACGATAAGAACTTTTATTGAATAACCCTGTATGTCTATACACTGTGACAGTTTATCTCCAGTCTTACTTCTGTATACATTCTGGGTATAGATTTTTTTATACACATACATTTTCTTATATTCATAACATTGTTCCTCTTTCCATGCAGCATGTCTGTTTATTGATTTTACCCGTACTTTGATGATATTTACTCTATACCTTGGGCTTAGTACTGGTTTACCGGTATACCTCATATTATACTTTACTATATATCTCACATCCGGTATTTTATAGCATATTTCCTCCTCTTTTGTCTGCACATATGTGTGTGTGTATGTATGTATATATATATATATATATATGTGTATATATGTATGCATACAGCTATATAAGTTATATATATTTACATAACTGTTCTGTAAAATATAAGGTTCTATGCATGGTTTATGCTTTTATCCTCTATATATGTTTTTATCTATATCTATAGGTTGTGTCAATATGTGACATCTTTCTATACTCCCGCACAGATGTGATGTGTAACGTAATGGGTTAATTTCACAAGTTATTCATTGACTCTTAATTGTTCACTTATCATCTGTTGTGTGTGGGGTTAATAACGAAACGCGTCAGGGTTGTTATACTCTGTGTTACCTGTCTGATATGATCGGCTAAATAAAAGTTACGTTTTATCTTATCAATGGGATTGAAGTTGCAGTCCGTACTTTTTCTAATTTCACGATATATATATATATATATATATATATATATATATATATATAGCCATTGATGTGATGTGGATAAACCCACTTGTTTGCAAGACCAAGGAGTGCCCTGATTCATTGTGCATGTTAACAAAAGAGACATTAATATATCATGTAAATCACTGTATATCTTTATACAAAGTGCTTAGACGAGCCAACAGTTTTAATAGGTGCTTATATGACATCATTGTCACATGACTCACTGAAACGCGTGCATCAAAGGAAATAGTGCATCCCCTACAAAAGGATATTGCGAGTCATCTTTTAGTTCCATGACGGTTATAATTTGACCTTTGACCTTGCACTTTTACATGGTCATTATTCTAGTATAGGAAGCTGATTATAACCACGGTCCATGTGAACTATCTCCCTATGCAGCATACCTGCAATGTGTGTAGTTATTTTTTTAGTTAATGTTTGTACCTAACTTTAGGCCCTAAACCTCAGAAGACAATGATTTGGTTTTTGTATTCATGTCAAACATGCCAGGTGTTACTCAACTACAATTCCCAGCAAGCCAAACGGCTCAGGTTAGCCCCCTAAAATGAGGGAAAACCCCATTGGGTGATGTAGCAGCACAATTTGAGAAAAGTTTGTACCAAATGTTTTTTTTTAATAAGAGAAAACACGGTCTTTATATTGGTAATTCCCATGAAATCAGTGAGACGTGTATATTTATTATTCCTTCCCACCCCTTCCTCTGGATTTTGCTTTTCATTCTCAACAGAGATGTTATGTGTCATCGGTGACATAATAATCCTGTCCAGGGTATTGTCACTGAGACCTATACAAGGGACAGCAGTAAGAGCATTTGTACAGGGCTCTCAGCCTTGAAAGAAGGGAGGGAGGAGTTGAAAGAAAATGGCCTTAAAACTTCCAACTATTGTTCAGTGAGGGATCTTTAAACCTTTGATGAGGATTTTTTTTCCAGCCTCCATTTTGAGTTGGCTAAGGCCTAGTGCGTACAGGTTGGCCAGAGCCCAGTATTCCTAACCAACAGACTCATGGAGGTTAACCTGTCAGTGCTGTTCCATGGTATACCAACCCCAAGTAATAGAGCTGCAATAGTGAAAAGGATGTAAACACATAACATAACATATACATAAGTTATGCTGCCAGTGGTGTAACTAGGAATCACCGGGCCCCCCAGCAAAACTATGATGGGGCCCCTATCTGTGCTTCATCTACATTGGTTTTCTGGGAGTAGTTATAACTGTCATAGGAAAAAAAAGATGGGGTCCCCTTTGCTCTCGGGCCCCCCTGCAGTTGCTCCCCCTGCTCTCCTAGTATTTACGTTCCTGTATGCTGCACTTCGTGGTCACTCGGTCACAAACACAAACAAGTGATAGGCATGCACACCCAATCACCTTTAATAAATCTAGGTGCAGTATAGTGTTGCTCCAGGTCGCCATATGCCACACTGAGAGCAGGTGAACATCAGGTTATAAACCCTAAGTTAATAACAAACATAAAGCCCAATGTTTCGGGGGGGGGGCACGCCTCCCTTTCATAGGGGTTACAAGCTATGTCACAAGGGACACCTGTAATTCAAGTGGCTTGGATGCATTCAAAAGCCTAAGCTTTTCTAGTTCTAGCCAGCTGTTGCATTACATACCTGACACTCATGGGGCACAAGTTATAAGATATAGAAATCTGCCTGTGCTATTATTCTGCAGCAACCAACCAGGTATTCGCTTTTAAAATGTCTGCTGCAGTTACGGTACATTACATTTGATTGGTTGATATATCGGTGGCTTGGGATCTCATGTAAACTGCAGACGTTTTAGAACATTTATCATTGACGTTCTTTGTTTTATCATGAGTTGCATTGATGTTGGTGCTGCGCTGTATGGCTAGTACGTGCTTCTCGGCTGGAGTTTAATTGACCGTCCATGCCATAACAAATCTGTTCTGTATTAGCCTCTGGTTATTGAATACAACAAAAGTTTTCAGAGGAAAAGCTTCGCTTGTTCCCGGAGCGCTGCTCTTCTTCTTTATGGGCTTTAATTCAGAGATGCATAAGTTACTGTTTCCTCTTTCATTCTACAACCGCCATCATCTATGGATTAACCCACAATGAACTCAAACAGGACAAAAAGACTCAATAAAGAATCCTCTAAAACAAGTGTAAAGGAACTGGAACATGGGAATTACATGAATATCGTTCCATGAGCACCTATAAAAAGCAGAACAATAAGACTAGGTACAAACAAGGCAATATCGCTACCCCATTGACTGGCTGCCACAACAGTAAAGCTATCGTCAGATCCGACCGTATTGGGGCTTTTACTAAACGTTCTGGTGGGCCGAGCGTTCGTTGGGAAAAGAGGGAAAATTTCCTTCAGCTGCGGTAGACTCCCTATAGGGGAATCTGCCGTGGCCAAGGGATACACACAGTCCTGCGAGTTCTCCTATAGGTAGAATGCTCGGGACTGTGTGTATGCAGAAAAAGAAAAAATCTTTCAAAAATAGCCCAGCTGACATTTCGGCACAAATATTTGCCCAAGGTTTAAGGTCTTATCCAATTAAACTTTGACTGACATCGGACCTACCGCTGATATTTCAACCTGATCGATCAAAATATCACCTTGTGTGCTTACTGCCCCTAGCCAGGGCTGGGTCATGGCCAATGATAAGGGCTTGGTAATATTAGCCATAACTCTACCAGAGAAGGATAGACAATAAAAGTAAACCTGACCATACTTCTGGCTAATAATCAGCATATTCCATTGGATTCAACGTGATTTGCTCATCAGCCATGTGTTCTGACCCCTGATGCACCAAACTACCACCGTAATCTTAACGTTCTATTGTTTAAAATGGAAAATATAAGTTGCGTGGTTATCAATCATTCTTGTGCCCCCCTTTTTTTTAGTCTCCCCTTGTGCCCCCCTCCAAACAGAAACTTCCCCAACTACCTCTTAAGGTTCGTACACACCTGCTGATTTTTACCAGACCCCCGAGCCCCAACCTTAAGATTAGTCTTTGCATAGATTAGAAAATTCAGCCAAGATGATGATATTGTATGAAAAAGAGAGGCCGATCGACCGATAGTTGTGTGTATCGGTTAATTGGGACGAAATAAAATAAACATAAACGCATGGGTTTTCGGCCGTGACAGACCAATTGTTTGTCCGAACAATCATCACGGCAATGTACCATGCTTATCTCTAGATTAAGGCTAATACATACATAGGTTTTCACAGTCTAGTAATCAAACACTTGGTAAAATCATCTACTGCTGATAAATTTTGGCACAATCAGTGAATGTTATTGGACGACCAGTCCCAATTACATATTGAACCTTGAACATGTTTTTTTCCTGACTTTTTGTTCCATTTTTTTCCCCTTCATTTTCTTTGGCTAGTGTCTACGAACTGTCATAATATAAACGCTTTAAAATTCTCTCTCCTGAAGCCATCGGTTGTAATAGGAATACATCTATCATACTGGGACATTCCTCTACACTATACGCTTAATGGTCCATTGCCAGCAAAGCGGTTTACAAAGCTCTGAGGTGTGGCCGAGGGAATGTTCTTTTGACCACAAACCTTTAGATCCTTGGGTTTCTTTCAGCATTGATTTTGTGGTCATTTGAGGTGACAGAGCTCAGCTGGGCTATTCGTATTCTAGCGATTGTCAGGCACATTGCGAAACAAATATTCCTATTCGACTAGGTAACTAGGATTTGGATTTGCTGCTTAATACACAATCTACTAGAATATATATTGGTTTATAGTTGTAAATAAAGGGGAATCTTTGTGATAATAAATCCTCCTAATACTTTGCGCACAACATGAAACTAATAATATTCTAGAATTTGGCTAATTAGAGCAAACAAATGACCGCAATCATTCTCATGGTCGATAGGTAAGGACGGAAACTTCCTGTCTGTTGTCTTCGGGGCCTTGTGATCATTCCATGTATGGGGGCTTGATTGACCAGTGTATGGTATTGCCAACAGATTCCAATACAACCCGACAGCTAATTAGCAATGGCAGAAGCAAGTGCATGGGGGACACTTAAAAAAATAAATATAAAAAAAATGATTTAAATCGGACAAATGCGGTCAGTGGCAGCTGCACGAAGTAACCATCCAATATTTCGGCGCGATTGATGATACACTGAAATGTTCGGCAGCCGGACATATTGGATGGCGAGTTACCCAGCTTAAGAATTTCACAGATTTTAGAAATATTTTAAGATTGATGGTGCAGGATACATAGCCCCATTCACATTCAGGAAGTATAGTAATGGTTTGTACAGTTGGCTGATCTGTGAATGGCCATTATAAACGTATGTACCGACGTGCCATATCACACGTAACGCCCCGAAGCCTGACTGCGCTGCGACTCAATGTTTTGGCTGACAATTCACTTGATTTTGATTGTTCAGTCGGGCATCATTATTGACCACTCTGCACAAACAAATTGTTGGGCGAACTTGCCGTTTATAGTGTAGTCAGGCGTCGGATGTCATGTGTGCTATGGCGTGTCTGCAGGGTCATGTGACCAAATAGAAACACATACAGCTTTTAAAGGAGAACTACATTCTAAAGCACATTTTCCCCTTATTTATAGTCCAGGAATGCTCAGCAATGTGCTACACACACTAACGATACCGTCAGATCCGTTAGTATCGTCCCAACCTTAAGTTTCTGTCCAACAGACATTTTATCGATCGGTTGGCCCTAAAGTATGTACCATTATTTCCCCTTTGTACTGGGAGATGCTTAGAATAAGGCAGAATAGGGCCCTAGAGCTCAGTGGATCTGTAATGATCGTCCGAATTGATTTTTGTTAGGGTGATGCCCACTTGCATTGTCCAGCTGTTGCCTAGGTACGAGGTTGAAATAAAACTTTGAAAGTTTCCGTTGAAAAAAGCAAGTTGGACGTGTTCTGCTTGTTTTTTTGTTTTGTTTTTATTTCTACTCAAGCTGACGTCCCGCTTCTCCCTACATTGCCCCAGGCCCCCTTATTATTACTAATTGTGCCTTGGCAAAGGACTGAACGTCCTTATTTAAGTTTGGTTTAAAAAGAAAAACAAAACAAACTTATCCCACAATCCGATCGCAGGAAGGTAACAGCTAAGCCTGGATTTAAACACTCGGATGGGCTGGAGTTCTAAATAAATAATGGCGTGTGTGACGTGCTGACTATTACTGATTGTGCCAGATACCACCAGTAGCCCAGAGCTGGGAGCTACACTGGGAAAGACACATGTGTGTGTGTGTGTGTGTGGGGGGGGGGGGAACTAGAGGAGAAAAGTGCCAATATAGAATCTTTATTATCTTTATATAATAATTTTTATTAACATATCTAATGTTGTTCAATGCATGTGAGATAAAGATGGGGCTGATTCACCAGGGTGAAAGGGCTTATCAACGATTACATTGTTTAAGGTCACAGCTTATTTAAATTCTAAAGCTGGGTACACACAATGAGATATTTCGGTCCAATCGACTGATAATTCAGTGTATCGGTCGATTGGGCCGAAATTATCGCATCCGAATGCGGCCATGTCCGACCGATCGATCGTTCATCCGAATCGGACGAAAGGACGATCGGACATGGTGGAAAACCTTGTCCAATCATGTAGTCCTCTATGGACCGCACGATTGGTCGCGGTAACTGTCGGACGTACCTGCTTTTGCCGCGACCGGCAATCCTTCCTCCTGGCCGACCGGTCGAAAGTATCGAACAGCCGGTCAGGAGGAAAAATCACTAGGTGTGTACCTAGCTTAACGGATTCGTACACACGTGTCATTATGGGTGCTGACCAGCCATTGAATGGGTGCTCATACACATTGTGCATTGTGGGTCGGCCCCCACGATCGCACGTGTGTATGAGCCTTTAAGCTGGGCACACACTTTAACGTACCCGGAATCGCTCCTTTATTGTTAAATTGTGTACCCCAGTTCCGACGAACGTTCAATGTCGGCCCCTGAGATCGCTTGGAACTGCCCCAAAATTTCCCTCATCTGCAGTCAGTACCCTGTACTAAAGTATAGGGAGTTGGCAACAGCTGAAGGAAATGTCATTCACAAACGTTCTACCTATACTTTATATAAGGAGCATGCTTAGGATTGTCTGTAGCCTAATCTTTAAAAAATGGTAGATCATATTTGAAGGGCCTGTCCACACTTTAAACAAAAATAACTGGTCAACTGTCAGTTCCCTTCAACCCAACAATTTAGTATTTTATTACCTGAATTACTAACCAGATATTTAAGGATATTTTTGTTCCCATTCTGGCAGATTATGCTGACCCCTCCATAAAGTCAATTAAGGCTGTGACAACTGACATCACAGCCAATGAATGACTGCTGTTTCACCTGTTCCCTACTCTGCACATGATTAAGCTTATAAAAAGTTCATTGAACATAGGAAAATGGCAGATACCTTATATATATTATATACGATAGTAGAACATATCATTAAATATCTGGTTAGAAATGCGTGTAATAAACTGGTAAAAATAGCAGTTGGGGTTGCTGGAAGATAACGGACAAGTCCCCAGTTTTGTTTAAGGGTGGACATGTCCTTTAAAGATATTTGCTGTGTGTACCCACCTTTAAAGGGACAGTTCAGTGGAATTTATCAATATTAGTTAAATTGTTAGTTTGTGTAATGCCTTCTTAGTTATTCTACATATTCTCTCCCATTTTGAAAAATTAGTTCATTTCATACCCTTTGCTGTTCCCTGCTGTTGACATTAGTGAGCTGACGTTTCAGGTACTAACAGTCCTTCTTCTTCCCAGAATGCACCACATCCTTGGAATGTTCCTAACAGTAATTTCAACTGATTGGCTACTGGATGGGTCAAAGATGCTCAGATCTCTACTGAGCAACTGAATCAACCCAGGCACTGGGTCAAGGGCAAGACCATAACGGTCTCTACTAGGGGTCCTGCAAACAGGAAGTCAGTATTTCGGTTGCATTTATTTATACACAGACACAATGCTGAATGTGCAGGTTAACGTCATTAGGATGGAAAAATACTGCTCTTTTTTAGTTTATAGTTTATAGTATTTGAGGTTGAATAAAGACATACGTCCATCCAGTCCAACCCACCTAGCAATATCCTCATTTCCTGCCTAACAGTTGATACAGAGGAAGGCAAAAAAAACCACCAAATTTATGAAGGGGGAAAAAATTCCTTCCTGACTCCAAGTGGCAATCAGAAAAATTTCCCTGGATCAACTCTACTTTATGTATCAATACCAGTAACTTACAACATTCCTTGTTTGCAGAAACTCATCCAGCTTTTTATTAAACTGACCAATGAACCTGCCATAACAACATCCACTGGAAGACAGTTCCATAGCTTTACCGTTCTCACAGTGAAAAACCCTTTCCAAACTTGAAGCCGAAACCTTTTTTCTTCAAGTCTTAAGGGATGTCCTCGTGTCCTTTGACATGTTCTATTGGTGAACAATGCCCCAGATAGTTTATTGTATGGCCCGTTAATGTATTTATACACAGTAATCATATCCCCACGCAAGCGCCTTTTCTCCAGCGTACATAATTGTAACTTTTCCAGTCTCTCTTCATATTCAAGCTCTCCCAATCCCCTTATTAATTTAGTTACCCTTCTCTGAACCCTTTCCATTTCAAAGATGTCCTTTTTGTACACAGGATTCCAAAACTGCACTGCATATTCCAAATGAGGCCTTTTCCAATGCTTTGTAAAGAGGGTGAATTACATTTTCCTCCCTTGAATCCATACCTCTCCATACAAGACAATATCATGCTGCATATGCTATTTTCTGAAAAGCATATGTATTTCCACTGAACTTCCCCTTTAAGTTCTATTTTAATCAGTCTAGTGCAGAAAGAATAACTGAAGACGATAAATGATGGTTTGCTAAAGTGGTACACAGAGGCGTAACTACCACGGGAGTAATTCCTGCCATCGCTGGCACATTTCCTACCACAGATACAGCCTCCTGCCACACAAACCACTGGTGATAATACGGGGGTGAGGCACTATTATAGTTTTGCTGGGGTGCCCGGTGATTTCTAGCTATGCTGCTGCCAGTACACTTGCCTGGAATGACATTCCCAGATCTAACAGGATTTGCTGATTATCTGTCATGTTTAATCGGGCTGGGAAAAATCTGAAAAAGTCCGAAATTCACAAAGTCTGACTTATCTCTTTTGTATGGCCAGGGGCTGTATACTGGGCCCTTATACATATGAGAATACACTCATCTAGTGATGGCCTTAAAGGACAACTCCACCCTCATAAGAACATCTTTTAGAAAGAATGGCCTCTTTATAATAGGTTGATATATCATAATTTGTCCTGTGAACTTTATTACTGTATGCCTGCTATGCTTCTGGATGCCTCATGGAAACTGAGCAAGTTAGAAACCTGTACTGAGCCTGGGCATGCTCAGAAGAGGCAGACAGAGCATTAACATTCAGTCATTGGCTGTGATGTCATCTGTCAAATCCATAACTGACAGTTGCTAACTGGAAGAACCAGGAAGCAGAAACAGGGGAAACAGGACATTGTGCAGGATTTCAGGTTAGACTTATATATTTCACATTTCAAACCATTACCGTTTAGGGTTTTTGGAGGGTGATTTACCTGTATGTAAGTTTTCATTTTGGGGCAAGTTTGGAGACAAGTTTTTGTCATGTTTTTACATTGTACACTGATAATTATAGAAAGTTTCCAGACCGTTATTTAAGGGAATTGATGTAACGAACAAGGATCAGTAAACTTGCAACAAGTATTAATAATCTTTTTTAGTTTTTTTTTACCCAGCAGTATTATTACCCTGTGCCCAACCCGTGCCTGACATTCTATAATTGTTGTTGTAGAATTTAAAGGGAACGACTGGTTCAACCGTCTCCAGTAAAACCACAGCATGTAACTGTTTATTGGCGAAGGGTTGAATTTCTCAGGAGGGGCTGGAGAAAGTTATGTTCCTACGCTCGACTTGAATGGAACTTCTCTTTTAATGGCCCAATATAAGGCAAGAGATATTTACAAACTTTCCAGCACTTCATTAACTTTATGTCCATTTACAATTTCCACGTTTTTTTCGCTCCAAAGGTTTCCCAGGGTGGTTTATTTTTTTACATTTATTTCCAAGGTTTTTATTACAAATATTTGCCAGTCACAGTTCTCGGATTTAGGCCTTGTATATGCGTTAGATGAGGGATGTCCAAATCCAAGGTGGATGGATGCAGGTTGTACACCCCTGACACTAAGATCCCAGTTGGACGATATCGGGATATCCTGATATCATACATATGAATGACCGGCTGATGATCATCTAATAATTCACCTTATCAGGCCAGATGAAAAAATTTCCACGGAACGTACAATCATATAGCAGCTTCTATGGCCACCATAATTATCAGCCAAAGAGTTGCTAAAGAATATTGAGGAGCCACTTAAGCTGAATACACACCACCAAACATCTCAGTGTATCAGTGAATTGGCCAGAACCATTGGATTTTGTTTTGGATGGCCACGACTAACATCCAACCGCCTATTCATCTGAATCGGACGAATGGGTGATCAGACGCATTGGAATGCTTCATTTCTCTAAGGACTGCATGCTCAATTTCGGGAACTGTAGGGCACAGCTACTTTTGCCGTGACTGCCAGTGCTTTGTTCCGGCTGCTCCCATTAGCGAGCAGTCGGCTGTAACCAATACATTTCATGGTGTGTATCCAGCCTAAAGGTGGCCATACACCAGCACGATATTACTTACCCGACCGACTGCTCACGCGACGTTCCTGCGATCCTGCCGGAACCACCTCTCCCGATCTTATATACGACCGACATGCGATCGCAAAATCCCATTCATTTTGCGATCGCATGTCGGTCGTATATAAGATCGGGAGAGGTGGTTCCGGCGGATCGCAGGAACGTCGCGTGAGCGGTCGGTCGGGTAAGTAATATCGTGCTGGTGTATGCCCACCTTTAGGGTCTTATGGACGATCCACTCCCTGTAGATCAACACAAGCTGCTTGACAGTTTAGCCATACCCATGTACAGGCCTTAACCAGTAAAGTCCTTCCACAATGGAGAACCCTAATGTTACTTGGCAGCTCAAAACTCGCAAGGGTGAAACGCACGTTATGTGTTTGGGAATCTCGACTGAGTTTACCGTTATTCTGATTGTGTTTGAGGTTGACAGGCTTTTAAGTGGCACTGTAAAATCAAGTTAGTTCATTTGGAAGCTGCAGCTTTAAAAATACCGTTGCATATTTTTTTTTACTATGTCCCTCCAGAGCCTAGCTTTGTGCCTTGGAAGTTGCTGACATCTTGTTACTGGTTTGCTGAATGTTAAGCTCCGCCCCTCTGAGATTTCCTCTGCTTTCTCCTGCTTGAGCCTCAAACAGTAATGCCTGTGAGTTCCGTGCACTTCCTGCTGAGCCTCAAACAGTAATGCCTGTGAGTTTTGTGCACTCTCCTGCTTGAGCCTCAAACAGCAATGCTGTGAGTTCCGTGCACTTCCTGCTTGAGCCTCAAACAGTAATGGCCTGTGACTTCCATGCACTCTCCTGCTTGAGCCTCAAACAGTAATGCCTGTGAGTTTTGTGCACTCTCCTGCTTGAGCTCAAACAGCAATGCCTGTTAGTTCCGTGCACTCTCCTGCTTGAGCCTCAAACAGTAAGCCTGTGACTTCATGCACTCTCTGCTTGAGCCTCAAACAGCACTGCCGTGAGTTCAAGCACTCTCCTGCTTGAGCTCAAACAGTAAGCCTGTGAGTTCCGTGCACTCTCATGCTTGAGCCTCAAAACGTAATGCCTGTGAGTTCTGTGCACTCTCCTGCTTGAGCCTCAAACAGTAATGTCTGTGAGTTTTGTGCACTCTCCTGCTTGAGCCTCAAGCAGTAATGCCTGTGAGTTCCGTGCACGTAACTCACAGGCATTACTGTTGGAGGCTCAAGCAGGAGAAAGCAGAGGAAATCTCAGAGGGGCGGAGTTATGTTCATTTGGAAGCTGCAGCTTTAAAAATACTGTTGCCATATTTTTTTTTTCCCTATGTCCCTCCAGAGCCTAGCTTTGTGCCTTGGAAGTTGCTGACCTCTTGTTACTGGTTGCTGAATGTTAAGCTCCGCCCCTCTGAGATTTCCTCTGCTTTCTCTGCTTGAGGCTCAAACAGTAATGCTGTGAGTTCCGTGCACTCTCCTGCGTTGAGCCTCAAACAGCAATGCCTGTGAGTTCTGTGCACTCTCTCCGCTTGGCCTCAAACGGTAATGCCTGTGAGTTCCAAGCACTCTCCTGCTTGAGCCTCAAACAGTAATGCCTGTGAGTTTCCGTGCACTCTCCTGCTTGAGCCTCAAACAGCAATGTCTGTGAGTTCCGTGCACTCTCCTGCTTGAGCCTTAACAGTAATGCCTGTGAGTTCCGTGCACTCTCCTGCTTGAGCTCAAACAGTAATGACTGTGAATCCGTGCACTCTCTGCTTGAGCTCAAACAGTAATTGCCTGTGAGTTCCGTGCACTCTCCTGCTTGAGCCTCAAACAGTAATGCCTGTGAGTTTTGTGCACTCTCCTGTTGAGCCTCAAAGCAGTAATGTCTGTGAGTTCTGGCACTCTCCTGCTTGAGCCTCAAACAGTAATGCCTATGAGTTTCCATGCACTCTCCTGCTTGAGCCTAAAAACAGTAATGTCTGTGAGTTCCAAGCACTCTCCTGCTTGAGCCTCAACAGTAATGCCTGTGAGTTCCAAGCACTCTCCTGCTTGAGCCTCAAACAGTAGCCTGTGTGTTCCAAGCACTCTCCTGCTTGAGCCTCAAACAGCAATGCCTGTGAGTTCTGTGCACACTCCTGCTTGAGCCTCAAACAGCAATGTCTGTGAGTTCCGTGCACTCTCCTGCTTGAGCCTCAAACGGTAATGCTGTGAGTTCCGTGCACTCTCCTGCTTGAGCCTCAAACAGTAATGCCTGTGAGTTCACGTGCACTCTCATGCTTGAGCCAAACAGTAATGCCTGTGAGTTCGTGCACTCTCCTGCTGAGCCTCAAAACAGTAATGTCTGTGAGTTTTGTGCACTCTCCTGCTTGAGCCTCAAACAGTAATTGTGTGAGTTCCGTGCACTCTCTGCTTGAGCCTCAAACAGTAATGCCTGTGAGTTCCGTGCACTTCTGCTTGAGCCTCAAACAGTAATGCTGTGATTCCGTGCACTCTCCTGCTGAGCCTCAAACAGTAATGTCTGTGAGTTCCAAGGCACTCTCCGCTTGAGCCTAAACAGTAATGCCTGTGAGTTCCATGCACTCTCCTGCTTAAGCCTCAAACAGTAATGCCTGTGAGTTTCCATGCACTCTCTGCTTGAGCCTCAAAACAGTAATGGCCTGTGAGTTCCATGCACTCTCCTGCTTAAGCCTCAAAACAGTAATGCCTGTGGTGATTCCGTTGCACTCTCATGCTTGAAGCTCTAAAACAGTAATGTCTGTGAGTTCCAACACTCTCCTCTTGAGCCTCAAACAGTAATGCCTGTGAGTTCCGTGCACTCTCATGCTTGAGCCTCAAACAGTAATGCCTGTGAGTTCCGTGAACACTCCTGCTTGAGCCTCAAACAGTAATGCCTGTGAGTTCTGTGCACACTCCTGCTTGAGCCTCAAACAGTAATGCCTGTGAGTTCTGTGCCCCCCACTCTGCTTGAGCCCTCAAACAGCATGTCTGTGAGTTCCGGCACTCTCGCTTGCGCCTCAAACAGCAATGTCTGTGAGTTCCGTGCACTCTCCTGCTTGAGCCTCAAACGGTAATGCCTGTGAGTTCCGTTGCACTCTCCTGCTTGAACCTCAAACAGTAATGCCTGTGAGTTCCTGCACTCTCCTGCTTGAGCCTCAAAACAGTAATGTGGAGTTCCAAGCACTCTCCTGCTTGAGCCTCAAACAGTAATGCCTGTGAGTTCAGCATTTCTCTGCTTGAGCCTCAAACAGTAATGCCTGTGAGTTCAGCACTCTCCTGCTTGAGCCTCAAACAGTAATGTCTGTGAGTTCAGTGCACTTCTGCTTGAGCCTCAAACAGCAATGTCTGTGAGTTCCAAGCACTCTCTGCTGAGCTAAACGCAAGGCCTGTGAGTTCCGTGCACTCTACTGCTTGAGGCCTCAAACAGCAATGTCCTGTGAGTTCCGTGCACTCTCCTGCTTGAGCCTCAAACAGTAATGCCGTGAGTAGTGCACTCTCTGCTTGAGCCTACAAACAGTACTGAGGGGGGGGGGGTAGGTGGATTCGTTGTGCCTGCAACTCTCATGGCTTGACAGCCTCAAACAGTAATGCCTGTGAGTTCCAAGCACTCTCCTGCTTGAGCCTCAAACAGTAATGCCTGTGAGTTCCGTGCACGTAACAAGCATTACTGTTTGAGGCTCAAGCAGGAGAAAGCAGAGGAAACCCCACCCCCCGGGGTAACGTTTATCTCAGTCAAGGAGTGAACTATCTCAAAAAAGCGGTTTTTTTTTAAAAGTACCAATAACGTAAGGGAACTGGAAGGACAAGCGATCCAGTGATTAGTAAATAGACGTCCGTCAACTGACTAGGCCTAACGGTTACGCGACGTTTCTTTTTCTACATTTAGTGTTTAATTTTCTCTGCAAGCCAGAGAGGAAGCTATGGTTTTTGTGTTAAGAAACATGGCCAAATTGCCTTTTACAGCCCTTTATATTACCACTGCTTAGCGAGAGATCTCTTTCCAGCTCTTAAGGCCTTAGTTCCAGCTGCTCCTCCCCATGCACACGCACTCTATTACAGACGGCTGCTTCTCAAGCCTCCATTACACCCGTGCCTGACGCTCAAACAGAGGAAAAAAGGGGGTGTCCCTGTGTTCAGAATGGTAATCCCCGATCCAACCTTGCAATGGCCATCATATGCCCTACGTACCGAGCTTAAAAATGTAGATAGAAAACAGATGAATTTACTTAAACAAGTGATAATCAATTCAATGTTTGGGCACAAGACCATGCTGATTTGACAGCCCTCTCATAAACCTAACTATTAGAGCATAAATCTAATAATTTCTCTGCTCGCAGAAATGACTGCTTTTACATCTACAGATTAGGGTATTATAATCGGGACAATAAAAGTCTACGAAACACAACGGCGGGTTATAAGGACAGGGTCCGCTCGCATAGCCAGTTTGAAGCAGTTATTGATAGAACCCTCCAAACCTGGTGATCTCCATCACATGACAAGTGAGGCTTAAATATCTGATTTTCAGATCCTAATTTTTTTGTTAGATTTCACCTAGAATGGCGGGGAAAAAACATGATGGTCAGTGTCTGAAAGCACAAGTGTGGCGCAGTTCCATTAAAAAGTTAGCAACCCCAATGTTGTAGATAAACGTAGTTAATTGGTGTAGCAACACTTAGAGGGAAAGCAAAATTATAAAAATTTTAAAACATGCCTGTTTCTGTGGAAATGCCCCGAAACTCTTGGTTGGCCTTGTTCTTTCTTCATTGCCGTCTTAACTTCATTGGGGTCATTGTGCCACTAATCTTTCGTAAATTCCCACAACTTTTCTATTTAACAGAAAATAAACAAATCAATCGACTTACTGCCCTTTAACTCTACTTACTTGTAAATATTAGTAGTAAGATATATGGTGTGCTCCTGATGATACATGCTTACATTAATGAGCGCGCTCTGGGTGCCATTAACAAAGCAGCTTTTGATTTTAGTAGTAGTAGTCCATTTTCTATTTTGTAAACCCCCAGGTGGTGTGTAGCAGAGTGGCTGACAGCATCCTGAGTGGTCAATGACTATTATTCTTTCACATTTAGGCAGTCCTTGCCTTTAGACTAACAACCGAAGAGTGGCCTGCTGCGGAGCGTAGATGCTTGCAGGCTGCCTACAGCGCTTCTTCTTGCTTTAAAAGTGAACTGACTGACCACTTGGATGTGCCCAGCGCCATGTTTCTGCGCAAGGCTTGAATTTAGGAAGCGCAGATATTGCAGAGGCTTCCATTATCATGCGGGACCTTTTGCCACAAAAGAATTGGTTATATAAGAAAACATGTACTAATATTTATATATGTAAAGAGCATTGTTTTTAAGGAATCCATCTGAACTTTCTAGCTATTGCTGAGTGTTCTGGGAACTGCAATAACGTAGAGAGAGTTCAGGAGGGAAACAATCTATTATTTAAGTGATTTATTTTTCCCTCTTTCACCAAACAGACTTTACATGCAATAAAACACTCAGAGCTTACAGTATAAAACCGTTTGGAGCCATAAATGATTGTGATAAAGCATCATCTCCTGAACTTGCCCAGACCTCTCCCCGCCCTCAGTACTGGTACAGCCCAGGACGTGCGAACACACCTGCATTCAACAGATACGAAACCACTACGCACAACACATGGAATAATCCATCGCTTGGGGATCCGTAATAGTTTTCCTTTATGCATGGATTCTTGGCATTAAGGAACTTGATTTATAAGTTTATTATTTATATGAAGCAAAACAAAGGGTTTTATAAATATAATAATGGCAAACATAAGAATAGGAGTATAATTCTGCTACAAAAAGAAAAAAAAATACATGAAAAAGACAAAATAAATGGAAATTTTCCATTGTAATCCCTTGGCGAATAACCGACAAAAATTCTCTACAACATTATGTGCAATGTTCCTTAATTTGTATCAGCTGTGTACGCATAATAGTTATATTATCTGTGTCGAGTAAAATGCATATTGGCGCTGCATTAGCAATAAGGGCATTTAGTTATAAGAGTTTAGGTGCACACATGCAAGCCACAATAGTAAGGCAAACGTAGATTTTTGACGCAAAGATTATTTACATGGTTGCAGCTCTGTTATGTACAAGCATGAGAATAGAGACTAACGTGGCTATATTGCAGCCCAGGGGGTATTGTGCTGACAGGTACATTTGTGGTGCAGCTGGGTTTATAAATATTAAAACACCCAACCCGGTATTGGCAGTGAGCGGAACCCTGGCTGGACACTCATAGTGTGGGATCTCCTGTTCGCACTCAGTGGAGACTTTTACAGATTTAGCGCTGGATACCATCGCAGCTCTCTAAACAGAATTAATAGTGCCCAAGGGAAGTGAGTAAAGCTCATTATTGTGCCTCTTTATGACAACCCCACTGTACTCATTGGTCTATAGTCTTAGGGGGTGAGGAGCAGGGACAGAGTGGTGGGTGGGACGGTGGGGTCGTCGTGATAGAAGGTGGAATAATAATAATCACAGTGCAAAGGCAAAAAACCCAAAACATACTCAGCTGAGAATCTAAAAATATCAAGTTACAGAAAATACGGCAATGTTACTGCCCCCCCCCATCCCTGTGCTCCTCCTCCTCTGGTGACATAAAATAAGCCAATGTTACTGCCATGCCCCCCCATCCTCGTGCACTCCCTCCTCTGGGACCTACAATACAGCCAAATTTACTGCCGCCCCCCCCATCCCTGGTGCCTCCTCCTCCTCTTGGGACGCTACAAATAAGCCAATGTTATATGCCCCCTCCCCCCCCCACCCCCCCCCATCCCTGTGCTCCCCTCCCTCCTCTGGGACTGAATAAGTCATTTAACTGCCCCCCTCATCCTGTGCCTCTCCTCCTCTGGGACCATGCATCAATAAGTCAATTTTATCTGCCCCCCCCATCCCATGTGTCCTCCTCCTCCTAGGGGACCCTGCAAAAGTCAATGTTTACTCCCCCCATCCCTGTGCCTCCTCCCCTCTGGCCCACCTGAATGGAAGGGGATGTGGGAAGGGATGTCTTGTTTTTTTATTTTTTGTGTTTAACCTGAATTCATACTCTCCTCCCCATTCTGGCGATTAGAAAGGTAAAGAAAAGGAGTATCAGCCCCCCAATCTCCCCACCTCCTCCAGCTAGGTAGCTATTCTACTCCCCTCCCTTCCAACTGTCCTCCTCCTTTCCTACGAGTCCCCGCCTTCCTGTTGGCTGTGATCTCCAGTCCAGCTCCAATCTAATAAGCTTCCAGTCCCAGTGCCCAGTCATTATTACACAGCGCTCAGCACCTTCACTTACCCGGTTCCCGTTAGCCATGCCGCTTTTAAAATTGCCCTGTCAGATAGTGGTCCAGCGGCACCGACACTACCAGGTTGTCTTTGGGAGGGAGAGAGGGGGGCTGTATGCAGGAGCTTCTTTGTCCCATCGATCACGATGACTTGCGGTCCGACTAAAGAGCAGAGTGAAAAAGAGATCCAGGCGTCAGACCTGCAGCAGTTGGAACGTCGATTTTTGAAACGGGATCCCCGCTAGGGCAACCTACTGCCTGGGAGCACCCTGATATGTATAAGACGTCCCCAGACTTCTACACACCACAACGAGGGAGCCTGCCGCAGACACACCCTCCAAACCACAACACTCACTCAAATCACCAGGCAGAAGCCGGGCGGAGCCAAGGGAGAGAGATGCCCAACTTCCCTGCCTTACAGTGCGCTAAGAGAACGCAGACAAGGGCTTTCAGGAGATGCAAACACGTTAAGAAGGGCAAGTCAGATCACAACTCAAAAAAGCACTCAGGAAAAAGGGAGATCACCACGTCACTTCCAGGTAAGGATGGGGTTATTGGGGGCTGTCACTGCTAGCAAACGCAGGAGGCTCCTCTATAATACTGAATTAATATGATTTGGTGTGTTAAATAGTTTGTGTGTGTGTTGTGTCTTCTATAATAGAATTTATATGGTGTTGTTACGTTATAAATAGAATGTATGATGTGTCTGTCATTTCTGACTTTGTGTGTGTGTTAATAACATTGGTATCTATGTGCTGTTGTTTTCTGATATCTGGTGCATGGATACCGTAAAGTGTGTAGTTTTATCTTGCCGGGTGTGTAAATCATTATCGTGTAAACTGAATGGGTTTGGTAGTTGTAATATCATAATGTTCTCGCCCTTCCTTCGATGTCTCGCCGATGTAGATTTGCCCTCCTTCTTGGTTTCAATAGCGTCGAATCGTTGCTTGCCGTCGCTTGAGTCTTCCCTCACCCTGACCCTAGTTACTTGCTGGACTTCCTGAATTGTAACTGCTGTCGTTCTGTTTGTTTTTTTCTTGGACTATATAACGATTTTCGCTTTTTGGTCTCGTCCCCGAAAACCAGCCCTCTATTTCCCTAAAAAAAAGGACCAAGTTTGGCAAGGCCGGACACTGCACAGGGATTCACCTACTCTGCCCTTTGGAACAGACCCACAGGAAAACAGACCGATGAAACCAGTGGTAAGTGGGTGGAACCAGGGTGGGGTTGGTAGATTAAGCCATTAAGGGGCGCAGGACCTTTAAATCTGTATTAAAAAATCAAAAAACTAAGTACTTGTGCCCATTCCACAGGATTTAGAGCGATCTCAGGAATTTCAATGTATATTTTAAACTGGGTAAACGCTTGCAGTGCAGGTAGGAAGATATTCTTAACTCCTAGTAACCTTCCATCGTTATCCAGAGTTCTATTAAAGAGCAGCATGAGGGCCACTGTTGATTTTAATAGTGCAATTAGGGTTGTTGTGTTTTGAGACAATAAATAAGTGTTTTTTTCAAGGGGAACAAAATGTCAAAAAGTTGGGCATTTCGGTCGTCAAACTGGGTTGTTTTGGTTGTAGAAGTGGGAGTTGGTGACTCCACACATGATAGTTTGTTTTTTTTTTTTTTTTTTGCCCCTTCCACGCGTTACTCAACCGCTTAGGCTCCTCTGAGAACGGTTCTTTTTAAACAGAGAGAGAGAGAAAAAAAAGTTCAAAACAAGCTTGTATCTGGCGGGAATAGGGGGGTACAGGGGGGTTAAGTAGGGTGGGGGAGGGGACTGGAAGGGAAAAAAAAAGGCGCTTTGGTAGATAAACAAGGCTGGGTTGGAAATTGGGCGAGCTTAGCTTTTGCTGTGCCAAACCATTCCTCTGCTAATGTTTATGCTAGCGTCTGCTTCTCTTTACCAAATATTAAACCTTCTTTATTCTTTATATTTTTTTTTTTAGGATCAAAAAAGACAGCAAATCTATGATTTAAAAAGAAATACGTAAACAGTCCTGAAAAGCCAACCACTCCCCTGACACCAAACCCTCCAATTACTCCCCAGGGGAGAGCAGAAGAAAAGCCAAGACGTTTTGTCCTTTTGCTGGGAGTTACGCTGTCTTTCCTCGCGCCACAAAGTAACTGCAGATCCAGACAAATCTTTCGGCTGGCTCCCGTCAATTGCGTGTTTAAAAGACTTGTGTAGAACGCCTCCTCGTGAGGGGATAATCATCAAACTGACGTTGACAATGATGCTTGTTACGTGCGCTTGGATTGTGGCTGTTTAACTAATCTCTCTGCACAGTTAGATGCTTTATAGAAAGGGGGCTTTTCTGTCACGGCAGGGGGTGGGTACGCGCCCTCCGTACGTTAATATAATTGCTGTGAATCCAGTAAGCATGTTTGTACAAATTCTCTAGACTTGTACAGAATTTTGTAGCATTTCGTTTTGTATAACTCACAATTTGCAACTGTTTTCTCCCGCTTAATGACGAACTTAATATCCACCTGTATGTACAGCACGTGTTGCAAATAATAGCTAAAGAAATTAATAAGTATATAGTACTTATAAACAATTGGAATTAAGTCCAATGTTAAGCCATAATTATGGCTACCAAACTGTTTTGGGTTTTTATAGATTTATATGTTCATTCTCCTTTGGGAGTAAAAAGTATGTGTTCAGTAACTATGCATTACAGTCTTTCTATATATATAACAATATATTTTTTTTTTTTCTTTTACTATTTGCAAAAATGTACAGTAATATCTGTTAAAGAGCGACAAAAAAAGAAAGTTAATATATGACTTTTATACATATGTCACCTCTTTGGTTTCATTTTATTTAAAGGCGATCACTATTAATCACTATTAAGGCAAATGTGCTCCGTTTTATTTTATTATGGCTAACTGGGGGGGCATGGTACCGGGTGGGAACGGGTTTAACTGGTATATCTGAAACATTACAGCACTGTCCTTTGACCCGAAAAGGTTAACTTATGGGATATTTGTCAGTCTGATTAAAAGACTAGTTGTAGATTAAGGGGAGTTCCAGGGTTTGTTTAAATACCTGAGTATGAAGACCCCTCGTTTGTGGAACCCGTTTTATCCATGTAAATTAACAAAGTGGAACACTAATAGGATATTATAAAATAATAAAATCTTGCGCCTGTGCTGCTAAGTTGCCAGTAATCGACAGATCACTGTCGTCTACAGTTAGAAAACATATTATAACAGATTGCTTTATGGCAGGGATGCTAAGATTACAGTTGGACGACAGTCTATGGGATGTGAGTGGTCGTTTATCAGAAGGAATGGTTTGCTTTACACAATGTAGTGGAGATTGTTGTTAGGCCAGATCACTAATCAAAATTTTCCATGTATGTGCAGGGGCAGAACTACAACATCTTGATTGTCCTGGGCTGTTCAATTTTATTTAGGCTCTACGGATAAATGTTGCATCCCTTTTTCGATGCTCCTTAACTACAACTTCCCAGAGCACACTGCGGATGCAATGCAGATATAGTGCAACATCAAGGCTATTGCCTATTTTTATACATCCGAATGGATAAGTGGATCCTCACCTCTCCCGAGATCTTAATCCTCACCGGTCCCTGAACTATGACATTAATCATATAATACACATGCACTTCATTTCCATATTATCTATTCGCAAGCAGCCTGTATTGGGAGAATTTTACCCTCCATTGTTCAGATACATTAAATTATACAGGGTACTGTGACAGAGATCCCCGTAAGGGGTTTTGTTTTTTCTTTAAATTTTTAACCCTTTCCATAAACCCACAATGGGGCTTCCTTCCTCTTCAAATCCTTGTATCTGGCACAGTTGATAGAATGGGAGGAAGGAGGACATACACATTAGTAGCATTTGTTGAAAGACCCAAATCAATCAGACAGCTGGGCATCGATTGTGTATCACTATTTGGAACCTTTTTCTTATCCCGTCAACAATATCAACCCCTATCTCTTAACCAACACCCCCCCCTTTATTCTACCATTCTATTCAGTTTTTAGGATAGTAAAAGAGTCTGAGATGACTTTACACCAGCTGTCTATATGAACGAGCTAGAGACGATACAGTGGGAGTCAACACAAAGGTTTATTGGGTAGGATAGTAACTTGTAATAATTGCCCTCTGTCAACGTCAGATTGTATCCATTCAGGGCTGGAAAGTCGAATACATGTCACTCAATAGAAGACCCCGTTAAACCTTACAGATATATAATAAAAATTACCCCGGTGCGACAACACATAAAATATATAATAAGCCAAGAAAAAGTCACACGCACACAGGGGATTCTTTTGTTTTTTTTTTTATTAGTTAGGCAACTGTTTTCGGCCCAACATGTGTTGTCGTATAATATATATATATACAACAATGGTGGGAATACAGGAGCACTCTGGATTTTTTAACACAATTTATGTTGATAAAACACAAGTCAAGCTTGAGTGGTTATCACAATAAATTTGTTTAAAAAATCCCAGGAGTGCTCACTGTATCCCTACTTTATTCAGTCATCATTGGGAAGCAACCCGGGTTCTCGTATTGGTAAAAACCGGCTCAGAGTGCCACCCATACCGTGGCTTATATATATATATAATAATATATATATATATATATTGTATATTATGTATATATTAAAAAGTCCTGTGATTTGCTGGAGAAGTGGCCTGGGTGCTTACCCATGATTTACCAAATTAATATTATATAGGGAGCACTGCCAGGAATCTTGAGAAGTTTTATTGTGACACATAAAGTGGCAACGTTTCGGCCCTGCCGCCCCCCCCCCCGGGTGCTTGTTGGGCGTTTAGCAAGGCTGATAAATGCCCACGGGCACAGGGCGAAACATTGCCACTTTTTGTGCACAATAAACTTACTAAAGATTCCTGGAGTGCTCCACTGTACCAATGATTAAGGAATATCAAAATCCCTAACTCAGGAAATGGTACCCAGGATTTAAGAACAAATCAAAAAATATTCTATTTGTTATTCAATCAATCTTATGCAGCTTTTGGTGGATCAATCATAAAGCTAATTAGCCTTAATTCAGGATGAGGTGGTTTTACCTATAGTGCTGTCATATAAAAACCAGTTTTTTCGTCTCAGGCTATGCATTGAGACGCAAATTTTGCAAGAGCAACAAATTTATGGAAACAAAGTATATTCTAATTGGCTGCTAAAAAAGAAAAATTTCAGAGAGATACGTTGGACTATGAACGAGATATGGTATTAATAATGGTGGGATAACGAAGATTAGATCTAAACATCCTAAATCTATTTAAATAAAAAAAACATGATCGGGGCAAATCCAGTAAATCTACTGATAGAGATCACATGGGTCAAACAGAAATAAACAACATTTCTTTGACCCTAATAGCAGCTTCTCGGATGGGGAATCTGTTCATAGTGTTTTTTTAAAGACATGGAAACCAGTTCCATGGAGGGTCAGATTCGGAGGATCCAGAGGAAGGGGATTTTCATATGGTGAGGACATGAGGAATGAGAACAAGACACCGGAAAAAGGGACCTCAAAATCAAAGATAAAAAGAAAGGTATCTCAAACACGAAGACTGCATGGACATGCAAAAGAGTTCAAAAGAAAGAATTACAGGACATACAACAAGGATTAACATCTGGCATCAGAGACGTACTGATTTGAGTAACGTTATTAACATTACAACCTTTTACCTGGATGAGATCACACTATTGAATGAAATTTTTGGATGTAATGTTTAAACACGGCGATAATAAATCACAAGTGAGATATACGAATCCTACTCCAGGAACCACATTACTCAATTACACCAGTAGTGACCACCAAACCACCAGTCAGTCAGTTTATCAGGATCAGGAGGATCTGTTCCACTGGGACTCCTTTAATAAGGAGGCCATGGTTCCTATGGGACAAGTTGTGGATCGGGGTCTTGACATTGAGGTGATTTAAATCAGCCTATGATCAGCGTGAGTTGAGCGGCGAAATAAACTGTAATAGGGTTGAGAGCCATAATAATAATAATAATGAAGCATTCCAGTTAGTTATCTGAGAAAAAAGAAAATAAGTGACTTCTCACTTCATTTTATTACAACATACAGTAGAGAGTCACACAGGATTTTTGGCATTGCAAAAAAATATTGGCCAGTATTGTTGGTGATCGTTTTCTATTAGGATATACCCAAAACTCCGGAATCACTTACCGTGCTTATCGTGGATCCTAGCACAATACCAAAATTCTGATAAATTGGCAATGGATGTCACAAAGGGGATGTGGAAATGTGGCAGGAATAGGTGTAGGAGTTGTACATTTGTCAGGGGGATGACGACATTCACCTCTACCAGTACGGATAAAACCTACCTGATACGTACCTATATTAACTGTAGATCACAGTATGTAGTTTATCTCATAACCTGTGGGGCAGCCTCCAATATGTAGGCAAAACCAGACGACGGTTTTAAAAAGAACGCCTCTATGAGCATATGAATTCCAATTACAATAAGGATATTCGCACAGCCTTAGGGATTCACAGCCAGACTTGCCATCTTAACTAACAAATGTATAGAGTATGTGAAGGCTATCTGCCTTAGCCAAAGAGAGGTCTGGTGGATTTAGAACTACAGAACCTGCTGGCTGAAAGGCCTAAATAAAGATTGGGAGGTTAAGGTGGCCCATACACATGCGATTTCCTCGCAATGTGCCAAACAGATCACTTGGTTCAGTGTGGCAAACATTTCGTTGGGAACCGCCACACATGTAAACGACGATCCCCATATGTGGTAATGGGAATCACTTGCTCGTAGGGCCATCGATGTATCGGCTCCCTTTGCAAAAGAAAAGGAGCCGATAACGGCGAAGGAAATTTTCCGTCTTTCCCGACTGATCGTAGTGGCGACTACGGTCGGTCGGGAAAAAGCCATACACTTGAAACAATAATGGGTAAATCACCGTTATGAACGATGGATCTACCCATATCGTTCATGTGTATGGCCCCAATTACTTGTTTATTTAGATACTAACAGGGAGATTAAATAAAAGTTCTTATCGTTTAAAATGGTGCTAATTTTGCCCAAACCAATCAGATCTTATATAGGCATGTCCACCCCAAACCTATAATTCCCTCACTAATGGCCCCCATCGTAAAGGCTACCGTCATCCATAAACTCATACTATTCCCCTATCAGCCCACGTGTCAGGTTCTATTTCCCCCCCCAATCCGGTTCTTCCTGTAGTCCCCCCCCCCCAAAGTCCCAAAAACTGCCCACCAGGAGGATAGCAGAGTCCATATAGGACTCTGCTCCCGTCTCGCTCCAGGTTGGCATGCGTACTGCAGCCCTTCTCCCTTCCCTCCCGTTTTTGCGATCCCTCCCCCTACCATAAAACCCCTTGCCCATATCATAGTATATCTTCCCCCAGCCCCAACCGCTAAAAAATAAATTTAAAAGACCCCCAACCTACTACCTTCCTCTCTCCCCGGCATTCTGAGAAGCCAGCAGCCGCGTCCGTGATTGGCTGCCTCCAGCCAATCACGGACGCGGCTCCGTCCTGCCCCCTGCTTACAGTGTCTTACAAGCAGAAGGCGGGCGTCGGGAAGAGGGGAAGGTAAGTAAACATCGGGGACTTTCTTAAATTTATTTTAGCGGTTGGGGCTGAGGGGAACATATACTATGATATGGGGGGAATTTGTTTATAAGGGGTGGATATGCCCGTTAACTTTGAAAGTTCTAACATCTGATTGGTTAGGCACATTAGCACCATTTTTACACGATAATGACTTTTATTGAATAACCCTGTATGTCTATCACTGTGACAGTTATCTCCAGTCTTACTTCTTGTATAAAGTTCGGGTATAGATTTTTTTATACACAACATTTTCTTTATCATAACATTGTTCACTCTTTCCATGCAGATGTCTGTTTATTGATTAACCCGTACTTTGATATATTTACTCTATACCTGGGCTTAGTACTGTTTACGGTATACTCATATGATTACTTATCTATATATCTCAATCCGGTATTTATAGCATATTTCCCTCCTCTTTTGTCTGCACATAGTGTGTGTGTTTGTATGTATTAATATATATATATATATATATGTTATATATGTATGCATAAGCCTATATAAGTTTATATATTTACATAACTGTTCTGTAAAATATAGTCTATGCATGTTTATCTTTAATCTTATATATTTTTTATCTATATTATAGTGGTTCAATGTGACATCTTTCATATACTCCCGCAATGTGATGTGTAAGCGTAATGGGTTATTTCACAAGTTATTATTGACTCTAATTGTTCACTTATCATCTGTTGTGTGTGGGGTAATAACGAACGCGTCAGGGTTGTTATACTTTGTGTTACTGTGATATGATCGCTAAATAAAAGTTACGTTTTATCTTATCAATGGGATTGAAGTTGCAGTCCGTACTTTTTCTAATTTCACGATATATATATATATTATAGATATTATATATATATATTAGCCATTGATGTATGTGGATAAACCCACTGTTTGCAAGACCAAGGAGTCCCTGATTCATTGGCATTTTACAAAAGAGACATTAATTATCATGTAAATCACTGTAATTCTTTTACACAGTGCTTAGACGACCAACGTTTTAATAGGTGCTTATATGACTCATTGTCACATGATCACTGAACAGACGCGTGCACAAAGGAATAGGCATCCCCTACAAAAGGAATTGACGAGTCATCTTTTAGTTCCTGACGGTTATAATTTGAACCTTTGACCTTGCACTTTACATGGTCATTATTCTAGTATAGAAGCTGATTATAACCACGGTCCATGTGAACTATCTCCCTATGCAAGCATACTGCAATGTGGTGTAGTTATTTTTTAGTTAATGTTTGTTACACTAACTTTAGGCCCTAAACCTCAGAAGACAATGATTTGGTTTTGTATTCATGTCAAAACATGCCAGGTGTTACTCAACTACAATTCCCAGCAAGCCAAACGGCTCAGTTAGCCCACTAAAAGGAGGGAAAACCCCATTGGGTGATGTAGCAGCACAATTTGAGAAAAGTTGTACCAAATGTTTTTTTTAATAGAGAACACGGTCTTTATATTGGTAATTCCCATGAAATCAGTGAGACGTGTATAGTTTATTATTCCTTCCACCCCTTCCTCTGGGATTTGGCTTTTCATTCTCAACAGAGATGTTATGTGTCATCGGTGACATAATAATCCTGTCCAGGGTATTGTCACTGAGACCTATACAAGGGACAGCAGTAAGAGCATTTGTACAGGGCTCTCAGCCTTGAAAGAAGGGAGGGAGAGGATAAGAAAATGGCCTTAAAACTTCCAACTATTGTGCAGTGGAGGGATCTTTAACCTTTGATTGATGAGGATTTTTTTTTTTTCCAGCCTCCATTTTGAGTTGGCTAAGGCCTAGTGCGTACAGTTGGCCAGAGCCAGTATTCCTAACCAACAAACTCATGGTAGGTTAACCTGTCAGTTGCTGTCCATGGTATACCAACCCCAGTAATGAGAGCTAATAACTGTTGAAAGGATAAACACAATAACATAACATATACATAAGTTATGCTGGCCAGTGGTGTAACAGGAATCACGGGCCCCCCACAAACTATGATGGGCCGCTTACTGTGCTTCATCTACATTGGTTTTCTGTGGAGTGTTATACTGTCATAGGAAAAAAAAATGGGGTCCCCTTCTCTCGGTCCCCTGCAGTTGCTCCCCCTGCCTCTGTTTTACGTCCTGTATGCTGCACTTCGTGGTCACTCGTCACAAACAAACAAGTGATAGGATGCCCCCAATCACCTTTAATTAAATCTGGTGCAGTATAGTTTGCTCCAGCGCATAGCTCACCGGAGAGCAGGTGAACATCAGGTAAAACCTAAGTTAATAACAACATAAGCCCAATTTCGGGGGGGGGCACGCCTCCCTTATAGGGGTTACAAGCTATGTCACAAGGTACACCTGTAATTCAAGTGGCGGAGCATTCAAACCTAAAGCTTTTCTAGTTCTAGCAGCTGTTGCATTACATACCTGACACTCATGGGCACAAGTTAAAGATATAGAATCTCCTGGCTATTATTCTGCAGCAACCACCAGGTATTCGCTTTTTAAAATGCTGCTGCAGTTACGGATACATACATTGATTGGTTGAATATCGGTTCTTGGGACTCATGTAAATGCAGAGTTTTAGAACATTTATCATTGCGTCTTTGTTTATCATGAGTGCATTGATGTTTGGGCTGCGCTGTATGGCTAGTACGTGCTTCTCGGCTGGAGTTTAATTGACCGGCATGCCATAACAAATCTGTTCTTATTAACTCTGGTTTTGAATAAACAAAAGTTTTCAGAGGAAAAGCTTTGCTTTGTTCCCGGGAGCGCTTGCTCTTCTTCTTTATGGTGCTTTAATTCAGAGATGCAAAGTTTAACTGTTTCTCTTTCATTCTACAACCCCATCATCTATGGATTAACCCACAATGACTCAAACAGGACAAAAGACTCAATAAAAGAATCCTCTAAAACAAGGTGTAAAGGAACTGTTGAACAGTGGGAATTACATGAAATCTTTCCATGAGGCACCTAAAAAGCAGAGACAATAAGACTAGTAAACAAAACATAGTCGCTACAATATCGCTACCCCATTGACTGGCTGCCACAACAGTAAAGCTAATCGTCAGATCCGACCGTATTGGGCTTTTACCAAACGTTCTGGTGGGCCGAGCGTTCGTTGGGAAAGAGGATGAAATTTCCTCGCTGCGTAGACTCTCTATAGGGGAATCTTGCCGTGGCCAAGGGATACACAAGTCCTGCGAGTTCCCTATAGGTAGAGGCTCGGATGTGGTGTTCAGATAAAAGAAAAAATCTTCAAAAATAGCCGCTGGACCATTTCGGCACAAATATTTGCCAGGTTAAGGTCTAATCCAATTAAACTTTGACTGACTCGGACCTGCTACCGCTGATATTTCAACCTGACGATCAAATATCACCTTGGTGCTTACTGCCCCTAGCCAGGGCTGGGTCTGGCCAATGATAAGGACTTGGTAATATTAGCCCATAAACTCTACCAGAGAAATAGACAATAAAAGTAAAAACCTGACCATACTTCTGGCTAATAATGCAGCATATTCCATTGGGATTCAACGTGATTTGCTCATCAGCCATGGTGTTCTGACCCTGATGCACCAAACTACCACCGAATCTTAACTTCTATGTTAAAATGGAAAATATAAGTTGCGTGGTTACAATAATCTTGTGCCCCTTTTAGTCTCTTTTCCCTTGTGGCCCCGCCAAACAGGAAAACTTCCCCAATACCTGCTGTAAGGGTTCGTACACACCTGCTGATTTTTACCGACCCCCAGCCCAACCTTAAGATTAGTCTTTGCATAGTTAGAAAATTCAGCCAAGATGAGATATTGTATGAAAAAGAGAGGCGATGAGCCGATAGGTTGTGTGTACGGTTACATTGGGACGAAATAAAATAAACTAAACGGTCATGGGTTTTCGTCGTGACAGACCAATTTTTTTTGTTTCGCACAATATCACGGCAATGTTACCATGCTTTATCTCTAGATAGGCTAATTAATACTAGGTTTTACAGTCAGTAATCAACACTTGGTAAAATCATCTACTGCTGATATAATTTTGGCACAATCAGTGAATGTTATGGACGAACAGTCCCATTACATATGAACTTGAACATGTTTTTTTTTTTCTGACTTTTTGTTCCATTTTTTTGCCCCTTCATTTTCTTGGCTAGTGTTACGACTGTCATAATATAAACGCTTTAAAATTTCTCTCCTGAAGCCATCGTTGTAATCGGAATACATTCTACATACTGGGACATTCCTCTACACTAACTCTTAATGGTCCTTGCCAGCAAAGCGGTTTACAAAGTCTGAGGTGTGGCCGAGGGAATGTTCTTTTTGACCACAAACCTTTAGGATCCTTGGGTTTCTTTCAGCATTGATTTTGTTGGTCATTGAGTGACGAGCTCAGCTGGGCTATTACGTATTCTAGCGATTGTCAGGCACATTGCGAAACAAATATTCCATTCGACTAGGTAACTAGGATTTGGATTTGACTGCTTAATACACAATCTACTAGAATATATATTGGTTTTAGTTGTAAATAAGGGAATCTTTGTGATAAAATCCTCTAATACTTTGCGCACAACATGAAACTAATATATTCTAGAATTGCTAATTAGAGCAAACAAATGACGCAAATCATTCTCATGGTCGATAGGTAAGGACGGAAACTTCCTGTCTGTTGTCTTCGGGGCCCTTGTGATCATTCCTGTATGGGGGCTTGATTGACCAGTGTATGGTATTGCCAACAGATTCCATACAACCCGACAGCTAATTAGCAATGGCAGAAGCAAGTGCAGGGGGACACTTTAAAAAAATAAATATAAAAAAATGATTTAAATCGGACAAATGCGGTCAGTGCAGCTGCACGAAGTAACCATCCAATATTTCGGCGCGATTGATGATACACTGAAATGTCGGCAGCCGGGACATATTGGATGGCGAGTACCCGCTAAGAATTTCACAGATTTAGAAATATTTTAAGATTGATGGTGCAGGATACATAGCCCCATTCACATTCAAGGAAGTATGTAATGGTTTGTACAGTTGGCTGATCTGTGATGGCCATTATAAACGTATGTACCGACGTGCCATATCACACGTAACGCCCCGAAGCCTGACTGCGCTGCGACTCAATGTTTGGCTGACAATTTCACTTGATTTGATTGTTTCAGTCGGGCATCATTATTGACCACTCTGCACAAACAAATTGTTGGGCGAAACTTGCCGTTTATAGTGTAGTCAGGCGTCGGATGTCATGTGTGATATGCGTGTCTGCATGTCATGTACCAAATAGAAACACATACACAGGCTTTTAAAGGAGAACTACATTCTAAAGCACATTTTCCCTTATTTATAGCCAGGAATGCTCAGCAATGTGCTACACACACTACGATACGTCAGATCCTTAGTATCGTCCCAACCTTAAGTTCTGTCCAACAGACATTTTATCGATCGGTTGGCCCTAAAGTATGTACCATTATTTCCCCATTTGTACTGTGGAGATGCTTAGAATAAGGCAGAATAGGGGCCCTAGAGCTCAGGTGATCTGTATGACTCGGCCGAATTGATTTTTGTTAGGTGATGCCCACTTGCATGTCCAGCTGTTGCCTAGGTACGAGGTTGAAATAAACTTTGAAAGTTTCCGTTGAAAAAAGCAAGTTGGACGTGTTCTGCTTGTTTTTTGTTTTGTTTTATTCTACTCAAGCTGGACGTCCGCTTCTCCTACATTGCCCCAGGCCCCCTTATTATTACTAATTGTGCCTGGCAAAGGCTGAACGCTTATTTAAGTTTGGTTTTAAAAAGAAAAACAAAACAAACTTATCCCACAATCCGTATCGCAGGAAGGTAAACAGCTAAGCCTGGATTAAACACTGGATGGGCTGGAGTTCTAAATAAATAATGGCGTGTGTGACGTGCTGACTATTACTGATTGTGCCAGATACCACCAGTAGCCAGAGCGTGGGCTACACTGGGAAAGACACATGTGTGTGTGTGTGTGTGGGGGGGGGGAACTAGAGGAGAAAAGTGCCAATATAGAATCTTTATTATCTTTATATAATAATTTTTATTAACATATCTAATGTTGTTCAATGCATGTGAGATAAAGATGGGGCTGATTCACCAGGGTGAAAGGGCTTATCAACGATTACATGTGTTAAGGTCACAGCTTATTTAATTCTAAAGCGGGTACACACAATGAGATATTTCGGTCCAATCGACTGATAATTCAGTGTATCGGTCGATTGGGCCGAAATTATCGCATCCGAATGCGGCCATGTCCGACTGATCGATCGTTCATCTGAATCGGACGAAAGGAACGATCGGACATGGTGGAAAACCTTGTCCAATCATGTAGTCCTCTATGGACCGACACATTGGTCGCGGTAACTGTCGGACGTACCTGCTTTTGCGCGACCGGCAATCCTTCCTCCTGGCGACGGTCGAAAGTATCGAACAGCCGGTAGGCGAAAAATCACTAGTGTGTACCTAGCTTAACGGATTCGTACACACGTGTCATTTGGGTGCTGACCAGCCATTGAATGGGTGCTCATACACAGCTGCATTGGTGGTCGGCCCCCACGATCGCACGTGGTATGAGCTTTAGCTGGGCACACCTTTAATACCCGGAATCGCTCCTTTATTGTTAAATTGTGTACCCCAGTTCCGACGAACGTTCAATGTGGCCCCTGAGATCGCTTGGAATGCCCCAAAATTTCCCTCATCTGCAGTCAGTACCCTGTACTAAAGTATAGGAGTTGGCAACAAGCTGAAGGAAATGTCATTCACAAACGTTCTACCTATCTTTATATAAGGAAACTGCTTAGGATTGTCGTAGCCTAATCTTTAAAAAATGGTAGATCATATTTGAAGGGCCTGTCACACTTTAAACAAAAATACTGGTCAACTGTCAGTTCTTCACACCCAACAATTTAGTATTTTATTACCTGAATTACTAACCAATATTTAAGGATATTTTTGTTCCCATTCTGGCAGTATTAGCTGACCCTCCATAAAGTCAATTAAGGCTGTGACAACTGACATCACAGCCAATAATGACTGCTGTTTCACCTGTTCCCTACTCTCGCACATGATTAAGCTTATAAAAAGTTCATTGACATAGGAAATGGCAGATACTTATATATATATATACGAAGTAGACATATCATTAAATATCTGGTTAGAAATGCGTGTAATAACTGGTTAAAAATAGCAGTTGGGTTGACTGAAGATAACGGACAAGTCCCCAGTTTTGTTAAGGTGGAATGTCTTTAAAGATATTTGCTGTGTGTACCCACCTTAAAGGGACAGTTCAGTGGATTTTCAATATTAGTAAATGTTAGTTTGTGTAATGCCTTCTTAGTTATTTACATATTCCTCCCATTTTGAAAAATTGTCATTTCATACCCTTGCTGTTCCCTGCTGTTGACATTAGTGAGCTGACGTTTCAGGTACTAACAGTCCTTCTTCTCCCAGAATGCACCACTCCTTGGAATGTTCCTAACCAGTTAATTTCAACTGATTGGCTACTGGATGGTCAAAGATGCTCAGATCTCTACTGACAACTGAATCAACCCAGGCACTGGGTCAAGGGCAAGACCATAACGGTCTCTACTAGGGGTCCTGCAAACAGGAAGTCAGTATTTCGGTTGCATTTATTTATACACAGACACAATGCTGAATGTGCAGGTTAACGTCATTAGGATGGAAAATACTGCTCTTTTTTAGTTTATAGTTTATAGTATTGAGGTTGAATAAAGACTACGTCCATCCAGTCCAACCATCTAGCAATATCCTCATTTCCTGCCTAACAGTGATACAGAGGAAGGCAAAAAACCTACCAAATTTTAGAAGGGGGAAAAAAATTCCTTCCTGACTCCAAGTGGCAATCAGAAAAAATTCCCTGGATCAACTCTACTTTATGTATCATACCAGTAACTTACAACATTCCTTGTTTGGCAGAAAACTCATCCAGCTTTTTATTAACTGACCAATGAACCTGCCATAAACAACATCCATGGAAGACAGTTCCATAGCTTTACCGTTCTCACAGTGAAAAAACCCCTTTCCAAACTTGAAGCCGAACTTTTTTCTTCAAGTCTTAAGGATGTCCTCGTGTCCTTTGACATGTTCTATTGTGAACAATGCCCCAGATAGTTTATTGTATGGCCCGTTAATGTATTTATCACAGTATCATATCCCCACGCAAGCGCCTTTTCTCCAGCGTACATAATTGGTAACTTTCCAGTCTCTCTCTATTCAAGCTCATCCCAATCCCCTTATTAATTGTTACCCTTCTTGAAACCCTCCTTCCATTTCAAAGAGTCCTTTTGTACACAGGATTCCAAAACGCACTGCATATTCCAAATGAGGCCTTTTCCAATGCTTTTAAAGAGGGTGAATTACATTTCCTCCCTTGGAATCCATACTCTCATACAATTAAGACAATATCATGTCATGCTGCATATGTTTTTCTGAAAAAGGCATATGTATTCCTGAACTTCCCCTTTAAGTTCTATTTTAATCAGTCTAGTGCAGAAAGAATAACTGAAGACGATAAATGATGGTTTGCTAAAGTGGTACACAAGGCGTAACTACCACGGGAGTAATTCCTGCCATCGCTGGCACATTTCCTACCACAGATACAGCCTCTGCCACACCAACACTGGTGATAATACGGGGGTGAGCACTATTATAGTTTTGCTGGGGTGCCCGGTGATTTCTAGCTATGCTGGCCAGTACACTTGCCTGGATGACATTCCAGATCTAACAGGATTTGCTGATTATCTGTCATGTTTAATCGGGCTGGGAAAAATCTGAAAAAGTCCGAAATTCACAAAGTCTGACTTATCTCTTTGTAGTGGCCAGGGCTGTATACTGGGCCCTTATACATATGAGAATACACTCATCTAGTGATGGCCTTAAAGGACAACTCCACCCTCATCAGAACATCTTACAAAGAATGGCCTTTTAAATATGTTAATATATCAAGTTTGTCCTATGAATTTATTATTGTTGTCTGCTATGCTTCTGGATGCCTCGTGGAAACTGAGCCCATTAGAACTGTACTGAAGCCTGTACTAGCCTGGGCATGCTCAGAAGAGAGCAACAGAGCATAACATTCGTCATTGGCTGTGATGTCAATGTCAAATCCTAACTGACAGTTACTAATGGAAGAACCAGGAAGCAGAAACGGGAAACAGGACATTGTGCAGGATTTCAGGTTAGACTTATTTATTTCACATTCAAACCCTTACGTTTAGGGTTTTTGGAGGGTGATTTACCTGTATGTAAGTTTTCATTTGGGGCAAGTTTGGAGACAAGTTTTTTGTCATGTTTTACATGTACACTGATAATTATAGAAAGTTTCCAGACCGTTATTTAAGGGATTGATGTAACGAACAAGGATCAGTAAACTTGCAACAAGTATTAATAATCTTTTTTAGTTTTTTTTTACCAGCAGTATTATTACCCTGTGCCCACCCGTGCCTGACATTCTATAATTGTTGTTGTAGAATTTAAAGGGAACGACTGGTCAACACGTCTCCAGTAAAACCACGCTGTAAATGTTTATTGGCGAAGGGTTGAATTTCTCAGGGAGGGGCTGGAGAAAGTTATGTTCCTACGCTCGACTTGAATGAACTTCTCTTTAATGTCCCAATATAAGGCAAGAGATATTTACAAACTTTCCAGCACTTCATTACTTTATGTCCATTTACATTTCCACGTTTTTTTCGCTCCAAAGGTTTCCAGGGTGGTTTATTTTTTTACATTATTTCCAGGTTTTTATTACAATATTTGCCAGTCACAGTTCTCGGATTAGGCCTTGTATATGCGTTAGATGAGGGATGTCCAAATCCAGTGGATGGATGCAGGTTGTACACCCCTGACACTAAGATCCCGTTGGACGATATCGGGATATCCTGAATCATACATATGAATGACCGCTGATGTCATCTAATAATTCACCTTATCAGGCCAGATGAAAAAATTTCCACGGAACGTACAATCATATAGCAGCTTCTATGGCCACCATAATATCAGCCAAAGAGTTGCTAAAGAATATTGAGGAGCCACTTAAGCTGAATACACACCACCAAACATCTCAGTGTATCAGTGAATTGGCCAGAACCATTGGATTTTGTTTGGATGGCCACGACTCACATCCAAACCGCCATTTGTCTGAATCGGACGAATGGGTGATCAGACGCATTGGAATGCTTCATTTCTCTAAGGACTGCATGCTCAATTTCGGGAACTGTAGGGCACAGCTACTTTTGCCGTGACTGCCAGTGCTTTGTTCCGGCTGCTCCCATTAGCGAGCAGTCGGCTGTAACCAATACATTTCATGGTGTGTATCCAGCCTAAGGTGGCATACACCAGCACGATATTACTTACCCGACCGACTGCTCACGGACGTTCCTGCGATCCTGCCGGAACCACCTCTCCCTCTCTTATATATGACCGACATGCGATCGCAAAATGAATGGGATTTTGCGATCGCATGTCGGTCGTATATAAGATCGGAGAGGTGGTTCCGGCAGGATCGCAGGAACGTCGCGTGAGCGGTCGGTCGGGTAAGTAATACGTGCTGGTGTATGCCCACCTTTAGGGTCTTATGGACGATCCCCTCCCTGTAGATCAAACACAGCTGCTTGACAGTTTAGCCATACCCATTTACGGCCTTAACCAGTAAAGTCCTTCCACATGGAGACCCAATGTTACTTGCAGCTCAAAACTCGCAAGGGTGAAACGCACGTTATGTGTTTGGGAATCTCGACTGAGTTTACCGTTATTCTGATTGTGTTTGAGGTTGACAGGCTATTTAAGTGCACTGTAAAATCAAGTTATGTTCATTTGGAAGCTGCAGCTTTAAAAGTACCGTTGCCATATTTTTTTTTACCTATGTCCCTCCAGAGCCTAGCTTTGTGCCTTGGAAGTTGCTGACATCTTGTTACTGGTTTGCTGAATGTTAAGCTCCGCCCCTCTGAGATTTCCTCTGCTTTCTCCTGCTTGAGCCTCAAACAGTAATGCCTGTGAGTTCCGTGCACTCTCCTGCTTGAGCCTCAAACAGTAATGCCTGTGAGTTTTGTGCACTCCTCCTGCTTGAGCCTCAAACAGCAATGCCTGTGAGTTCCGTGCACTCCCGCGCTTGAGCCTCAAACAGTAATGGCCTGTGACTTCCATGCACTCTCCTGCTTTAGCCTCAAACAGTAATGCCTGTGAGTTTTGTGCACTCTCCTGCTTGAGCCTCAAACAGCAATGCCTGTAGTTCCGTGCACTCTCCTGCTTGAGCCTCAAACAGTAAGCCTGTGACTTCCATGCACCTCCTGCTTGAGCCTCAAACAGCAATGCCGGTGAGTTCCAAGCACTCTCCTGCTTGAGCCTCAAACAGTAAGCTGTGAGTTCCGTGCACTCTCATGCTTGAGCCTCAAACAGTAATGCCTGTTGAGTTCTGTGCACTCTCCTGCTTGAGCCTCAAACAGTAATGCTGTTGAGTTTTGTGGCACTCTCTGCTTGAGCCTCAAGCAGTAATGCCTGTGAGTTCCGTGCACGTAACTCACAGGCATTACTGTGAGGCTCAAGCAGAGAAAGCAGAGGAAATCTCAGAGGGCGGAGTTATGTTCATGGAAGCTGCAGCTTTAAAATACTGTTGCCATATTTTTTTTTCCTATGTCCCTCCAGAGCCTAGCTTTGTGCCTTGGAAGTTGCTGACTCTGTTACTGGTTGCTGAATGTTAAGCTCCGCCCCTCTGAGATTTCCTCTGCTTTCTCGCTGGCTTGCTCAAACAGTAATGCCTGTGAGTTCCGTGCACTCTCCGGCTTGAGCCTCAAACAGCAATGCCTGTGAGTTCTGTGCACTCTCCTGCTTGAGCCTCAAACGGTAATGCCTGTGAGTTCCAAGCACTCTCCTGCTTGAGCCTCAAACAGTAATGCCTGTGAGTTCCGTGCACTCTCCTGCTTGAGCCTCAAACAGCAATGCTGTGGAGTTCCGTGCACTCTCGCTTGAGCCTAACAGTAATGCCTGTGAGTTCCGTGCACTCTCCTGCTGAGCCTCAAACAGTAATGACTGTGATTCCGTGCACTCTCCTCTTGAGCCTCAAACAGTAATGCCTGTGAGTTCCGTGCACTCTCCTGCTTGAGCCTCAAACAGTAATGCCTGTGAGTTTTGTGCACTCTCCTGCTTGAGCCTCAAGCAGTAATGTCTGTGAGTTCTGTGCACTTCTCCTGCTTGACCTCAACAGTAATGCCTATGAGTTTCCATGCACTCTCCTGCTTGAGCCATAAAACAGTAATGTCTGTGAGTTCCAAGCACTCTCCTGCTTGAGCCTCAAACAGTAATGCCTGTGAGTTCCAAGCACTCTCCTGCTTGAGCCTCAAACAGTAATGCCTGTGAGTTCCAAGCACTCTCCTGCTTGAGCCTCAAACAGCAATGCCTGTGAGTTCTGTGCACACTCCTGCTTGAGCCTCAAACAGCAATGTCTGTGAGTTCCGTGCACTCTCCTGCTTGAGCCTCAAACGGTAATGCCTGTGAGTTCCGTGCACTCTCCTGCTTGAGCCTCAAACAGTAATGCCTGTGAGTTCCGTGCACTCTCATGCTTGAGCCTCAAACAGTAATGCCTGTGAGTTCTGTGCACTCTCTCCCTGCTTGAGCCTCAAACAGTAATGTCTGTGAGTTTGTGCACTCTCCTGCTTGAGCCTCAACAGTAATTGCGTGAGTTTCCGTGCACTCTCTGCTTGAGCCTCAAACGTAATGCCTGTGATTCCGTGCACTCTCTGCTTGAGCCTCAAACAGTAATACTGTGAATTCCGTGCACTCTCTTGCTTGAGCCTCAAACAGTAATGTCTGTGAGTTCCAAGCACTCTCCTGCTTGAGCCTCAACAGTAATGCCTGTGAGTTCCAGTCACTCTCCTGCTTAAGCCTCAACAGTAATGCCGTGGAGTTCCATGCACTCTCCTGCTTGAGCCTCAAACAGTAATGCCTGTGAGTTCCATGCACTCTCCTGCTTAAGCCTCAAACAGTAATGCCTGTGATTCCGTGGCACTCTACTGCTTGAGCCTAAAACAGTAATGTCTGTGAGTTCCAAGCACTCTCCTGCTTGAGCCTCAAACAGTATGCCTGTGAGTTCCATGCTCTCCTGCTTGAGCCTCAAACAGTAATGCCTGTGAGTTCCAAGCACTCTCCTGCTTGAGGCCTCAAACAGTAATGCCTGTGAGTTCCAAGCACTCTCTGCTTGAGCCTCAAACAGCAATGCCTGGAGTTCTGTGCACACTCTGCTTGAGCCTTAACAGCAATTCGTGAGTTCCGTGCACTCTCCTGCTTGAGCCTCAAACGGTAATGCCTGTGAGTTCCGTGCACTCTCCTGCTTGAGCCTCAAACAGTAATGACTGTGGATTCCGTGCACTCTCCTGCTTGAGCCTCAAACAGTAATGCCTGTGAGTTTTGTGCACTCTCCTGCTTGAGCCTCAAGCAGTAATGCCTGTGAGTTCCATGCACGTAACTCACAGGCATTACTGTTTGAGGCTCAAGCAGGAGAAAGCAGAGGAAATCTCAGAGGGGCGGAGCTTAACATTCAGCAAACCAGTAACAAGATGTCAGCAACTTCCAAGGCACAAAGCTAGGCTCTGGAGGGACATAGGGAAAAAAATATGGCACGTATTGGTAAAGCCTGCAGCTTCCAAATGAACATAACTTGATTTTACAGTTCACTTATCCTTTAACTGAGTAGGTGTGTGTTGGAGGCAGATGAGGACTAACCATATCCCCAGGGCCGTTTCTAGCCATTTTAGTTCCCTAGACGCCTTCCCACCTATGTGCGCAGCCCCCTCCCCCCCCAAAAAAATACATGATATACAGTATGTACCAACATTGACATGATATACAGTATGTACCAACATTGACATGATATACAGTATGTACCTGCTTTCCATGTCTCCATTGAATTGTTCACTCCTCACCTACTCTTAAGTTCTAATTGGAGAGTTGGGTGGAAGAAAGAGGCAGGGATAGTGATCTCGTGGCTGCTAGTCACAGGGTCACTGTTATAAAGTCTGCAGCAGCTTTTACCTGACATTTTAGAACTGTTCTCCTCAGTACTATTAGCTGAGCTCATCCTCCTCCTCCTTCCTTCACCTTCAGTTCATTTGTAACATTGTATCCAAGTAGAGTTCAGGCTCTGTACTCACTACAATGTTACACATTACAGCTGAACAAGGAGAGCAGATCTAACACAGCAAGTAAAAGCTGACAGGGAGATGCTAGGGAGAACACTGGGTTCCCTGGTTTAACATAGGCGCCCTAGTCCTTTGCCTAGGTGGCCTATGCCTAAAATCGGCCCTGGCGGTAGCTACCGGTCTGTCCAGTGGGTTTAGAGTCCAGCAGTTGGTGTCAGCGGTGGAGCTAGCACCCAGTTACCATTGTAGGGACAAGTAAGCAGCACGGCAACATAGGGAGGAAACAGGGGAGTAACGACCAGGGAGCAGGGGGAGCAACTGCAGGGGGGCCCAGGAGCAAAGGGTGCTCCATCTTCTTATTTTTCCTATGACAGATATAGCCTCCTCCCAGAAAACCACTGTGGATGAAGCATGGATATGGGACCCATCATAGTTTTGCTGGGGGCCCAGTGATTCCTAGTTACACCACTGGGAGGAACCAATACAGACATTGCCCAGAACATGGATCATCTTGTTGAACTCAAGGGGCTTTTGTGAGTGGGGACCTAGTTGAACTCTACAAGGATTCCTCGCTTCTTGTTTTATATATTGGGGGATGCCCCGGTTTGTAGAGATTAGGTGTAGGGTACTACAGATGTTTTTATTGTACAGTTTTGGTGTTGCTATTCTGTATGGCTAAATAAATTTTACAGTGGCTGTTTAACAGTGTTGTGCCATATTGGATGTACTTGGGTGGGGGGACATGAGCTCCCCGCTGTGGTCTTTAACTGATCATTCGTCTGTTGCTATTTCCACACACCCCAACTGCCAATCACTTTCTGTGGACAGTATTTGGGGAGGAACGTGGACATTGAAAATTCATATTCACACTGTAATTCAGAATCCAGTCATTTGAAATACATCAATAAATACAGTGTGCATAGCGTTAAGTTCCTCCATTGTATTCCTGCCCTATTCTCTTTTCCTTGGATGTTTTCTGTGATGTGAACATACTATATAAACTCTCTGGATGTAGCACCTTGAGTAAAGCTAGATACACACAGTACCGATAAAGCCCCAAGAATGTTGGATCCGGTGGTATCGGGGCTTTATTGGTACTGTGTGTACCTTGCTTTTCCGAACAAACATGCGCCTGCCGAACCTTCGGGTCAGCCGAGCGCTCGTTCAGAAAAGGGAAAACTTCCCTCGGCCGCGGTTGCAGATCCTGTCTGTCATCTTTCAAAAATCTTTCAAGTGTGTGCCCAGCTTTATTAGTGTTATTGATTGAGAGATTCAATGGATACACCCAACCAATCTATGCTACCTGCTACTTTAAGAAAAGTGAAAGGGATTTTGCCCAGTTTCCCAGACAAGGAACCAGACATTCTCCTCTCTCCAGCTAAAACAAAAGCTCATGTAGGGTGAGTCACCATTTGGCAAACTTCTAGCTGAAAGGTTACAATCTACAGTCACATGTAGGGAAGTTTCACATCTCCTGATCTTTGTGAAATTAAAACTTAGTGCGAAGACAGTTTAGATATAAGGAAGTTACATTAAAGGGTCACTACACTCACTTAAAAAACTTTACATTTTCTGAAACTACAATTTAAGAGAAGGAAAATGGTGGGACTCACGTATTTTTCTGCACTTGCTTTGTCATTAAATTATTAATGTTTATTGAGTGCTACTTTACTCACTGCCTTCTTGTAGTGTCTGCGACACCCTCACCATGGACCCTGCTCTGCTTACACATCTCCCCCTCCCTCCCTCTGTCTTTTTTTTTTCTTTCTGCTGATTCTCTTAAATATTGCTGGCAGGCAGCCAAAGACCCCAGTAAGAGGCCAGGCATTGGTCACATATTAAAATTTCTGCTTCTGGAGTGGCAGGTCTTTCCCTGAAACAATCAAAAAAGTCAAATCTTAACCAGTGTATTCCTGACTTAATTAGTTTCCACGACTGAACGTTAAATCTAATTTCTTATTAGTGTATGGTCACCATAACTCCAGTCATACAAATGTGACCACTCACATAACAATACACAATCAGGGTTATTCAAGAAAAGTTCTTACCATTAAAAATGGTGCTAATTTTGCCCCAACCAATCAGATGTTAGCTTTCAAATGTTAAATAAGATCTGATTGGTTGGGGCAAAATTAGCACCATTTTTAACGATAAGAACTTTTATGGAATCTCCCCGAATGTATACTATACAATATAAACAAATGTCTTAAATGGAAGCAAAAATACCCCCTACATCCCCATTAGCGGTACCCAGGGAAACAAACTGAAACGCAAGGTCCTCACCCTTGGTGGTATGGCTGTTATATCGGGTACTTACCATCTAAGTGCCCTCGCCACTCCACTCCTGACCTGCCCCCTTCCCATGATTTTTTGAATGTGCTGCCAATGGGAGGATGAACTTTTTACAGATAATGTCCTCCAATTGGTTGTACTATCCAACTCTGTCTCCATGACAACCCAGATTGGCGAGGGCATCTGTTAAGTAAGTATTATTTAAACTACCAGCTGTATTCCCAGGAGTGATGATCTACTGTTTTAGGGCCTCACCCTGGGTACAGCTGAAGGGTTTGGGTGGATGATTTCTTTTTGCTTTGCCTTTAAAAAGACATTCCCACCTAAAAGAAATTTTGCCATAAACACAAATGATATAAACAGGGAGCTGGATTCCATTTATTGCCTAGTCCTATTGCAAAATCAAACTCACAATGAAGAAACAGTCAAGCCTTTTACACACATACGATCTTACAACAGAAGAACAACCCCCAAACGATCGAATGTGTGTTTGCGTTTGGTCATGGCGGATCAACAAATGACCCCTGACCGAACGTATAAACACATGCGATTATCAGCCGAAACGGACATTTGCCACGCATGTGCATGTGCTCAGGGGGTCATTCTTCTCTGGTAAGCTCTTACGTGTTTATGAAGCTTTAAGGTTCGTACGAATGACCGACTTGGCGGATCCCGAACGGCCGGCCGTTTCGGGCGATAAAGGCCATACACACGGGCTGATTATTGGCCGAAACAAACGTTCGTACACATTGTGCGTCGCGGGGCGAACCTTTATACTTTACAGCATCTCACCTAAAACCTATCTCACCCTGAGCCATACAAAAACAATAGTCCAATCAGGGAATAATTAACAGTTTATTCACTTTAGAGCTTTGAGTCTGATATTTACTATTTACCCTTTGGACATCTTTATAGTCAGTCAATCAGACACAAGACCGGACAACAACTTATATCTGTGTGGGTCTGTTTTTGAATGAAGTTTAGACAACAATACTAATAGTGTCAGTTTTCCGTTTTATTTCCAGACATTTTTATTTTTTGCTGGTAAGTTTCCAATAAACTGATTCCTGCCTTGTATGTTGTTGGGTTTCTGGGAAGAAAAAAATCTGTTAGCATTTCAAATTTACTCAGATGTATTCTTACCTTCAGCACCCCGAGAACCTCAAGGCCGTGATACTTATTTGATCATCCAGCAAGAATTAAAGGGGAAGTTCAGTGCAAACACATATACATAAGAAAAAAGAGCAGTATTTTTCCATCCTAATGACCTTAATCTGCCAATTCAGCATTGTGTCTGTGTATAAATAAACGCAACCAAAATACTGACTTCCTGTTTGCAGGACCTCTAGTAGAGACCGTTATGGTTTTGCCCTTGACCCAGTGCCTGGGTTGATTCAGTTGCTCAGTAGAGATCTGAGCATGTTTGACCCATCCAACAGTCAATCATTAGAAATTACTGTTAGGAACATTCCAAGGATGTGGTGCATTCTGGGAAGAAGAAGGAAGAACATGAAATGTCAGCTTACTAATGTAAAAAGTAGGGAACAGCAAAGGGTATTAATTCAACATATTTATTAAAAATGGAATCCATATTTTTCTCCTTGCAGGCTGTTCCATCTTCTTCCAGTACTTCCTGTTTGCAGCCGCCAATCACAGCCATGATAGTGTCCTCACAACCAATCACTGTTGCCTATGTCACCTTCTTTGCTGCTCTATGAGCTTGTAAACAACTCAGCTTTAGAGGGACCGGATTTACACCTCAGGAGCCTGTAGGCCCAAAGAGCCTGGCGCCATTAGCCCCACCCCTAAACACAGACCACACCCCTAAACCACACCCATTTTATCTTTTTTGGGGAAGAAAATAGACTATAAAGGAGTTGGATTGGTGGGGGGAGACTGACAGCCGCCCCTCCAACCTCAGGCGCCCCTAGGCGTGTACCTACTGGTAAATCCAGCCCTGGGAGGCGGGAACAAGAAGGGCAAGAAATCATAAGTAAAATTATTAATTATTCCATAAAAATCATGTGATAAGTAGAGATGGGATCCGGGTCTGACACAAACCCAGATCCGACATGGAACCCCTCGGTTCCAAAATCTGAAAGTTCAATATGAATTCAGATGGATCCTACGGATTTTGGGACTTTGGATCAAATTTTAGAAGATTTTCGAATGTACGGAGCTATTTTATAAAATTTTAGAAAGTATCTTCGAACGTTTGAAAATCCTTGAAAATATGATTGGAGACCACTTTCGGGTAGTTTCTGATTGTATTTTCGAAAATCGAACGTTCAAGGCTATTTTTGATAATTTTCGAAAATAGCTCCATACATTCGAAAATCTTCGAAAATTCTTTCGTTTTCGGATTTTCGGGATTTTCCCGAGATTCGGGAATCCAAAAATGGAACAAAATTATGTAGTTTTGGCCATCTCTAGTGATATGCAAATCAGCAAGTGCTGACCATTATACATGCACAAGGTTATACTAAAGGTGCCCTTCCACCTAATTATTTCACCTAATTGAATCATTAGTGGTGCCCGACAACAACATTTGTTATTGTTAATTTTTGTCAGAGATTGATCAGTTGATACATACAGAAATAATATCACTAGGTGGACTGTCACCGTACACACCTTTAGATCTCACTGACCGGTCAGCCAGGACAAAGGACTATTGTCCTATTGACCCAGTGTGCAGATCATATGATTGGCCGATTCGCCCAGGAAAGCATCCAATATTTCGACCCAATCGACCGATACACTGAAATGTTGGTTGGCCAGGCCGGATTATTGAATGGTGTGTATCCAGCTTTAATGTGACCATACATGTTACTGCTACAAAACAATACAATAATGTCCAAATATCCATGACCAATTCTGTCGATCGTCATCATTCTCCTACCACGCTATGGGCAGTCTCTTGACTGCTCCCACTTACCCTTCCCATAGCACAGAACAGACTGCTAGAGATTGTATAGCTCTATACTCAAATAGGGACATTTTTGCAAACAATTACCTGGTTACATCCCATAGCCTACAAGTTACTAGCTTGTGTTAAACCCACCTGGTAAAGATAGTCTCCCAATCTATTGTCCACTCTTTCCCATAACTGCTAATGTCTTTCAATCAGCCCTCCAAGCTGCTGTCACCTAAGCCAACGTTCCTCCTCAAATGTCAGCAAGTTGATATGTTTCTCATCGCAGAAACACCTGGCAGATACGTCCCAACAATCACCTAGTTCTCAAAGTCACTGAAGACTCTTTGTCTTGCCAATGGGTGTTTATACCTGATCCCCCATACAACGTAACATTAACAGCTCAATTAAATCTACAATCGCATCTGCATAAAAGCTTCCAATAGGCTTCCCTGTTTATTTCCTTTGTTTAGTCTTTCTGGAACTTCAATAAGTTCTGAATTTCTGTTGGAATTTTCTATAGGATTTACTATTTTTCAAATGTCATTGTCTAATTTTCTAATGGAATTTCCTTTTTTTTTCATCATTTCAGATTTTTCGTAAATTTCGAAAAATCAATCGGATCTGCAATTTTTTTTTAAAACCGTCAGTTCCAAATCAAAACCAGGGTTGTTTAGAAACAGGGATTCGTCAGTATTGTTTGGTCGATTTGCAGTTGCTGTCTTGGTACATTAAACTATTATATTGCTGGAATCTGCTAATCTGTTTTCTCTCATTCCAACATAGAAACGTATATCTTTTGTTTTGCTGACTTGGAAAATTCCTCCTTTAGCTTTTTATTTTCTCCGGAGCAAGGAGAACTTTTGTCAAATAATCCTGACAGCCTCAGCGTGTCAGGCAAGAGCCATAGGCTGCCTGTGTCCAGACAAGAGAAAGGAATATATTGAGTATCTCTATAATACTAAATATAAATTGAAAAAAAAACTCCTTTCTATTGGTTCCTGAAAATTATGAGTAGCCTATAACATAAAAGGTAAGTTGAATTGAAGAATGCTTTCTTTGTACCAGCCTGTGTATACTCCTTTCTCGATAAAAAAAAAAAAAGTCTTGCCATTCTGTATGAATACGTGGCACAAAAGACAATAACGTCTTATCTGACTTGGGGATCCTGTTCTATACACCTGTGCAACCTGCAAAGGCCTAAAAAGAATTAAAGGACAACTATACTGTAAAAATGTACTTTTAAACATGAAAAGTAACTGGGGCACGGAGGTTACATTGATTATTCCTACCTCCCAATATAATTTAATTGAGGAGGAACAGCACATACAATTATTGTAAGTTAGTGTCCTGGGTTTTCCTGTATTAAAGATATAGCTGAAGGCAGGAGGAAGTCTGCCACTTCACACAGAAATTATATTGGGAGGTTTGGGAGGTGGGAATTGCAAATCCTATTCCTACCTCCCTGCCCAAGGCATTTTTGTTGAGAAAGGATCAGACAGGATACGAAACATGTCGCAATAAATTATTTTATACCTAAACCATCAATGAAGTTAGTTTTATGCTTTTAAAGCAAGGACCTCCAGGGTAGTCCTTTTAAAAGCAAGACCTCCAGGGTAGTGATTTCAGAAATACTACCGCAGCCACGTGCTACGCTAGGAGGCAAAGGGAGCGCTCAGGAGTATAAATGCGTGGCTAAGAGAGTGGTGTAGGAGATGGGGTTTGGGTTTTTAGAGAACTGGTGGCGACTTTTCTGTTGGCTACAGGTCTTTAGTAGTGACGGATTGCACCTCATGGTGGATGATGCAACTGTTTTGGGGGGAGAAGATGGCTAGGGGGTTGGAGGAGATTTTAACTAGGTATGGGGGGGGGAACGTTTAACTACACAGGGGTAGATAGAGAAGTTAGGGATCTGGGGGCTAGTAACACACGGAGGGAGGAGAAGGAGGAGGGGGGAGCATAGAGAGATAAGGAGCATGTACGACCATGTATGGAAGTAATAAATGATAATCTAAAATGTATGTTTACAAATGCAAGGAGTCTGGCTGGAAAACCGGCGAACTTGAAATAATAGCTCTAAAGGAAAGGATATGATGTAATTGGTATAGCAGAATCATGGCTAATGATTCACACGACTGGACAGTAAAATTGAAGGGTACTCCTTATTTAGACATGACCGAGTAATAAGAAAGGAGGGAGGAGTATGTATGTATGTTAACACGGAATTGAAGCCAAATTTAAAAGATGGAATAGATGGGGGAGCAAACGATCGGCGGCAAACATTAGGTGGAACTGTGTACAGGAAGCAGAAGGTAGGTAATTAATTGTTGGAGTGTGTTATAAGCCGCCAAATGCCGGGGAGAGGTGGAAATGAATCTCCATATGCAGTTGGCGAAGGCTGCGGTATGGGGCATGTTCGGTTATGGGGATTTTAACTACCTGAAATAGATTGGAGTAATGGAACTGCGCACCTCAAAGGTATAAAGTTCTTAAATTTCCTATATGAGCATTTTCTTTCACAGATGGTAGAAGTTCCTACTAGAAAGAATGCGTTGTTGGATCTGGTGATATCTAATAACCCAGAGCTCATTTGGAGATGAAGGTAATGGGAAGCTTAGGGAATAGTGACCATGATATAGTGTCATTTATATAGGTTGCAAAAACTAAAGTGCACTGGCTTAACAAAAACTTAACTTTAGGAAGCTAATTTTATGCTTTTAAAGGAATCGCTCCTGCTCATAGACGTGGGTGGGAACTGTTTTAGGTAAAGATACTGAGCAGATGTGGACCACTTTAAAGGGAATTAAACTAAACATTTCCAAATCGGTACCTTTAGGAACAAGTGTAAAAAAATTAGGTCCACTCCTGCATGGCTTAATGCTCAGGTAAAAAGGGAAATGGAAAAAAAAAAAAGAAAAGGGCTTTTAAAATTTTGAAAGCAGAAGGCACAGAACAGGCTTACAGGGACTTAAAAGTTGTAATAAAGAGTGCAAGAAAGCAATTAAACTAGCTAAAATAGAAAATGAATACGGATTGCCGAACAAAGCAAGTCAACCCCAAGATGTTTTTTAAGTATATAAATGGTAAAAAAAGAGGACTGAGAAGTGGGACCATTAAATAATGGAGCTGAGGTGGTTGTAGAGGGATGCCGAAAGGCTAATCTGCTAAACCGTTTTTTTTACATCGGTTTTTACTGTTGAGACCTACAGTAGGGATTGTACAATGTGCAGAGGAGGAAATGAAGAGTTTTCACATTGGATAACAGAGGATATGGTACGGAATCAATTAGACAAAGTTAATATCAATAAAGCGCCAGGACCAGATGGATTGCATCCTAGGATATTTAAAAGAGCTTAGTTCATTAGCAAGACCACTGTGTCTCATTTTTCAGATTCGCTTTTGCTCGGGGATGTGCCGCTGGATTGGAAAAAAGCCAATGTAATACCAATATTCAAAAAGGTAGTCGTTCACAGCCTGGTAACTATAGACCTGTAAGCCTAACATCAGTGGTAGGGAAGGTGATGGAAACTTTGTTAAGGGATCATATCCTTGACTTTGTCTCCAGAGATCATCTTATTAGTAGTAGTCAGCATGGATTTATGAGAATAGATCATGCCAGACAAATTAATTGGTTTTATGAAGAAGTGAGTAAGAAGTTAGATTCAGGCACAGCGTGGATGTGGTATATTGGATTTTGAAAAGCCTTTGATACTGTGCCACATAGGCGACTAATGTATAAATGAGGACTGTTGCCTTGAAGAAAACATTGTTCATGATAGAGAACTGGTTATTGGACCGCAAACAGAGAGTGGTGGTTTAATGGAGCTACATCTATGTGGGCTAAAGTTCTAAGCGGAGTTCCTCAGGGTGCCTGTGTTTGCTGATGACACTAAATATGCAGAGCTTTGGAAACTTCCAATGATGTTGCAAGTGCTGCAAGCAGACCTAGATAGATTATCAAAAGGGCAGCAGAATGGCGATGAGATTCAATGTTGATAATGTAAGGTGATGCATTTGGGATTTAATAATCCCTGTGCCACCTACACCAAAATAACTCTGTGTTAGGTGCATCTGAAATGGAAAAAGATTTGGGGGTTGTTGGTAGATAACAGAATTAGCTGTAGAAACAATGCCAGGTAGCAACAGATAGAGCTACAAGATATTGTCTTGTATAAAGAGGGGAATAGATCAAGAGAGAAAAATATTATTCTCCCTCTTTACAAGGCCTGGTAAGGCCCTCATTTGGAATATGCGGTGCGTGCATTTTGGAATCCATATACAAAAGGGACATCTTGGAAATGGAAGCAGTCCAGGAAGGGCAACTAAATAATAAGGGGATGGAGGGGCTTGAATATGCAGCAGCAGATTAGACAAGTAGGGCTGTTTACATTGGAGAAAGCGGCGGTTGCGTGGGGACATGATAACTTATACAAATATATTAATGGCCCATACAGTGAACTCTCTGGTGCATTGTTCACTAATAGGTCATATCAGAGGACTCGTGGACATCCTTTAAGGTTGGAAGAAAAGAAGTTTCATCTTCAGTTAGGAGGGGTTTCTTTACAGTGAGAAACGGAGGTGAAACTGTGGAACTGTCTCCAGCAGAGGTGGTAATGGCAAGTTCTGAATAATTTAAAAAAGGCCTGGATAGTTTCTAAAACTAAAAATATTGAGAATTACCGGATTAATGCATATAGATCTGGTTGTCCAGGGATACTTCCGATTGCCGTTTGGAGTCAGGAAGGGAATTCCCCCCCCCTTTTTTAGTGGGGTTTTTTGCCTTCCTCTGGATCAACTGTTAGGTGGGTTAAAAAAAAAAAAAAAAAAAAAAAAGGAATAGGTGGACTTGATGGACGAATGTCTTTATTCAACCTTAATTACTATGTTACTATGTTACTATGTTACTATACTATGTTACTATGTTTATGGTCTGAAATGCAAAAACATACCCCCTAAAAGCACACAGACACAGGTACACACAGCTACTGATTCACTCTCACAATCTCGCCTACATTTCTGTTTCCATGGCAACTATACCTAAACCATCAATGAAGTTGGTTTTATGGTCTGAAATGAAAAAGGCCACACTGCCCGTGTATTAACGCGCAATCCGATCGAGATTGTGGCCACACTAGGTGTGCTTCTGTGTATTGCTCTGCAATCCGCTAATTGCAGCGCATGTGATCTGCATGTTTGTGTGCAATTGCATGGGGTCCCATTGTGCAACATTGTGCAATCACAGCACAATTTCAGCGCACGTGTACAGCAACACACTCTAACGTGTGCATGCTTTCGTATCGCTCAGACACGCTGTATAGTGTGGCCTCGGGCAAAGTCTACGACTCGTTTGCAGTCAGTTATCACAGCGTGATTTTAACGCCACTATTAGTGAACGCCGGATGCGCGGGTGTATTTAACGAAACGCGTGTATCCGGATCTAATATGGAGTTAGAGTCGTACTAAGTTGACCCAACAGATTGCTGTACTGGGTAAATGAGCCACATTATCTTTTAATGAATTTTAACCTAAAATCACAAATTCTACTAGATTGTAAGCTCTATGGGGCAGGGTTCAATCACTTGCAGACTTCATAGTATATACATATACTGTATAAATATAATAGATTAAAGTTATTATTAACTTTAATCTATTAATATATAATTATGGACTAAAGTGCTAAGTGGGGTGCCATGTGTCCACAGGGTCTGTTTGGGGCTGCTTCTATGTAATCTATTTATTAATGATTGAAGTGGGGGGTATTGTCAGCAAGGTTTCTGTTTTGCTGACAACACAAACTTTGTTCTACCGTTAAAAAACTTCAGAGGATGTGCAATCGTTGCAGGGGATCTAGATAGATTGTCAAAAACTTGGCTGCTAAGTGGCAGATGAGATTCATGTTTAGAAAGTGTAAGGTGATGCATTTTGGACTTAAAATCCTTGTGTGCTACTTATACTAATGGCTCTGTGGTAAGTGAATCCCTGTTGGAAAGGGATCTTGGCGTTTGGGTGGATAACAAACTAAAGGAAGCAAGCATTGCAGGCGGCAACAGCCAGACCAGCATGCAGAAATGTCATTCTCCCTCTTTACAAGCATTGGTAAGGCCTCATTTGGAATATGCAGTGCAATTTTGGATCCTGTGTACAAAAGGACATCTTTGAAATGGAAAGGGTTCAGAGAAGGGCAACTAAATTAATAAGGGGATTGGCGGAGGTTGAATATGAAGATAAACTGAAAAGTTACAATTATGTACGCTGGAGAAAAGGCGCGGTGGGGATATGATTACTGTGTATAAATACATTAACGGGCCATACAATAAACTATCTGGGGCATTGTTCACCAATAGCACAGTCAAGGACACACGACATCCCTTAAGGGCTCGTTCACACTAGACTGACAGAAACTGACAGTAACGCACACTTTTTTTTCTGTCAGTTTGTGCGTCCGTTCGTGGTTTGGTAACGCATGCGTTCACCATTTTTGGTGCGTTAACGCAGCGTTTCCATAACGTAAATGGTGAAAACGCATGCGCAAAAAGCGAACGCACAAGAAAAGCACACACACAATCGCGTGCGATAACGCTCGCAATTTTGTTGCGATTCCTGTGCGTTGCATGTTGCCTCAGCCTTAGTCTTCAAGTTCGGAAGGGTTTTTCATCATGTGAGAACGGTAACGGCTATGGAACGGTCTCCAGTGGACGTTGTTATGCAGGTTCATTGGTCAGTTTAAAAAAAGCTGGATGAGTTCTGCAAACAAGGAATGATGCAAGTTACTGGTATTGATACATAAGTAGAGTTGATCCGGGAAATTTCCGATTGCCACTTCATAAATTTGGTGGGGTTTTTTTGCCTTTCCCTGGATCAACAGTTAGGCAGGAATGAGGATTTTGCTAGATGGGTGACTGGAGGACGTATTTCTTATTCAACCTCAATACTATAACTTACTACAAATATAATTATTAATACACAGACTATTATGTTTATCCCCCCCTGTATGATCTTTTGTATATAATATTGTACAGCTCTGAGTATATAGACAATTTAAATGAAACAGTCTTAGTTCTCCTTTAGTATAACCTTAGTTTGATGTACAGCCTTTCAAACTTTACCACCCTGTGCTATCTAAACAGCATTGCCTAACTAATAATAAGGAATAATTCCTCACTCCCAGGATACCTACAGTGGGAGGAGAAATGGCAACTTGTTCAATACTGAGAGTGCAAAAGTATGCCTTCTTGACATCTCTATCTACTACATGTTGAAGAGGATGCTGCCATGGTGCTTGCTTTAGATACTAGATGTTTTGGGCTGGGTACACATCATGCAATATCTTCGGTTAACCGACTGATTTTACCACATATTGGTTGATTGGGCAAAAATATTGTATTACCGAATTGGAAGCCCGTTAGTCTGGATTGGGCAAGGTGAATGTTGAAGGTGTCTATAAGAATGGGTACACACACAGAACGACATTTGTCAAGGCAAAAGCTGCCATGTCCGACAGTTCGCCATGACCTGTCCGTTTCGGTTTCGGCAAACTATCGGCCAGTACTTTTGCCGCAACCACATTGATTTGTCCCGGCCGACCTCGCTAGTGGCAAACTGTCAACCACAACAAATGTTGTCCTGTGTGTACCCAGCCTTATAGACATCTGCAGATAATGAGCATGACATATAATTGTCAGCTATGTCTGGTGTGCAGAATTCATTACATTTCATCCAATTTGGACACATGAGAGCCCTCCACATGTTTCCATCATATGAGAGTTTTTAGAAGTGTGTGTTCATTCTGACGTGCCACATGTATGTAACCGACATGAGCTTGCTATAGTATATCAATGGCAGAGGGACAGTTGTACTTTTCCTGTGTGGGCAGTGGGCAGTTTGCAGTCATCTGTCTCTGACATACCGATCACTTGGGGAATGTCATTTGCACTAGTTTAGGTTCAGTGTTTGCTGTGTCAGACAGACTTTCCGTCTGTTGCCTTTTGTGACAACCAATCATTAACTAGTTAGTTAATGTTACAAACATTTGTCAGTGGTTCAACTGGGAAGGTGTAAGTGGGAGATATTTTGGGATAGAAAGCAGATTTATTTTTTTCAGGGGGCAGTGGGGAAGGAGTATCTTGCCTTTAACTCACATATATATCTAGTACAGAGCCTGAACTTCACACACAAATGTTTCAATTTGCAAATGAACTGAAGGATGATGGAAGAAGGGGGAGATGAGCTCAGCTAATAGTACTGAGGAGAACAGTTCTAAAATGTCAGTAAAAGCTGCTGCAGACTTTATAACGTGACCCCTGTGACTAGCAGTCATGAGATCCCTATTCTGCCTCTTTCTTCCACCCAACTCTCCAATTAGAACGTAGAGTGGTGAGGAGTGAACAATTCAATGGAGGAACATGGAAAGCAGTACACATGTATATCATGTCAATGCTGGCAGCTGGAAGGGTAAAGGACAATTATACTCACCTTTTCCCCGATCCACTGCAGCATAGTACCCAGGGTGAGGACCTAAAATCGCTAAGTCCTAACCCTGGGTACTTTCCCTAACTCCCTGCACTACTTACCGCAAATCTGCTTCACCGATCCACACTGTTCACCTCTCTCTACTGTCAGTGACAGTCGCGAGCAGCAATTGGAAGACACGCCTCCTTGCAGAGCGTATCTTCCTATTGGCTGCCTCGCGATCTGTCACTGAAGCAGGAAGAGCGGAGGAATGGGCGATCGGCGAGCAGATTTGCGGTAAGTATTGCAGGAGTTAGGGAAAGTCCCAGTGGTGGGACTTAGCGATTTTAGGTCCTCACCCTGGGTACTATGCAGCTATGGAGGAAGAGGAGCAAAGGTGTGGGTGAGTATAGTTGTCCTTTAAAGGTAATACTCTGCTGGCACTGAAGGGTAATGACAAACTATGGGAAGTCTGCTGGCACTGAAGGGTTAAAGCAATTCTCTGTGAAGGTGCTGGCGCTGAAAGTATTAATAGTAAAGTCTGCTGGCACTAAAGGGTTAATGATAATGTTCTGCTGGCTGCTGCTGAAATATTAATGCAATATTCTTGAAAAGCACTGAAAGAGTTAAACATCTTGGCTTCTCACCAAATTTCCCTGTTCTGCCCGGCTGGAAACAATTTCTGGGAGAACACTGGTGCCACATACGCACCATCCACTGAAACCTATCCTGTCCTTCCAATCAGTATTTCATTTGTGGCCAGTTTCGCTGCATTCATACAAAAGTATGTATAACATGCCCGCCTCACATGGTACAGCGTGTGCCCCTTACCAACAAGTAGGTGTCAGAAGCAGAAGGAGGAAACCCAGCTGTAGTTTAACAGCCAGTTTTTTTTGGGGGGGGGAGCGCAACGTAGGTGGGAGAGCGCCTAGGGCACTAAAATGGCTAGAAACGGCCCTGACCACACTGGCAATTTAATGAAGAATAATAATGATCCGTATCTATTAAAGCTCTGTATTCTGGTGTTAAAGGATTTGCAATTCTGCTTTGTGTTATGGAAGGATCAGCAATACCTTGAGTAAACTTTGATTAGAATTTAAATGGCAACTTAAGCCTCCAAACAACATTGAATCATTTTGCTTGTGGCTGTAGATAAATTTTCCTTAATGACATGTGGGTGATATGCATATTTCCCAGCATTCAACTCACACGACACCCCACCTGTTTGTTCACTGACTTATGTTTTGTCATACATGTCTAGTCCTAAGTACTCTGAAGAAGTTTGTTACGCAGGTCACCGCCCACTAGGGTTTTCTAGCCAATCATGTTATAGTACAGGAAAGACAGTTTGAAATCTTAGAAAAAAGGAGCAGGTGACCTAGGTCTGGAGGTGTGGCCAGAAAAGTGCTGTTTGAAGGGATCATGGTGAACAGGAATGCAGTGAATATGGTGGCATTGACATTTACCTAATCCAGGTAAATCTATGTGGATCTAATTCTAGGAGTTCCTAATGGCCCGACATCCCACTCTAGAAAAACCATTTCAGAGAGGTTCACCAACAACAAAAATAAATAAGCCAGTTATATAAAAAAACATTTCTGATAGACCTACTAACCAATTAGAAAAAAATCAGTATGCATGCTCCAGACATCTCTACTACCTCTCTAGAACTCTCATTAGCATCGTAAGGATGAAGTGCTGATGATCATCACTCGCTCTCCTTCCAATAAGCTTTGGAATTGTTGTGCTCTCCTCACTCACAATTAAAAAATGAATTTCAGGAGATTGCATGTCATTTTAGTGGGAGTCCTGATCAACTATTATATCAGGGGGTCTCCCCAACTTCAGGGAGTGGTCGGATGCCTGATCTCCCCCCCCCCAAACCCAAGTCCGTTAAACTTACTTACCTCCCAACTCCCATCAGACCCTGAAGCTCCTTATATACTTACTGGTCTTCCCAATTCTTGCCTCCTTTGCAAGAGGCATTCTAGTATTCAGCCATAAGTCATTGCTGTCACCATCATGTTCGTGCTACAGAGGTAAGAATCTAACACCAGGAGAAGACCACGGCAGAGTGAAGTAGAATTTAGGAGCTTCAGGGACACAGGGTTAAGTAAATTTACCAAATTCGGGTTTGGAGGGTGAGCGGGGAATTAAGTTTATGTTTTAAGTGGCCATACACTATTCGATCGTAATTACGATCTTAAAACCGACTGATACTTTGATAGACGATGTACAATGTTAATTGGAGGTAGATGTACAAATAATATTGTTCGACATCAATTTGTTTTGTGATTAAGGTCGAATGTCGTCCATTGTGAGGTACATTACATTACATTAAATCGGAACTTTAAAAAAACACTACAATCATTTTTACCAATCGACTTAAAAAACGACTTTCCCGATCGTAATTACGATCGATTTTACGATCTAATGTCGTGTGATAAGGATGGGAAAATGTACAATTTTTCGGCCAATCGATGGAAATGTCGGATGTTTGGATTGTACATAAAAACGGCCAATGTATGGTCACCTTTAGTAGTGGTGGACATTCCCATTAATGTAAATGCTTTCAGATTATGGTGCTATAAAATTTGGGTTTAAGTTCTCCTTTATCCAGTTGGAGGTTGAATAAAGACATTGGTCCATCTAGTCCAACCATTTTAATCTACTCACAACTACCTAGCAGGTGATCCAGAGGAAGGCAAAATAACAACCAAGCTGGAAAGGGTGGGAAACATTCCTTCCTGACTCCTAATGGCAATCGGAAAGATCCCTGGATCAACAGAACTACAATAGTCTACTATATGTTTATTACCATAATTCTCAATATTTCTTATTTTAGAAACTTATCTAGCCCCTACCTTAAAGCTATTCAATGAACTTGCCATTACCACATCTCTGAAGCCATGCTGGTGGATCGTGGTTCTTGTAAGTCAGATTCCTCTGTGAACTTATTTAGACAGTGTGAGTAAAACACATATGGGGTTTGGGGGGGTCCTTCACATCATATCAAATTTTTACATAAGGGGGGGACATGTTCTTTAAAGGATGTCCACGAGTCCCTGTATATGACTAATTATGAAACAATAGGGATTATTGTTCAAACGGGTTTGAACTAGTTAGATTTTCTGGACTCTCAGCATCCGCCCAGCAATCCCGTGGCCGATGTTCGGGGTCCCGCACTCGGAACCCGGACCCCCTCCCTGGGTCCTTACAGACCGCCATTGGCGGCCCTGAAAAGGGCCCTTTGGGCTTAGGGGTCCCGCACTCGAACCGGACCCCCCCAGCAATTATAAGTGCCTTTGCGCCCTTGGAAGGGCCTTTGGGGCTTAAGGGGTCCAGCAGCTCGAACCAGGACCCCCCCTCCCCGGCCCTATCAGGGCCCTTATGGCACTAGAAGTCCTTGTGGCCTTGACAAGGGCCCTTGGGGCTTAAGGGTTCCTGCAGTTCGAGCCGGATCCCCCTCCCTGCCCTTGTAAGGCCCTTGCGGCTCTTAAAAGAGCCCTTGGGTGGTGTCTTTGTCTTCCATCCGTGACACAAGCTCCGCTGAGGCCACCAACCCCAAGAAGTATCCCTGCATCCGCCAAGGGTATCTCCGGTGCCGGTGGCCTCGCGGGCTGATGTTACCGGCATCTTGATCTGGCATTCTTGACCCAATGTCTTCTTTCTTCTTTCTTTTGACATCTACTGTGATGACTGCTGAGTCTCCGCTCGGTTTTGCACCTCTTTTATATAGTTGCAGAACCTAATTCCGTTTCTGATTGTTCATTTTCAATGCTTGTTTACATGGTTTACATTAACCAATCAGATTTCAGGAAACGCGAAGTACACGCGTGTGCGATACGTCTGGTTTTTATGCTTTTTCCCCCGCACGACGTGTTTTCAGACCATCTCCACAGGTCCCGAGGCCTGTAAGGTAGTTTATATCCCTGCCATGCTCTAATGAACTTTCCGAACTATTTACCCCCCCATTTACTTAATGGGTCAGTTTTCGAACTTTCAATTTTTTTAGAAGTTCGAAGGTTCAAAAACGGACCGACTTTGAATCGGCCATCTCTAGTGACCATGCACCAGAGAGTTTATTTTATGGTCCATAATATATTTCTATAAGTGATCATATCCCCACGCAAACGTCGCTTCTCCAGGGTATCATTTTAGTTAAAATACAACAATGTAATGTAAAGTGGCACCTTTATAGTCTTAGACAAAAAAACACATTTTAGCATTTAGTACATATATATTTAATAAGAGGTGCAAATTGTACTTGTGCTGTTATTCTGCAGCAGCCAATCAGATGTTAGTTACTACATTTTCTTAACTGCAGTAGACCAGTACAAGGTATCTCTGATTGGTTGCTGAAGATTATGACAATGGCACATTTTTGCACCTCTTATTAAATAAGCCTGATGGTTCCATTGTTAATCTGATTGGGGTTCTCCAGCAGTAAATTTAGCATGGGGGTCCCCGCTTGTATAATTAATGTTATAGCTTAGGGATAATGTTCGCGTCCAGCTGCTGTTGTTAAGATAAAGCTGAAAGAATCCCCAAACTCCTTTGGCTTCTATTTGAATGTGGGGTTATAAAGGAGGGACGTGCCTCATTGAAATAAGAGATAAACAGATATCACTTACATGTTATTCTATGGTTTTTTTTGTTCTCCATTAAGACAGTTATAATCCCTTTCCAAATCAGTCTCTCTTAGCAATGGTCCCTATCCAAGACGGGGCTCTGTCCTTTGAAAGCCTGAAGGGTACAGATGGAGCATCTGACATGTACAGTCGCACCCAATCCCCCTGCCGCCCCCATTGAATTTAAAATCCCCATTATAAGGGACGTACGGGTTGGCAATGCCCCAACAGGGCTCAAGCAAAAACAATCTGTGTATTTTGATGTTGCCAGGCCGGTAGTGAATGAGAGCTTGTACTCCATGCCGCCCTTAGAATACAGTGTCCCTGCAAACAGCTGCCCATGGTGTTCCTGTTGATGTGGCTTCCGCCACTCCATTCACGGACTAGTAATGTGCGTTGCCACCATTTTGGGTTTTAGGTGCCAGTGTGGTCTCTCCCAGGGAAGCAGGGGAGCAACCATAGGGGGGCTCGGGAGCCAAGGGGGCCCACCTTCTTATTTTTACCTATGACAGATATCGTCACCTCCCAAAACCAACTGTAGATAAAGCCAGATAGGGGCCCCACCATAGTTTGCTTGGAGGGCCCAGTGATTCCTAGTTACGCCACTGGTTCTACCTTGATAATCCATCCTCCATATCTGTTTACTGTCATCAATCAATGTGTGGGGATACTGTTCATGTTAAAGAATACAATTACCAGGTACCAGGTATTCTATAGAGGAGGAGTCAACAGATACATTAATGTATATAATAAAAGTGTTATAGAGGGCGTAGTGGCTCATCGTATCCCACGCCCCTGGGGAAACAAAACCCAAACCTACGCTGTACATCAATTCTGTTTATTTTTCCCCTTGCTTCATGGTTTCCTCCAGGCACTCCATTTTCCTCAACCGGATCCGACACGGAACTCCGAAATCCGAATGTTCCGTCCGGATTGTTCGTATTTCGGGATTTCAGAGCGAGTTTTTCGATTTTTATCGAAGGTTCGAACTATTTTTTCGAAAATTCCTCAAAAGAGCAGTGACGTTGCCTAATCCTCTAAAATATGATCGAAAAAGTGAAAATAGTTTTCTCCTTGTATTTTTGAGATTTCTTGAACGTTCAAGGCTTATTTTGAGAATTTCGAAAATAGCTCAAACACTTCGTAAAATCGAAAACTCAGGATTTTCTATCTATATCTATCTATCTATCCTATCTATCTATACTCTACTATCTATCTATCTACATCTATCGATCTAGTCGTAGCTATCTCTATCTACTATCTCTATCTATCTATCTATCTATCTTCTATCTATCATCTATCTATCTATCTTGCTGTGGCAATCTCTCTCAATGGGGATAATCCTTCTCCCTAATAAACCCAATGGGTATTTCTAATAATAATAATAATTACTGATAACCCATAAATGTGTGTATGCAATGTGTATAATCCTTCTCCCTAATAAACCAAATGGTTATTTCTAATAATAATTACTAATAACCCATTAATGTGTGAATATGATGGGGATAATCCTTCTCCCTTATAAACCCAATGGGTATTTCTAATAATAATAATAATAATAATAACTGATAACCCATCAATGTGTGTATACAATGGGGATAATCCTTCTCCCTAATAAACCCAATGGGTATTTCTAATAATAATAATAATAATAATAATTACTGATAACCCATCAATGTGTGTATACGATGGGGATAATCCTTCTCCCTAATAAACCCAATGGGTATTTCTAATAATAATAAATCTATTAATATATAATTATGGACTAAAGTGCTAAGTGGGGTGCCACAGGGTTCTGTTTTGGGGCTGCTTCTATTTAATCTATTTATTAATGATTTGGAAGTGGGTATTGTCAGCAAGGTTTCTGTGTTTGCTGACAACACAAAACTTTGTCTACCGTTAAAAACTTCAGAGGATGTGCAATCGTTGCAGGGGGATCTAGATAGATTGTCACATTGGGCTGCTAAGTGGCAGATGAGATTCAATGTTGAGAAATGTAAGGTGATGCATTTTGGACTTAAAAATCCTTGTGCTACTTATACTAATGGCTCTGTGGTAAGTGAATCCCTGTTGGAAAGGGATCTTGGCGTTTTGGTGGATAACAAACTTAAAGGAAGCAAGCAGTGCCAGGCGGCAACAGCCAGAGCCAGCATGCCAGAAAATGTCATTCTCCCTCTTTACAAAGCATTGGTAAGGCCTCATTTGGAATATGCAGTGCAATTTTGGATCCTGTGTACAAAAAGGACATCTTTGAAATGGAAAGGGTTCAGAGAAGGGCAACTAAATTAATAAGGGGATTGCGGAGGTTGAATATGAAGAGAAACTGAACAAGTTACAATTATGTACGCTGGAGAAAAGGCGCGGTGGGGATATGATTACTGTGTATAAATACATTAACGGGCCATACAATAAACTATCTGGGGCATTGTTCACCAATAGAACATGTCAGAGGACACACGGACATCCCTTAAGGGCTCGTTCACACTAGAAACTGACAGAAACTGACAGTAACGCACAGCATGTGTTTCTGTCAGTTTGTGCGTCCGTTCGTGGTTTGGTAACGCATGCGTTCACCATTTTTGGTGCGTTAACGCAGCGTTTCCATAACGTGAAATGGTGAAAACGCATGCGCAAAACGCGAACGCACAAGAAAAGCACACACAATCGCGTGCGATAACGCTCGCAATTTTGTGTGCGATTCCTGTGCGTTGCAGTGTGGCCTCAGCCTTAGTCTTCAAGTTCGGAAAGGGTTTTTCACTGTGAGAACGGTAAGGCTATGGAACTGTCTTCCAGTGGACGTTGTTATGGCAGGTTCATTGGTCAGTTTAAAAAAAAGCTGGATGAGTTTCTGCAAACAAGGAATGATGCAAGTTACTGGTATTGATACATAAAGTAGAGTTGATCCAGGGAAATTTCCGATTGCCACTTCATAAATTTGGTGGGGTTTTTTTGCCTTTCCCTGGATCAACAGTTAGGCAGGAAATGAGGATTTTGCTAGATGGGTTGGACTGGATGGACGTATGTCTTTATTCAACCTCAAATACTATACTATACTACAAATATAATTATTAATACACAGACTTATTTATGTTTTATCCCCCCCTGTATGATCTTTTGTAATATAATATTGTACAGCTCTGAGTATATAAGACAATTTAAATGAAACCAGTCTTAGTTCTCCTTTAGTATAACCTTTAGTTAGATGTACAGCCTTTCAAACTTTACCACCCTGTGCTATAAAACAGCATTGCCTAACTAATAATAAGGAATAATTCCTCACTCCCAGGATACCTACAGTGGGAGGAGAAATGGCAACTTGTTCAATACTGAGAGTGCAAAAGTATGCCTTCTTGACATATCTATCTATACATGTTGAAGAGGATGCTGCCATGGTGCTTGCTTTAGATACTAGATGTTTTGGGCTGGGTACACATCATGCAATATCTTCGGTTAACCGACTGATTTTACCACATATTGGTTGATTGGGCAAAAATATTGTATTACCGAATTGGACGCCCGTTAGTCTGGATTGGGCAAGGTGAATGTTGAAGGTGTCTATAAGAATGGGTACACACAGAACGACATTTGTCAAGGCAAAAGCTGCCATGTCCGACAGTTCGCCATGACCTGTCCTGTTCGGTTTCGGCAAACTATCGGCCAGTACTTTTGCCGCAACCAACAGTGATTTGTCCCGGCCGACCACTCGCTAGTGGCAAACTGTCAACCACAACAAATGTTGTCCTGTGTGTACCCAGCCTTATAGACATCTGCAGATAATGAGCATAGACATATAATTGCTACAGTATGTCTGGTGTGCAGAATTCATTACATTTCATACAATTTGGGACACATGAGAGCCATCTCACATGTTTCCATCATATGTAGAGTTTTTAGAAGTGTGTGTTCATTCTGACGTGCCACATGTATGTACACGACATGAGCTTGCTATAGTATATCAATGGCAGAGGGACAGTTGTACTTTTCTGTGTGGGCAGTGGGCAGTTTGCAGTCATCTGTCTCTGACATAAGCCGATCACTTGGGGAATGTCATTTGCACTAGTTTAGGTTCAGTGTTGCTGTGTCAGACAGACTTTCCGTCTGTTGCCTTTTGTGACCACCAATCATTAACTAGTTAGTTTAATGTTACAAACATTTGTCAGTGGTTCAACTGGGACAGGTGTAAGTGGGAGATATTTTGGGATAGAAAGCAGATTTATTTTTTCAGGGTGGGCAGTGGGGGGAAGGAGTATCTTGGCCTTTAACTTAACAGTAAATATCTAGTACAGAGCCTGAACTTCACACACAAATGTTGCAATTTGCAAATGAACTGAAGGATGATGGAAGAAGGGGGAGGATGAGCTCAGCTAATAGTACTGAGGAGAACAGTTCTAAAATGTCAGGTAAAAGCTGCTGCAGACTTTATAACAGTGACCCCTGTGACTAGCAGTCATGAGATCCCTATCTCTGCCTCTTTCTTCCACCCAACTCTCCAATTAGAACGTAGAGTGGTGAGGAGTGAACAATTCAATGGAGACATGGAAAGCAGGTACATACTGTATATCATGTCAATGCTGGCAGCTGGAAGGGTTAAAGGACAATTATACTCACCTTTTCCCCGATCCACTGCAGCATAGTACCCAGGGTTAGGACTTAGCGATTTTAGGTCCTCACCCTGGGTAAAAACAGGCGAGTGGTTCTAAAAATAAATTGTGTGGAATGTTAAAATGGCAATTTTTCATGGATGGGTTTTAACTTTAGCTCCTTTCTTGCAGATGGGGTACTGTTTTATTTTGCAGCAATGTAGTCTATTGACGCACACTGGACCAAGGGGCATGTACCTATAGGCCTATACTGTACATATTAAACATATTAAAAAATGGTTTGCATGTTGCAGATCCATTATAAAGTGATTCCTAGCCAATAACTTATTACAGAAAACCTATACCAGACACAAAGTAATCACCAAAAGCTAAGAGTAAGGATGCAGGGTTAGCTCTGGTGAATCCACGGAACAGGCTGAATTTCGAGAAGGAATCTGCATAGTTCCATGCCAAATCCAGTATCGGTCATTTCGATTGATGGATTTTTCAAAGGGGAACTGGCACATCCCTAGCTAAGAGCTGTAGCCTTGTGCATTTCAACTAATAGAATTACATGGAATCAGCCATCTACAGATCACAGAGGTGTAGTTACATTTCAGCTTTCAGTGGAAATCTCTATATAATTAATCTCCCTCATCTCAGGAGACTTTTCAATCTCTCTTTGTCAGTAGAAAAGAACCTTAATGACAGCCTATCTGGTATACAGTTTGCATGTATCTGCAATGTATCAGACTAATGCCTTATCTTGTTAAAAATCCATCTTTACACATCAGTCCAGAAAAGAAAAGTTCTATGTAAAATCTTTTTGAAAAATTAAAAATCACTCAATACTGTTGAATAAGGGTTTGGATTCACTCTGTTTAAATCCGCAAATTTGCTGTTTTCTCAGACAGCCATCTTTATTTTTTTTGAACGGCCAAATTTAAAACAAACTTTAGGGTTTGTTCACACTTAAACTTACTTCTCTTTATGTTTTCCAAAAACATTTTTTCATATGTTAGCTATCCTTGTTCTGCGTTTCATTCCAGTCGATTTTCCGAGTGCAATTGCATTTGTAATTGTGCACGTAGGCTTAGGGTTTGCTTAGAAGAAGAAATGGTTTAAACCATAGTTTTTATTAGACATGTTTGTTGGCCATTCAAGCTTTATAATCTGCCTAAATCTAAACACTAGAAAACCTGGAGGGCTGCTGAACTCTAAACCTTTCCGTTTCCAAAGCAGACAGGTGTGATATTTGCTTTAGGTTTAGCACGTCTGTAAAATGTTTAGGATCTGCTGTAACTAATATTAATAAGCATAGCATTGCCAGCTTGAGATGTCTTGCCATAGGGGTGCTCTTATTCTGCAGCAACCAATTGGATGTTTTGAAATTGGTGTAATAACTGTTGTAGACCATTAAAAGGTACATCTGATTGGTTGCTGCATATTAAAAGCACAGGTAAATATTTGCACCGCTTATTCAATAAGCCCCGTAGTTCCTTGTGGCTCTGTGCGCTAATGCTGCAGAATACAGTATTTTATTGTTGTTATTTGCTACACAAACCTGCTGAGCATCAGAAGGGGAGATCAGCACATAGCCCTCTGCCCAATAGGGAACATTCCTTGCTTCCTTGTATCTGGAAACAAAACAGTACGCCCTTATCTATAAAACCTCAGGAAAGAGTTTCTTTCATTTCTGAAGGTTTAATACGTTCCCAAAACTTACACACGGAGGAGGAAAATGAAGCAGATCTATTAAAGGTTTTCACTGTGACACAGATACCTTTTGAACCATGTCTTTCTCTATTTAAATGGATTCCAATACAGTGACCTAATGAGGTATGGAAAAATAAATGTCAATCATGTTCACTTGCAAAGTTGTCTCTGTGTTGATCCAGAGAAAAGCAAACAACCCCTTAGCAAGTCAGATTCCCAGCAGTCCAAGTGAATATGACTAGTATTAGGGAACGTTTTTGTATTTACTGGCTCATTTGGAATTGGCTCTATAAAATTTTTCCAGTCAAATTAGTTGAGCTCACGTCACTCGGTTCAGTATCCTGGGCTGCAGGTCTGGGTTAGACACAACTATAGTATAATATATAATTAGGATCACACGTAGGCAGGTAACCAAATATGGAGGCCTAATTCATTACTACATCTAGCTAGATTGGACTATCTATTGGTGTGGTTTACTGTGTTTAGTCTACTGTACTGAGAGATAGATAGACAGATAGATCCATGTTTATATTCATAATCTGTAAAATATTTGAAATAAACTGCTTTTGTGTCTAAGTTATCAGGAAAAATTTAGAATTATCCTTCTGACGTGTGGAATATCCGTGTATGTTAAAAAAATAAAAAGTCTGAAAAGTCTAAATAAATTGACACTTTACATTCATGTCTGATTTTAAAAAACTTCCCGTTTCCTTATAAACTTAAATGCAAGGAACTGCTCAGATACGTGTTTGCTTTCACATCAAAAACAATGATGTCAGGACATGGTTTGACAAGAGACTCCAGATGCACAAGACACATATTGCTGGCCATACTCTAAAAGGTATCTCCTGATGTTCCCACAGTGTTTAGACATTTGTGTTTGAAATTTACTCTCAGAGAACGTCAGGAGAACCTGGGGAGATAAAACCAACAGGCTTCAGGACATTGAATAGATGATCAAATGTCAGCTCTGTATATAATATCTAATAACTGTATGGCGACATTAGACATTGGTGGGTAGTTTCTCTTCCATGCAGATATAGCGCTGGAATTTCAGTAAAAGGATAGAATTGTTGTCTTCATATTTTTTGCGTTTTTCCTTTTTATTTCTATGAACTTCTGTTATTTCAGTAACAATCTGTTACTGATAATTCCTTTTCCTGTTGTATAATAAAGTTTAATTTTAAATGAATAGTTCACCCAGAAAGTGATCTATTCCTTTACTGCTTTAATTGAAGAACTGGAGGTAAAGGAGCTATGCCTTACCTCCTGTTCTTCAATTAATCTAACAGGAGTCAGGAGTGAAGATACAGAAATGACCCTCGAGTGCTATCCACTGCCAGCTCCTCTGAAAGGTTCCTACTGTTTTCTGCTAATGCATGCTATAGTAAAGTAAAACCAGAAACAGTTGGGAAATGTCAGTGGGGATGGCGGTGGATCATGCTCGAGGGTAAGTTCTGTACCTTCACTCCTGGCTCCTGTTAACTGAAGAATGGAAGGTAAGGCAATAGCTCCTTGTCTTTCCCAAACATTGTTTTAACGTTTTGTAGTTACCATGAGCTTTACCATGATTTTCTTGATCTGTTCCTCTATTTCTTTAGATATCCAATCTGAAACATCTTTCATTTCAGCTGTCAATCAAGTGCCTTATTATCATAAACTCTTCTGCTGTGTGCAGTTTTGCTGCAACTAGAACGGTGACAGTTTCTATGCGTGAATTGCACAATGGGAAATTTCCTCTCCTAATGGTGCCTCATAGTGATTACTTATTATGAGAATGCTTGCCCTCACAGATAGTCTGGTCTGATAAAGGAGGCATCGGTTAAGAGAGGGAGGGGGGATACTGAGACTGAGCAAAACAAATTCAGGATTAAAGGCATACATTATCATACATACCTCAGAGTAAGTGCTGCTTACATGTATTTAATTGTAGATTAAGATGAGATAAAAGGATTTCAATATTCAATAGTATAGCTGAACAGAATGGATAAGCCTTCTGCGCAATGAATAAACCTATGAAATGCTTGAAATGAAGTTTATAATAAAAAAAAATATTAAACGCTGTTGGCTGTTTGGGACACAGTTCTAAAGTGTTTCTAAGACCATAAAGGGCTATATAGAGTAACCTGCTATTGCGAGCTTTTTATAGCTTTTACTATATAGCTTTTAAGCAATGAATATGAACAGATTGCACCTCATTATACTTTCATGCTAGTCTGTCTTTGCTGCTAATTAAGACCAGGTCTGCTGCTGGCATTAGTAATTCCAAAAACACAGAATTTCCATCTCAAATTCAGAAACGTAGGTGGTTATGTAAAACTTGCTAATTGCATTGTCTCATTAGTGGGGATCAATTCAGCATCTGTATTTTGCTTTAGCAGGTCTCTTTACCATAACACTGTTTTGTTTATAAAAATGGCTGAGATTTTCAAATTTCCATATAAAAAATGTGTAGTACTAAAGTGAATTATTTAGATAATATATTACAGCTATAGTAGGGGTGGCCGAAATGTTTTGCCACAAGGAACTAGTTAGACACCTCTGAGAACCAATCGAAATGATTTGGTAACCTTTTGAATGCAAAATATGGAGCACTCTTCACAAAAAATATATTAGTTATTTTCTGTGTAAAACAATTAGCAACATTTCATCCTTTTTCCTAAGGCCTTTCACTAGCCTATTTCTCTCAAGAAATTATTTGGCATACAGACAGTATGATGTTCTACACAAGCAATAAGTAACCCCTTTTAAATGTTAGTTGCCCGAAGTTGGTTTCTAGATGTATTGGCTGTGCGGCTGGTAGGATTTGCCCAGTCCTATATTTTATATATACTATGTGCATATGCATTGTGTTAATATTGTTTTAAACACCAGGGACCCACTCTTCCAAAAGAAAAAAAACAACTGTACTAGAAAAATGTATCCCTATGATCTGGTATTTACAAGGTAATATTAGATCAATCAGAGCAATTTCTCTACAACTAAAGACATTACGGCACTGAAGAAAATATTTTTATTCCCTATTGTTTTTTCTCATTGTGAAATGTTATGTTAAGTCTATAGAGCTTTTCAAATTATAGGTAATTTGTTTAAAGTCTTCACAGTTAAGGTTTAAGAGCTAATAAACCTTTGTATGAACCAAGAATCATCAATCAAGACATCAAATGCTTGCGTGCTCTCATTATTTTAATCAATACAAAATGTGGAAAGTTCTAGAAATGCTTTGAGTGGTGAGTAATTTTTATAGACCCTTCTATTCTCACCATAATTTGTTGTGTGTCCTGTTGTGTCTGTGTGTTAACGTGGCTTGTCCATGTGCCATTCAAAAACATTCAACAGTTCTGTAGAGTAGATAGTATTTACCTCAATAATGGTAGTTTCTTTTCGATTCTTTCTTACCCTTAATTCAGATGATGGATCAAAACCTACTCCAACCATGGAAAGCCACCCTGTGTTCGATGGAGACGGTAAGTATTTAGCATTTTCGTAGCATGCGCTTCACATAGTTAGCCTCTCTCATAAAAAAACGCAGGTGACTGCTGCTTGCTTTTTTTAAAGCCAAAATAACCTGCTAGATGCTTCAAATTTAGTGGTGGTGGCTACGAATTTTGTATTTAAACTCTGGGAAATTGGCAGTTATTGTGAATAATTGTTTGCATTATAGCGCTACGTTTCATAAAGACATCCTTGAAGTTTTTTGGGGTTTTTTACATTTATTGTACATTTTTTTACATTTATTGTACAGCAATTTATTGTCCATAACGGCTACTAACATGGAATTTTTACAAAATTATAAACCATTAAGTACAGTGTGGGGATGTCCAAGTTTTCCATATTTTAAACCAGGATTGACCGTGAGTCCTCAAGGAGCACATTAGGATCGGTGAAGTACACATTCCCTTTAGACATTAAAGGCTACAGGGAAGATTTGTTTTGGATCTGAAAGTTGTATAAATAAAATGCTGTTTGTGAAAATATTTCTACTCTCTTGGCTCATAAAGAAAGCTGCCCAGCACTGTAGACAATGTAGATAATAGATTTTGTTTGTGGTGCGTCCTGTGATTTTGTCAACTATCACTTTGTGTATGACTCTTATGCTTAATGCTTGAATAATAATAGAAGGGTAATAAGTCTTGGCTTTCTATCATTTGCTTTGGGTTAACTTGGTGATTGAATAGTCTCTTTCTCTCCATACTTTCTTTGTAAAAAAATTACCTGTGCCACAAGTTTGCCTGTTTTGACTTTATAAAATTGTGTAAGTAAACTTCTTTTAAAAATGTTATGACTACTTGTGTTTTTCCTATGTTACCTGTCCAAGGCCCAAATATAAATTATTTAAGCGGACATGAATTTGTCGAAGACGTTACACTGGATATTACAACCTAATTCAGATTTTCTATGGCATAATCAGACTTCCTATGCTTTCTGCAGCAAAATATGACATGGGTTATTGCAAAATTACAAATCTGTTTTCAATTAAGAGGCTGTTTGTAAAAGCCTGATAGTGGTTTTTGTCCAGTGATCTATACATCTAGTGTTTATTAAACTGAAGAACAATTGTGCATAGCAAATTTAAATACTAATACGGAAACACTTTAATTAAGCACAATCAGGGTTATTCAATAAAAGGTCTTATTGTTTAAAATGGTGCTAATTTTGTCCCAACCAATAAGATGTTAGCTTTCAAATGTTAAAGGACAATTATACTCACCTTTTCCCCGATCCACTGCAGCATAGTACCCAGGGTGAGGACCTAAAATCGCTAAGTCCTAACCCTGGGTACTTTCCCTAACTCCTGCACTACTTACCGCAAATCTGCTTCACCGAACCACACTGTTCCACCTCTCTTCTACTGTCAGTGACAGTCGCGAGGCAGCCAATTGGAAGACACGCCTCCTTGCAGAGCGTATCTTCCTATTGGCTGCCTCGCGATCTGTCACTGAAGCAGGAAGAGCGGAGGAATGGAGCGATCGGCAAAACAGATTTAGTAGTGCAGGAGTTAGGGAAAGTACCCAGGGTGAGGACTTAGCGATTTTAGGTCCTCACCCTGGGTACTATGCAGCTATGGAGGAAGAGGAGCGAGGGTGAGGTGAGTATAGTTGTCCTTTAAATAAGATCTGATTGGTTGGGGCAAAATTAGCACCATTTTAAATGATAAGAACTTTTATTGAATCTCCCTGAATGTGTAATGTATTTTATAGTCATGGTACTATAGAAAATTGTGGATATTTATTTTCTTAGAAACTGTTACTTTATTACCTTGGAAAACACAATTAGATGTGGGTTTTTTGAGTCTGATTCGGTCGAATGAACGGTTGGACGTTGCTGCCCTGAAAGCCATGAACATTTTCCAGCCTGAACGACCGATACACTATCGAACTATCGGTCGATCATGCAAACCTATAAAATTAGGTTACCCAAATTCATTGAAATCTATATTGTCCATTAGCAAATCCATAATTTATTGAATAATACACAATACACATGATTATCCTGTAAACTGTATTCTTACAAATGCTGCTTATGTTCTCTTTGTCACATGACTAATTTAAACTTTTTTGTGATATTTTAAAGGGCATGTTCATCATTTACAATGTTTCATTTCTATAACCAGGACCTCACAAAATCTCAAGTTTGCAATACTAACGGCTATTCAGGACTTTGCTGGTGGAAGATATTCTTTTTTATTTTTACCAGCTTCTGTGTTCCAGGTTTATGCCTCCTGTGTGCTGGATGAGTTTGTGCAGCCACAGAAGGGATGACTCGGAATGCAGGCATGTGTCATTAGCTGAGATTTCACTGGCTGGTGAGCATAAAGAAGATCTTCATTCATGCAATCTCCTGGAAAGCTATAAGTGTTGTGAACTTAAAGTTTCAGAGGGTCCTAGTTATAGATCAAGTTTTAAGTTAACTTCTGTAGTCTCGATCTGGTCATGCTTGGTCAAATTGCCAACGCATTACCTACAGAATCTGCTGCACAGTAGTTAAACTATAGGGGTGCGGTGCCTCTGCATGCTTTTTAATCAGTACGCCTCCACCTGTAATGTACGGAATTATGATCATCAAAAGTGTTTCTCAATGGTTGATAATGTGTTTGATAATAGAAATACTTTTTGCACTTTCAGAATATTGTAGTTATGATAACTGACCGGCTCTCTTCGTTCCCAGGCCCAACCAACAGAAATTTTCAATCAGGTGCAAATGACCCTGAAAAAGCATTGACATCTAAATAGTATTAGTATCTCCTTGGGATCTAATGAGATTTATGCCAATGTTTAGTTTAAGGTGTGGGGGGAAAATCAGTAAGATCTTTTCGGAGTATAACTGAAATATTACAATTTAATAACAATCTGCTTGCCCATAACAAGTCTCCTTGGAGGTTTTAGGCCTTTGGGTAGACACACATTGAAAGCCCACATGATGATCACAAAATATTGATCTAAGAATGACATTACTAATGTGGACAATATTACAAATGTAAACTCATATTTCAAAAGTACAAGTCACAAGTCATTGAACTCTTCTCATACCCTTTGATTTTACAGTAGTAATATCATTCCCACTTATATCTACACTTATATCAATTATATAATGACAACTCAATACTAGGGGCTCTGAACATTTTATAGCTCTTTTATCTGCAGTGGTGTGAAAACTACAACCGTATGACCAGCGTTTGTTTTAAAAACATAGTTGAAGTGTTAATCAGAAAGCATGTCAGAATTGCTGAGTTTTGATTGGAAGAGAGTAAAGCATGACATGATTGCTGAGTTTTGATTGGAAGAGAAAAAATACAACAAGATTGCTGAGTTTCGATTTATAGAGAGTAGTCACAGTTACACTATTACCACCTTTATAAATTTGCTTATGCTTCTTTTTTTATTGTACTATGTAATCTAAAACACGGTATATCAAATATACTACAGAAACTTTAAGACGTCATAGTAACAATTTGTTCAAAGATGGAATTGCAGCTTGTAAAGCTTGCAACTAATTCGTGTCACTTTTAAACAAAATATACAGCATACTTAACCCAACTTAAGCATAAATAAAAATATTTTAGTAGAACTGTATTGATGATGGTGTCCCTTTAAGAAATATGATGTTTAACATGTAATATTTGTTATGAAAATGTTTGCATTTAACTGATCCAAGTCAAACCTAAATTAGGGATGTTCTCTCCAAAAGGCTGAATTTATAATGACTGATTAGAGTTGTCTGCATTTTTTTTTTTTTTAGAACATTTCAGTTACTCATTCATATTTTATCTACATATAAAAACAGTAGCACGTTATGAAATGTTAGGTCTTTTAGCATTGGGAAGATGGGCACCATATTTCTGGCAACCCTCTTGTTGTAAACAACTTGGTATGACCTAGCTCCAAGTTGTAATGACAAACAGTAGTTCTCCAAAACACAAGTAAGTAAATAAATAATGTTTGGGTGGACCCTAAAGCAGAATGTTACTTACTTGAAAAGAATCATTAAATCAATACAAACTTTGTAAATCTAAATTATCTTCCATTTTGGTCCAATTTTACGTTTTTCCTAATGACAGCTAATTAGCCATTTTTGAAATGTTCAAAGATTAACAAGGATGAGGTTTATTTATGTATTCTTGTTCTAGACATGAATTGGGCACACTTTATAGTCAAATCAGCTCAGTTCAGTCTATATGGTAAATGAGGCTGAAAATGTTCACATGTACAACTCCAATTGGCTGAGAACCTAAATCCTGCCCACATTCATTGACTAAATGAATGACTTGACATACAATTTCTGAAAGATTTTAATGGAATTAACATTATTTTATTGGACCTGTTTGGAGGGAAACAAAAAAAATTTTGCATGTTTTTGGCTATACGTTTATCTTTTTTTTGTTGTCTTTTTTTTAATTGGTTGTTTTTGCAGCTTTTCTTGGGCTCATTCTATTTTAGTGGCCACTTGTATTTTTTGGCTATAGGTAAAGACAAAGTTATTGTTTGACTATGCTGGACCTGGGATAATTAAGGTAGGAAAAAAATAATTCTCTTACAGGATCTTTTTGTTTTGTTTTGTTTTTATACAGGGAGAAGAGGCCCTCACCCAATACTTAGGGGTGAGATTCAGAGTTCGGACCATCCATCACAAAACGTAGGGGGTGGGGTCCTAGGTAGGGATATTTGTTTTTAATATTGGTACCTTGAATTCTTCAGTGAGTAGTGGGGGATAGGGAGGTAAATATAAAGGGTCTTCATCATCTACAAACGTTTAACTGTGAAGTGTTAAAGGAGGGTATGTGCTGTTACCCTTAACCATTATAACAATTACAATATGTGTGGAGTGTGTATACAAAGATCTATGTATATAGCAGAATGTTGATCTTGATGTAATAAACAGTAAAATTGTACTATGGCTTTGCTACGCTAAAGGTGCCCATACATTAAAGTTTACCTTAAGAATGATCCAGCGACATCAATTTCCGAGGAACTGCCTTATCGCGTCTTCTTTGCAACCGACAAGCAAAATGAATGGTAATCTGGAAAGGTGGTTCCTCGGAAATTAATTGAATGTCGCTGGATCGGTCTTAAGGTAAGCTGTAATGTATGGGCACCTTTAGTTAAGTTTGAATTTAGGATAGACAGGGATTAAATTCACATCGCAAATAAATGTCCTTGTTTATATGTATGTGTGGGTGATTTTCTTGGGATTTTTTTTATTTTATAATAAAATAAAATAAAATATATTTTTTTTTTTAAATAAACCTGGATTGCCAAATTTTACTGAGCTACAATTTGTAAAAACCTGCATCCTGTAGAAACTAAAGGATGACATAGTCATTGGGAACTGTAGTTTAATAACAGATAAGAAGGTTGAAGGGTTCATATTCTCTTATATTTATACGTTGTTTTCAAGCTTATTGTTCCAGATCTTCCTCCGTCTATGTATGGCACAGTGTTGAATGTTCTGGACTTTCTTTGTTATCTAGTATGATAAGAGGGAAGCGAATCCCTTATTTTGCTGTCTTTGTCTGGTCTCCTTTCTCACTGTATATCACTGTGTTGATTGTATATGTACTGGTCTATTGTTTGTACTGTGCAGCTCTATTATATTCTCTATTTCTGATGGTACTTGATATGCCCCTCTGTACTAGGTAGTTGTGCACCCCTACAAATAAATGTGCGTTGGACTTTTTTTCCTGAGGAAAGTCATGAAACCCTACTTTTTTTCAGACAAGCCATAGAAAAAGAGTGGTGACGTGGACACATTCACACTCATTCCACTATTATAATGATGGCGCAGGCTTCCCATGATGTTTGGGTTTCAAATGATTTACTTGCATTGCTAAATCCCTCTCCTGCTGCAGGCACACCCACTATATTTACTGTATATAGCACTAGAACATTTTACATTTGGAATTTTTAAATTCGATCTTTTTTGATTGGGATAGATATTCTACTTAAAAAAAATGAAAGACAAACCTGCTATCTTTTCTTGAGACTTAACAAAGGTCCCAGAGGTTAAACAGTAATGGTATATATGTTATAAGCCTCCTGTGTATCATTTGACCATAGAGAAAAGAATGGTTATACTACACATTGACAAAATATAAGGAAGAAATCTGACATCTAGCTCCACCAACACTAACACCCCCACCCAGATAGATTCCCCTGCCCTAGAGGGCTGACATCACACACAGCCAGTGGGGCAAAAAAAGACAGCTTTCTGCTTAATTTAGCAAATTAGGAAGAATAGGACAGTAATCTAAGGTGCTGGTTTGCCTTGTTTTTTTCTACCAGCTTACATGATTTTAACTAAAGTTGGTCTCAATGAAAGTATTATATTATTATCGTTCAATTGTTGCAAATAGGATATAAAATCTATAACTAAATCTCAAAATCTGAAAAAGAGAGAAATTCTTCAATAAGGCAGCAATGAAAGGCCTGCTTCTAGGTATTATTATACTCACTGCTAAAATAAACAGGACATATTGCAGTGTTTAATGAACAAATTGGTAATATCAAATAAACACAGTGGGGCCATTTCTAGAGATGAGTCCCGTTTCGGAAATCTGCAGATCCCGCAAAAAAAGGAGAAATTGCAGACATTGGAACTCCTTAAAAATCATACAGTCATACACTAGTTTTACCCACAATGCAATGAGTGGTCATTTTACCCAGCATATTGACTCCGGGACACCTCTGATATCTGCTGGATAAACTGTTGCTGCAATGGACCAAGCATTTCTATTCTGGTGAATTTAAGCATGTACTGTAACAGTAAGGAAGGTTTTATAGATCCCACTTTTACTATGTCTATTATGAAAAAATGAAGAAGGGTTGCTTGGCCTTTAACTGATCAGGACTGTGTCTATGTATATGTAATTTCTGTTTGTGTTGTATTTTGTATCTGTGGCACATGTTTCTTTGCTTCGCTGTCTATTGTGATTATGTGTTGTTATTTTCATAGAGAATGCCCTACATACTCCCATTCCCTAACCTTCGCTTACCCTTTCACCACCTTTTATAGTGTGTAAGTTGCACAATAGCCCTTGAAAGGGTTGGCAATATAGAAACATTTGAAATTATACACCTGTACTCAATGCAAAGTGATTGTCTGTCCAAAAGAACATCACTGAAAAAAGTAGCAACATATGGTTTCGGGCTGCATATTATTGTTTTATCAAGCCAATGTTTACTGCATTATGCACAATAACTGCAGATGATCTAGAGCTGGGATTCATGAAATAATGCTTAAAAGGAGAACTGTGGTGTATATAAAGTTTTTTTTAAAAAAAAACAAAAAAAAACAAACAGTTAAAATGAAGAGTACCTGGGGTAGGGTGGTAGGATTGATAATTCCTACCTCCCAATATAATTTCTGTGAGGAGCACCAGCATGAAGAAAACTGCTTTTGCCAGTCTTCCTTAGTGCTTCAGTACTACCTCTTATATAGGAAAGTCCAGTACTAAATTGGCAGATAACTGTACGTGCTGCCCCTCCTCAGCAAAATGGTATTAGGAAGTAGGAATAATCAATCCTGTCTCCCTGTCCTAGGTACATTTAAGTTTAGTTATTTCTTTTTACAAAATAGTTGTCCTTTTAACGGGGTGGTTTAAAAACAACTAGAAGCATGATAAACACATACTGGTCTCACTCTAATTCTTACTTTTATGTGTGATCTGGTCTTTCTCCTTTGCTGCAATATGTCTGCTTTGTCCCTTAAGTAAGACCAGTGGTTGTCACCAAAAGCTCTGTATTACAACTTATAGTGTGCTGGTTTATTTAAAGCTCACTTAAAATATTCATTTTCATTTTAGATATCACTGCGCCAACTCTCTGGATTAAGCACCTTGTCATTAAAGATGCCAAATCAAACAGCTCAAGTGTTAAACACCCAGGTATGTGGTCTGTATTCGCTGACCATTCATTATTTTCATCGATTTTTTCTTTGATATAAAATACTGTAAATTATGCAACTGCTCTGAATAATTCCGACAGATCTGTTGACGTAGCTTTGCTAGGTCGCACATACTGGCCACTGAATAGTTTATTGAAGGATGTTGGGATGTTAAAGGAGTTTTATGGTATCTGCGTACATTGGCCTTTGTGATGACAAAGTTAAAGAATAATTAAAGTTAATTTAGAACTGAGCTGTACTCAAGGCCTGCCTTAGTTTCAATGGTACCCTCTCACACCTGCCCCATGTACCCTGAGACTAATACCATCTGGGAATCTGAAGGGATTTCAAGCTTTAGACTGCCTAACTGGAACTGGTTACAGAAAGACTGGGTTTATAGCTAATTTTCTGGTAGGTTCAAATAGTATACAGAAACCAAATTTGATGTTTTTGCACAAAATGGTTAATTTAATAATTAAAATATTATTTAAAATTATTACTGTCCTTCTATTGTTATACGACGTTGAGTAACAAGGCCTTGGGACAACCCAGGACCCTTCATAGTTTTGTTAGTGGGTTAATTATTTAATTAAAAAGTTTCAATGACTTCTCTGCCTCAAATAGTGACTAACATGGTACCGCCCAATGTATAGTGTACAGTGTATAACTGTCAGGTTCTCAAATGATTGGTCTTTATGCTATTTATACAGTATGAAGGCTGTGGTAGAAGGTGTAGAAGTGTTTGCGTATGTGTGGTTTTTAATTTCACATGCCAGTATCCAGTGATTCTGCACTGTGCCAGTTTACCATGCCAGTATCCATGCCAGTGATTCTGTACTGTACTAATTTTACATGCCAGTGGTTCTGCACTATACCAGTTTTGTTGTTGAAACCTCTCAAGAAATCGGTCAAAATTGATGTCCTTGTCCAAATTTTCCCTGTGTGGCAAACCTGCTGGCAGAACGAAGTCTGTCGGGTTCTTTTAGTGTTGACAAACAGTGACAATTGTAGGCTAGCAGGTTTACTTTTAGATCTAACAATAAATATCTCCTATTTTTTTCTTTAATTCTCGATTGTACTTCATCCCTTACCAAGTTTTAAATTTTTAAATTTAAAACTTTTTAGTTTAACAGGTGTGGTGGTGGTGATGTTGAGAGGATGGGAAAGTTGCCTGGCTTCACTGGAAGCTTTCCTGGTAGACCGATTCCACACTGGAGCCACGCATCCTTGTAATCATGTGTAATGGACAATATTCACTGCTTAGAGTTGCCAAAGGGAAAGTGTATTGTTACAGAGTAACGTTCAGCCTATTTAACTGGCAGAGCTTATATGGGTCTATAACTTGACAGACTTGTGCTAGGAGGTTAAGGGAAAAGTAGAGTTCTTGGCCCGGGGTTTTTACTAGACTGCCAGTCACAAAGCCATAAATATTCAATAAGAGGCCAGTTAATCTATTTTATGAAAAGGGGCAAAGTGTACAATATGGAGGGGGGGTGGTAGGGAGACACGAGCCAATAATCGGCATGTATCCATTGGTTCTAAAACTCTATGTGACTGTAAAAATAAATGAGGCTCTTTAGCGAGTATGATAAATGGCTGCTAAAGAATTTGGTTTCATGCTCCCCCCTCTACTACCTGACTGAAATAGAAAAAGAAAAACAAATGACTAAAAGATGCTGGAGACAGTAATGTAAAATTAATTCAGCGCAACTGAAAACACGAGTTTTTACAAGATGATGAATAACAGACAGTGTTTTGATATGTATTCTAATGTAAGAAATATATGGAGAAGAACAAGATACGTCCATTTTAGAACAGACCAATGCTTGCTTGCATTTAAAGGGTATCTCCACTCATTTTTATAAGTTTTGTGAATCCAGTTCTATTGGAGAACGGGAGTTAAAGGAGCTGTGCCTTACCTTCCGTTCTTCAATAGTGATCTATGCGCATAGAAGACAAGTTCCATCGGGACCTGTCAGAACAAGCGCCGGGGGAGCGAGCGAGCGGGTAAGTTTCTTACCTTCTCTCCTGGCTCCTGTGTGTTCTATTGAAGAATGGAAGGTAAGGCACAGCTCCTTTACCTCCCGTTCTTCAGTAGAACTGGATTCACAAAACTTATAAAAACGAGTGGAGATACCCTTTAAAGGAAAAGCAAACCCAAAGAGATTAAACTAGTGTCATTATTATTATTATTGTAGATACAGTATTGTTATATAGCGCCAACATCTTCCGTGGTGCTGTACAGTTGCATTAATATACATGAGGAAAACATACATGTTACATACAAGGGTAGTGAAAGCAATACAAAGTGCAAAAAATTAAAGTGCTGGCCCAGCAGCATTCAATGTGGTAAGTTACAGCATTACTGTGGTACTATAGGAAGGAGGTACTTACATTGCAGGCAACCTAGACAGGCTCCACTTTTCTTTTAGTTGCAGCTTCTTCTTTTTTTGCTTACATTTTGGCTGGAGAACTAAATTCACCCACAATGGTCACATGACCCCCTATCTCCATTGTAGGCCTCAGTGGAAGTCAGTGAAATAATGAAAGTGGCCACTGAGCAGAACTTCTGGCAAAAGGACATACAGGGAGATGCAATCTCCCACGCTAACAAGAAAATAAGTTAACCCGTGTAACCATGTCGCAATTTTTCGCAGTGCAAAGCGTTGCAATACATTTTTGCGCCGTTTTTTGCGCTAGTTTTTTGCGTGACTATTAACGCCTCTTCATTGGTGTCTTTAAAGGGCATGTCCACCCCCAAAACTAAAATGTAACCCCTTACTGGCCACATTAAGAAGTTTAAAACAAGCCTTACCTTACATTTCTGCTCAAAATAGTTCCCCTGCTGTGCCCCTCCAAAGTCCAGGAAACTGCTGTGTAGGAGCAGTGTGTGACTCATGCTGTGCCTGAGTCTGCCTCAACCTCGTTAAGGTTTTAGGCATGCTCATTGCAGCCCGCCCCCCCCTCCCTCTCCCTCCCACTCCCTCCCGTTTTTCTCTCCCTCCCCCTAACATTAAAACCTTTTGATATGCGGTAGGGCATGCTCCCCAGCCCCAACCGCATTAATATTATTGTTAGAAATTCCCCTAATCTTTACTTACCTTCCCTCTCTCCTCCGCTGTTCAGAACTCCCGACAGCCGCGACCGTGATTGGCTGCCTCTCAGCCAATCACGGACGCGGCTGCTGGTCCCGCCCCCTGCTTGCAATTCCATGCAATCAGAGGGCCGGAACACTGTGGTGGAGGAAAGAGGGAAGGTAAGTAAGGATTGGGGGACTTTCTAACAATTATATTAATGCAGTTGGGGCTGGGGGAGCATGCCCTACCGCATATCAAAAGTTTTTAAAAGGGGTGGACATGCCCTTTAAAATACGCACAAAAGGTTGCAACTTGCCGCTAGCGTTTTCACAATGTATTAACAGTCGCAAAGTGATTAATACATTGCGGAAACGAGTGCAGGTAGGTCGCGATAGTGAAATATATTGCATCTCCCCCATAATGTCCAATATTATAAAATATTTTACAAACAACATACATTTTTACCAATCTACTATACTTATACCAGTACTAGAAACATAGACACTTATGTAATAATTTTACAAGTGGAAATGAATATCCTACTTCTTTATGTGTGAACAATTTAGTTAATAATATGTTACAATGAAGTAAAATAAATTAAATGAATTATTGGCAAATCTGATCCCAGACTCTTAATAAATATTCGACCGAACCCCGATTTCTGGTTGGAACTCCCAATGGAATTTTGATATGGAACTGGCATCACTTATATAATGTCGAAATTTTGTAGTTTTGATTCAGAACTTCTGTTTCAAGGGATTCCACAGATCTGCTAGTGGAAGGAGCCCCAGTAGGAATAAAGAAATCTGTTGGAGTCACAGCGGGGCGGTGTCATCCTTGCAATGGTTATGGTGTTGAGCTGTTAAATGTCCTCTGGGGACCCAGAGGCGTGGCATTTAGCTTTGGCTACGGCTGGTCATGGGATCAGGAGGCAAGGATGTACACTTTAAGATTTGGCAATGTGTGAACACATGTTGTAAATGTGTTAATAAAGCTGTGGCCAATTTTATTCACCCAACTCTTGTGTCTGCCTGGTTAATTCTATTAGGCTTAAGTTTCAGCATACTAAGCAGGCATGGTAATCCCAAGTGAGGTCCGTGCACTCTCCTGCTTGAGCCTCAAACAGTAATGCCTGTGAGTCCTCACCCTGGGTACTATGCAGCTATGGAGGAAGAGGAGCGAAGGTGTGGTGAGTATAGTTGTCCTTTAAAGGTAATACTCTGCTGGCACTGAAGGGTTAATGACAATACTATGGGTAAGTCTGCTGGCACTGAAGGGTTAATAGCAATTCTCTGGAAAGGTGCTGGCGCTGAAAGTATTAATAGTAAAGTCTGCTGGCACTAAAGGGTTAATGATAATGTTCTGCTGGCACTGAAATTATTAATGCCAATATTCTTGGAAAAGCACTGAAAGAGTTAAACATCTTGGCTCTCACCAAATTTCCCTGTTCTGCCCGGCTGGAAACAATTTCTGGGGAGAACACTGGTGCCACATACCGCACATCCACTGAAACCTATCCTGTCCTTCCAATCAGTATTTCATTTGTGGCCAGTTTCGCTGCATTCATACAAAAGTATGTATACATGCCCGCCTCACATGGTACAGCGTGTGCCCCTTACCAACAAGTAAGGTGTCAGAAGCAGAAGGAGGAAACCCAGCTGTAGTTTGACAGGCCAGTTTTTTTTTGGGGGGGGGAGCGCACGTAGGTGGGAGAGCGCCTAGGGCACTAAAATGGCTAGAAACGGCCCTGACCACACTGGCAATTTAATGAATAATAATGATCCGTATCTATTAAAGCTCTGTATTCTGGTGTTGAAAGGATTTGCAATTCCTGCTTTGTGTTATGGAAGGATCAGCAATACCTTGAGTAAACTTTGATTAGAATTAAATGGCAACTTAAGCCTCCAAACAACATTGAATCATTTTGCTGTGGCTGTAGATAAATTTTCCTTATTGACATGTGGGTGATATGCCATATTTCCCAGCATTCAAACTCACAGACACACCCACTGTTTTAGTCACTGACTTATGTTTTGTCATACATGTCTAGTCCTAAGTACTGAAGAAGTTTGTTACAGCAGGTCACCGCCCACTAGGGTTTTCTAGCCAATCATGTTATAGTACAGGAAAGACAGTTTGAAATCTTAGAAAAAAGGAGCAGGTGACCTAGGTCTGGAGGTGTGGCCAGAAAGTGCTGTTTGAAGGGATCATGGTGAACAGGAATGCAGTGAATATGGTGGCATTGACATTTACCTAATCCAGGTAAATCTATGTGCTGATCTAATTCATAGGAGTTCCTAAATGGCCCAGACATCCCACTCTAGAAAAACTCATTTCAGAGAGGTTCACCAACAACAAAAATAAATAAAGCCAGTTATATAAAAACAACATTTCTGATAGACCTACTAACCAATTAGAAAAAAATCAGTATGCATGCTCCAGACACTCTCTACTACTCTCTCTAGAACTCTCATTAGCATGCGTAGAGTGAGAGTGCTGATGATCAGTCACTCGCTCTCCTCCAATAAGCTTTGGAATTGTTGTGCTCTCCTCACTCACAATTAAAAAATGAATTTCAGGGAGATTGCATGTCATTTTAGGGAGTCCTGGATCAACTATTAATATCAGGGGGTCTCCCCGAACTTCAGGGAGTGGTCGGATGCCTGATCTCCCCCCCCCCAAACCCAAGTCCGTTAAACTTACTTACCTCCCTAACTCCCATCAGACCCTGAAGCTCCTTATATACTTACTGGTCTTCCCAATTCTTGCCTCCTTTGCAAGAGGCATTCTAGTATTCAGCCATAAGTCATTGGCTGTCACCATCATGTTCGTGCTACAAGGTAAGAATCTAACACCAGGAGAAGACCACGGCAGAGTGAAGTAGAATTTAGGAGCTTCAGGGAACACAGGAAGTTAAGTAAATTTACCAAATTCGGGGTTTGGAGGGTGAGCGGGGAAAGTAAGTTTATGTTTTAAGGTGGCCATACACTATTACGATCGTAATTACGATCTTAAACCGACTGATACTTTGATAGACAGATGTACAATGTTAATTGTAGGTAGATGTACAATAAATATTGTTCGACATTCAATTTGTTTTGTGATTAATGTCGAATGTCGTCCATTGTGAGGTTACATTACATTAACATTAAAACGGAACTTTAGAAAACACTACAATCATTTTACCAATCGACTTAAAAAACCAACTTTCCCGATCGTAATTACGATCGATTTTACGATCTAATGTCTGATAAGAAGGGAAAATGTACAATTTTTCGCCAATCGATGAAATGTCGGATTGTACCGGCCTAATGTATGGTCACCTTTAGTAGTGGGGTGGACATTCCCATTAATGTAAATGCTTTCAGATTATGGTGCTATACAAATTTGGGTTTAAGTTCTCCTTTATCCAGTTGGAGGTTGAATAAAGACATTGGTCCATCTAGTCCAACCATTTTAAATCTACTCACAAGCTACCTAGCAGGTGATCCAGAGGAAGGCAAAATAACAACCAAGCTGGAAAGGGTGGGAAACATTCCTTCCTGACTCCTAATGGCAATCGGAAAGGATCCCTGGATCAACCAGAACTACAATAGTACTACTATATGTATTATTACCAGTAATTCTCAATATTTCTTAGTTTTAGAAACTTATCTAGCCCCCTTTAAAGCTATTCAATGAACTTGCCATTACCACATCTGCTGGAAGCCATGCTGGTGGATCGTGGTTCTTGTAAGTCAGATTCCTCTGTGAACTTATTTAGACAGTGTGAGTAAAACACATATGGGGTTTTGGGGGGTCCTTCACATCATATCAAATTTTTACATAAGGGGGGGACATGTTCTTTAAAGGATGTCCACGAGTCCTCTGATATGACTAATTAGTGAACAATAGGGATTATTGTTCAAACGGGTTTGAACTAGTTCGATTTTCTGGACTCTCGGGACTATTTTCGGCAACCCTCGAACATTCGAGTATTCTCCCGAAGATTCCCAAAAATGGCTGCTCGCGGATTGCCGAATGCCCAGCAATCCCGCGGCCGGATGTTCGGGGGTCCCGCAGCTCGGAACCGGGACCCCCTCCCGGGTCCTTACAAGGACCATTGCGGCCCTGAAAAGGGCCCTTTGGGGCTTAAGGGGTCCCGCAGCTCGAACCGGGACCCCCCCAGCAATTATAAGTGCCTTTGCGGCCCTTGGAAGGGCCTTTTGGGGCTTAAGGGGTCCAGCAGCTCGAACCAGGACCCCCCCTCCCCGGCCCTATCAGGGCCCTTATGGCACTTAGAAGTCCTTGTGGCCCTGACAAGGGCCCTTTGGGGCTTAAGGGGTCCTGCAGTTCGAGCCGGATCCCCCTCCCTGGCCCTTGTAAGGGCCCTTGCGGCTCTTAAAAGAGCCCTTGGGTGGTGTCTTCTGTCTTCCATCCGGTGACACCAGCTCCGCTGAGGCCACCAACCCCAAGAAGTATCCCTGCATCCGCCAAGGGTATCTCCGGTGCCGGTGGCCTCAGCGAGGCTGATGTTACCGGCATCTTGATCTGGCATCTTGACCCAATGTCTTCTTTCTTCTTTCTTTTGACATCTACTGTGATGACTGCTGAGCTCCGCTGCGGTTTGCACCTCTTTATATAGGTTTGCAGAAAACCCTAATCCGTTTCTGATTGGTCAATTTTTCAATGCTTGTTTACATGGTTTACATTAACCAATCAGATTTCAGGAAACCGGAAGTAGCACGCGTGTGCGATACGTCCGGTTTTTATGCTGTTCCCCGCGCACGGACGTGTTTCTCAGACCATCTCCCAGGTCCCAGAGGCCTGTAAGGTAAGTTTACCCTGCCATGCTCTAATGAACTTTCCGAACTATTTACCCCCCATTTACTTTAATGGGTCAGTTTTCGAACTTTCAATTTTTTTTAGAAGTTCGAAGGTTCAAAAACGGACCGAACTTTGAAAGTTCGGCCATCTCTAGTGAACCATGCACCAGAGAGTTTATTTTATGGTCCATTAATATATTTCTATAAAGTGATCATATCCCCACGCAAACGTCGCTTCTCCAGGGTGATCATTTGAGTTAAAATATAACAATGTAATGTAAAGGTGGCACCTTTATAGTCTGAGACAAAAAAAACACATTTTAAGCATTTAGTACATATATATTTAATAAGAGGTGCAAATTGTACTTGTGCTGTTATTCTGCAGCAGCCAATCAGATGTTACTACAGTTTTCTAACTGCAGTAGACCAGTAACAAGGTATCATCTGATTGGTTGCTGGAAGTTAATGACAATGGCACATTTTTGCACCTCTTATTAAATAAGCCTGATGGTTCCATTGTTAATCTGATTGGGGTTTCTCCAGCAGTAAATTTAGCATGGGGGTCACCGATTGTATAATAATGTTATAGCTTAGGGATAATGTTCCGTCCAGCTGCTGTTGTTAAGATAAAGCTGAAAGAATCCCCCAAACTCCTTTGGCTTCTATTGGAATGTGGGTGTTATAAAGGAGGGACGTGCCTCATTGAAATAAGAGATAAACAAGATATCACTTACAATGTTAATTCTATGGTGTTTGTTCTCCAATTAAGGACAGTTATAAATCCCATTTCCAAATCAGTCTCTCTTAGCAAATGGTCCCTATCCAGACGGGGCTCTGTCCTTGAAAGCCATGAAAGGGTACAGATGGAGCATCTGACATGTACAGTCGCACCCAATCCCCCCTGCCGCCCCCATTGAATTTAAAATCCCCATTAGAAAGGGTACCGGGTTGGCAATGCCCCAACAGGGCTCAAGCAAAATACATCTGTGTATTTGATGTTGCCAGGCCGGTAGTGAATGAGAGCTTTGTACTCCATGCCAGCCCCTTAGAATACAGTGTCCCTGCAAACAGCTGCCCATGGTGTTCTGTTGATGTGCTGCCCCACTCCATTCACGGACTAGTAATGTGCGTTGCCACCATTTGGGTTTAGGTGCCAGTGGGTTCTCTCCAGGGGAGCAGGGGGAGCAACCATAGGGGGGCTCGGGAGCCAAGGGGGCCCCACCTTCTTATTTTTCCTATGACAGATATAGTCACCTCCCAGAAAACCAACTGTAGATAAAGCACAGATAGGGGCCCCACCATAGTTTTGCTGGGAGGCCCAGTGATTCCTAGTTACGCCACTGGTTCTACCTTGATAATCCATCCATCCAGAATCTGTTTACTGTCATCAATCAATGTGTGGGGATACTGTTAAATGTAAAGAATACAATTACCAGGTACCAAGGTATTCTATAGGAGGAGGAGTCAACAGATACATTAATGTATATAATAAAATGTATATAGAGGAGCGTAGTGGCTTATCGTATCCCAAGCCCACTGGGGAAACAAAACACTAAATCCTACGCTGTACCATCAATTCTGTTTATCTTTTCCCCTTGCTTTCATGGGTTTCCTCCAGGCACTCCAGTTTCCTCAACCCGGATCCGACACGGAACTCCGAAATCCGAATGTTCCGTCCGGATTGTTCGGATTTCGGGATTTCAGAGCGAGTTTTCGATTTTTATCGAATGTTCGAACTATTTTTCGAAAATTCTCAAAAAGAGCATTGAACGTTGCCTAATCCTCTAAAATATGATCGAAAAAGTGAAAATAGTTTCCCATTGTATTTTTGAGGATTCTTGAACGTTCAAGGCTATTTTCGAGAATTTTCGAAAAATAGCTCAAACATTCGATAAAAATCGAAAACTCAGGATTTTCTATCTATATCTATCTATCTATCTATCTATCTCTATCTATCTAGCTAGCTATCTATCTATCTATCTATCTATCTCTATCTATCTATCTATCTATCTATCTATCTATCTATCTTTCTGTGCATATTTTTCTATTGATCTCTCTCTTGTATTCCTACATGTCATAATACCGTTTCTATCAATACACGCGTTTCTGGTCTTTGTAAAATGCCCACATGAAATCTGAAAATACATTTTTAGGATGGTATAGTATAGTATTTGAGGTTGAATAAATCACATGTCCATCCAGTCCAACCTAGTCAGCAATTCCCATGTTTCCTGCCTAACTGTTGATCCAGAGGAAGGCAAAAAAAAACCACCAAATTTATGAAGTGGAAAAAATTCCTTCCTGACTCCAAGTGGCAATCGGAAATTTCCTTTCTACTCTACTTTATGTATCAATAAATTAAATTGCAATATAAATTGCACAATAAGACATTTGGAGAGTTTTACCAAGTGCTAATTCATGCCTAAAGCTCACGCTAACCTGTTTGCAACGATGTGATTATGACATTCTGATGGGGTTTGCAATGGCTGACAAAGTTATGGACTTGTATTTCTTGGCCTGGTGGATTTTTTTTAAAAGTCTGATAAATAATAAAACAAATCTCTGGGATCGTTTTACCCTGTAAGGCTGGGTACACACTGAGCGACTATGTGTCCACGGCCGAATTTGCTAACGATCAATCATGTGGCCCGATAGGGAACCGCACGGTCTATCAAAATTTACAGACATGACCGATCGTTCATTTGTCCGGATCAGACGAACGGACGATCGAAAGGTCGAAAGTGCCATGAATCGGTCAGCTGGCCGAAAATATCTGCTGGTGTATACCCAGCCTATTAGGAGTGTATTTCAAAACCAGATTGTCCCTTAAAACAGCGTATTATCTAATGAGTGTCTATGGTCACATTCAGCTGTGTGACTAGTATGTCTACTGTAACTGCATGAAATATAAACATATTAAACACTGGTGTTTATCCTTCTATCAGGCTGGTGACTTCCAACCCCCCACATTCTAAGGTAAAGGGTGCATTATTACCTATTATACACAGACTTCAGTGATAATGACATAGCTGATGACATATTTGAGTATGTTTATAAGGATATAATTTACAGGACATTCATGGCTCTTGAGTATAATCTAGTAAAGGAATTTTCAGAGCGCACATGCCTTGTGCCCTATTTATCTCCCTGTTGATACAAAACCAAACAAGAAATTGTATTCCATTGAAAGAAGAGGACAATAGGGCTCTTTGTGCAAACTGCTTTGCAATAAAACATGACCAGATTGATGCGTTTTTAATAAGGATAAAACAGATTGAAGTCACATGATTACCTGAGACAATATCTTCCACTCCAACAAACATGCATTCATAGAAAAGAGACAAAGAATCAACTTCACATTTGGGAGACGGAGCCAGTCATGGGATGTCCCGTGAGAGGTTGTGGAAACAGAGAAGAACTTTTGTGAGGCTTAATGTACTTGAACTACTCTCTGTGCACCACTGATTGTCCAGATCTCTAAGCCCCAATGAGCACTCTAGTGCCAACCAGCTCCCCGCTGTAGTTTAATGTAGCCATTCTATGCACAGGTCACTGCTATATGCCAAGACCATCTACAGGCTGATCTCTGGCTAATGAGCAAAATGCTTATCTACCTGGTTACTGTGTATGTGCCTCTAGAGCACCAACAACTGTGCAGCCAATAGTACTAGGCTGCACAGATGATCTATTATGCATTATATTGTACATGGAAAATTGCCCCAGACTTGTCCTATGGTGCAAGGATAGCTGGAGGACACTGTTCTAAAGGTAACTCTTGGCTTTTATATTATGAAACCAACCAGTGTTGCTGGTTCTGAGACCTGTTATTAATATTTCAGCCTGAAGGACCTCCCAGACAGATATTTTGGGCTGATCATATCTCCGTTTCTATTTTACTATGTAACTGTTATACAGACATTATGGGTAGGGTATAAAGGTTGGACTAGATGGACGTATGTCTTTATACAACCTCCATACTATGTTACATGTACTGTTATACAGACATTATGGGTAGGGTATAAAGGTTGGACTAGATGGACGTATGTCTTTATACAACCTCCAATACTATGTTACTATGTAACTGTTAGACAGACATTATGGGTAGGGTATAAGGTTGGACTAGATGGACGTATGTCTTATACAACCTCCAATACCATGTTACTTGTAACTGTTAGACAGACATTAGGGTAGGGTATAAAGGTTGGACTAGATGGACGTATTGTCTTTATCAACCTCCAATACTATGTTACTATGTAACTGTTATACAGACATTATGGTAGGGTATAAAGGTTGACTAGATGGACAATGTTCTTTATACAACCTCCAATACTATGTTACTATGTAACTGTTAGACAGACATTATGGGTAGGGTATAAAGGTTGGACTAGATGGACTTATGTCTTTATACAACCTCCAATACTATGTTACTATGTAACTGTTAAAACGACATTGGGGTAGGGTATAAAGGTTGGACTAGATGGAACAATGTCTTTATACAACCTCCAATACTATGTTACTATGTAACTGTTAGACGACCATTATGGTAGGGTATAAAGGTGGACTAGATGGACGTCTTTTACACACCTCCAATACTATGTTACTAGTAACTGTTAGACAGACATTATGGGTAGGTATAAAGGTGGGACTGATGGACGTATGTCTTTATACAACCTCCAATACTATGTTACTATGTAACTGTTTAGACAGACATTATGGTAGGGTAATAAGGTTGGACTAGATGGACTATGTCTTTATAACAACCTCCAATACTATGTTACTATGTAACTGTTAACAGACTTATGGGTAGGTATAAAGGTTGACTAGAGTATTTCTTATACAACCTCCAATACATGTTACTATGTAACTGTTATACAGACATTATGGTGGTATAAAGGTTGGACAGATGGACAGTGTCTTTATACAACCTCAATACTATGTTACTATGTAACTATACACATTATGGTAGGGTATAAAGGTGGACTAGATGGACATATGTCTTTATACAACCTCCATACTATGTTACTATGTTGTTTATACAGATATTATGGGTAGGGTATAAGTTGGACTAGATGGACTATGTCTTTAACAACCTCCAATACTATGTTACATGTAACTGATTAGACAGACATTATGGGTATTGTAAAGGTTGGACTAGATGGCGATATGTCTTTATACAACCCCAATACTATGTTACTATGTAACTGATTTACAGACATTATGGGTAGTATAAAGGTTGGACTAGATGGACATATGTCTTTATACAACCTCCATACTATGTTATGATGTAACTGATATACAGACATTATGGGTAGGGTAATAAAGGTTGGACTAGATGGACGTATGTCTTTATACAACCTCCAATACTATGTTACTATGTAACTGTTAGACAGACATTATGGGTAGGGTATAAAGGTTGGACTAGATGGACGTATGTCTTTATACAACCTCCATACTATGTTACTAGGTAACTGTTAACAGACATTATGGGTAGGGTATAAAGGTTGGACTAGAGTATATCTTTATACAACCTCCAATACTATGTTACTATGTAACTGTTATACAGACATTATGGGTAGGGTATAAAGGTTGGACTAGATGGACATATGTCTTTATACAACCTCTATACTATGTTACTATGTAACTTTGTTATCACATTATTGGTAGGGTATAAAGGTTGGACTAGATGGACATATGTCTTTATACAACCTCCAATACTATGTTACTATGTAACTGTTATACAGATATTATGGGTAGGGTATAAAGGTTGGACTAGATGGACAATGTTCTTATACAACCTCCAATACATGTTCTATGTAACTGTTAGAACAACATTATGGGTATGGTATAAAGGTTGGACTAGATGGACATATGTCTTTATACAACCTCCAATACTATGTTACTATGTAACTGTTACAGACATTATGGGTAGGGTATAAGGTTGGACTAGATGGACATATGTCTTTATACAACCTCCAATACTATGTTACGTTAACTGATTACAGACATTATGGTTAGGTAAAGGTTGGACTAGATGGACGTATGTCTTTATACAACCTCCAATACTATGTTACTATGTAACTGATATAACAGACATTATGGGTATGGTATAAAGGTTGGACTAGATGGACGTATTGTCTTATACCAACCTCCAATACTATGTTACTATGTAACTGATATACAGACATTATGGGTATGGTATAAAGGTTGGACTAGATGGACGTATGTCTTTATACAACCTCCAATACTATGTTACTCAGACCCGGATCCGACATGGAACCACTCGGTTCTGAAATCAGAATGATCTGTCCGAATCCAGACAGATTGTTGGAATTTCGGGACTTCGGAGCCTATTTTCTATAGTTATCGAACGTTCTATAATCTTCGAAAATACGATTGTAAACGCAAAAGTAGTCTCCAAATGTATTTTCGAGGGTTATCGAACATTCAAGGCTATATTTGAAAATGTTACAAAAACGGAACGAAACTGGTGAGTTTTGGCCATCTCTAACTATGTTATGTTACTATGTTACCAAAAATGTGTTAGTCTAAGGGTGGGTACACACAGGCAGATTTATAGTCTCAAATAAATACTTAAAGGTTTTTCAATTGTTAGGTCTGTCAGCAGAAATATTGGGTCCTGGTCCACCCTTGTGTAGCAGGTTTTACATTCACCTTCATATGATTGTTGGCATAAGAGTAGCCCCCAGACAAACTGACTTGGTCCCTTGCCAATGTTTTTGATTTTTGTCTACACACAGATTTAGTTTGTTTTTTGTTCTACTTGGCTAATAATTGTTCAATGAAACTATAAACTTTCATTGCAAATGAACCAATCAGTTATTTATGTTCTGATTATCCAGCAAATGCACCTGATTGTTCAGGAACCAATCAAAATGTTTTTAAAAACCAGATAGTTGTGCAATTGACAGAAATTGAATGACCTGACCAGTCACGGTTTGAATTCTACATCATACATCATACAAGGAATCGGTATTGAAATGATATAATTGGAAGAATCAGGTGCACTTTGTGTTTCGTATCTAGTATAGCCCCAAAGTGTTTGCCTGTAGCCCCTGTTGTTATGTGTGTCCATTTTTGTTTATATCTGGGAACTTTTCAAAGTTTATCACAAGGTCAATTAAATAATAAACACACAGTTAAAGGGCATGTGCACTTGATATTATAACTTTTAATATAAAGATCCTTAGGGTTGCCCACTCCCAACTGCCATAATAACATAATAACAACTCTCTTCTTCCCTCTCTGCTAACAGAAAACAGCAGAGAGGGGCCTGGACTGGCAGCCATGTCTGTGATTGGCTGCCGGTCAGCCAATCACAGGCACGGCTTCCGGCTGTGAAGATAGGCGCGGGAGCGAGGGGCTGTAAGTAAATATCAACTGTTTTTTTTTTAATTTTTGTGTTATTATAGTGGTTGGGGGTGGGCAACCCTAAGGATCCTTATATTAAAAGGGATTAACACTAGGGAGAGAAAGGGCTCCCCTGCGCATGTCAGCATCCCTCCCGGAGGCATCCCAGAAGGCAGAGACCTTTGGACAGGAAGACAGACACTACTCTTCAGTTTCCTGGACTTTGGACATGGATTGCAGGAGAACCATAAGGAACAGGATTGTAAAGATTTTTTTAAACTATACATAGGGGCCAGCACTGGGGAAAATTTCAGATTTGGGACATGCCATTTAATGTTACCTGGACAATGATGTAGTTGATGTCATAGGGTTATAGAAGAAGATATTAGGTAGACATTCAATAAACGCAAAGGTTATAGATCTTACCATTACGCAATGCCTATTCCAAATGTCTATATACCGTATAAATACCGCCCTGCACTTGCTGTGATAGTTCTCTGAGCTCTCGTCTATTCCTGGTTCAGTGGTGCTACATTTCTGCTTGTAGGAAAGAGATTGCATCTTTGGTAGCCACGTGACTCGAAACCACACCTGTCAAATTAAATGAAACAGTCTGCTCTTGTTCTCTGGCCGAGCTATTCCCATAGAGACTCTAGTTTTACATTTGTACCTTAAGATAAGGCAGTATCTGAGCAGCACAGGAGAACGGAAACAATATGAATTATAAACACAACCAAAACCATCCATTATGCCCTGTATATGCTTTCCAAACTGCTATAAAACACATAGGGGGAGATGCAATAAGTTTTCCTATCCCAATTGCAGGTCGCACTTCTTCCTGCGATGTACCACATTGCGAGTGTTACTTCATTGTGGGAATGTGAGCGGTAAGTTGCGATCTTTTGCATGGCTTTAAAGCTACAATTGAAAAGGCTTTAATTTTGGTGCAAAACATGAGCGCAATAACCATAGTTAATTTAGTGCATGGCTTGCACTGTGCACATCCCTGCTTCTAGAACATCTTTCCCTGTCGCTGGTCCCATTGTTCTATTCATTTGCTCTAATTTGTATACTTTGGCTGGATGTTGCTTTGCAGCAACCACACAGAGAACGGAGCCACTTTGACAGTTTTTGGTCTATAGATTGAATGAGCCATTCTCTACCTTATATACTATATAAGTGATGTAAATATGAAAATATATTTTAATGGTTTAAAGCTGTGTTACCTGCTGCGTTTCCAGTTTTGTTGAAAAAAAACCCTTCTGATCTGTTTGCCAAATCATCAGCCCAGATCGATATGGTAATAGGCACACACTGATATTTGGCTTATGTGGCCTATAGGAGAATGTATGATCAGCTTTGGTCATGGCATCATTCATTAATCCGCATGGCGGATCAAATTATGTCAGAGTGCATGACTGTTGTCTGGAATGGACGTTTGTCACGTGTGTATCTCCCACTTGGGGTTTGGGCCTTGTCAACACAATCGTAGGTGTGTAAGAGGCATTAAGCTAGCCATACACAGGCAGATGTTCTTCAGAGTGGATCATTGAGGAGTGCAACAATCAGAAATCTGATCGGAAGAACCGCTCCAAGTTCCCCATCTTTCTGCAGATTTCAAGGGGAACTGAAGTTGGGGACTGAAGATCTTCGTTTGTCCAATAGCTCAACATTTTATCGGGCGTCGGTTGGCAAAACAGAAAATACTTTTTTGATATTTTGATCGATATGATTGAATCTTGCGATCCCGTGTCCCGTGTATGGGGGCTTGAGGGTTCGTACACAGGGATAATTTTGTACCTATCCGATATATTTCCGATCACTAAACCAATTGATGGAGGTTGAAAAAGAAAAGTGGTGCATCTGACATTGTAGACCACATTTGACCACAAATACAGATCTGGTCGATCTAAATATTGTGGCAGCTGGTCGATAGAGATATTTGCTTCTGTGTACCATTGATTTTTCGGCTTTATTCTTGATAGCTCTAATTTTACGCAATTTACAACGAAAACTTTTTTGACACTTTTTCTCCTTTAAGGTGAAAATAGTGTTTTCGGCAAAAATGTGCCCAGAAAAGTGTCAGGAATAGAATTTTAGGGGAGTTTTCTTCTGTAAATCTTTCTTTTTAATTTAATATTTTCTTAAATGTTCCCTGTTGTGTTTCTCCATATTAAAATATTTTTTTTTAGAAAAGTCCCTTGGGGCTTTGTTTTTTTTAGAATATTTTTAATATATTTAGAAAAAAAAACCAACCCCCCTCAGTTGCACCAGTTGCTGTAAATACGCCCTTAGGCTGGGTACACACCAGCCAATTTTTTAGGCTGATCGACCGATTCACGGCACTTTCTGTTGATCGGCCGAAAACATTGGCTAGTGTAGGGCGGGCGTCCGCGACCGACCTTGATCTTCCGGACGAACGGACGATCAGACGAGTTGGAAAATCATGATCGAACGTGCGGTTGATCATTGGCAAATTCGTCCACGGCCGTAGCGAGCACTCCGCCGGGGACAAATTGTCCCTACATGTGTACCCAGCCCTAGGTGCTAGACTGTTTTCTCCAGATTATTCATGTTAATGCAAATTTTTTGATGATGCTAACAAAATTTTATATTTCAATACAATGAAAAATTGTTACAAATCTAGTAGTGATGTCTGGAGAAAAAACCCCAGGAGAAAGTGGCCCATAGTTTTCCATTATAACTGATATATTGTATTGTGTGTTTGGAAGCCAGTTACTCTTCTGGTGTTATTGTGATGTTCCTGTCAATCACAAAAAAAAGATGGTGGTTTGCAGACATGGCGCGAACATTGGCAGAATGGGGCATATTTATTAGCCCGCTGTACCAGAAACCACAACACCATGCGTTAGCGTACAAATACCGCCTGTTAAAATAAATATGCTGAAAGTTAGGTTTGTAGTGTATGGACACCTTAGGGCTCGTTCACAGTAGGAACGGACAAAAATGCTACTTAAAAACGCATTGCGTTAAGTGACGATTCAAAACGTTTTTGTATCCGTTGCTGCCCGTTTGTGTGTGCGTTACTATCCGTTTGTGTCCATTTGTGTCCGTTGTGTTTACATACGTTTTTGCCCTCTCCCGCGTGTTTCTTATTGGAAATGACATCACAGGAACTCCCGGGAATCCTTTTCGAAAAATGGACACAAACGCAAACGCGTGCGTTGTTATCCGTTGTTATCCATTGTACAGCATTTTCATGCATTTAAAATGTGTGCTGCAGTGTGTTTTTAAAACGCACTGGAGCGGATCGGAATATAACGCAGCAGGTGTGTTTAATGTCTGTCCGTTTTTTTAAATGCACCTGCTCCTTCACACTAGGAATGGACAAAAACACAACTTAAATACGCAGTGCATTGAGTGACGTTTTTATACGTTTTTGTATCCGTTGCTGACCGTTAGTGTGTGCGTTTTTATCAATTTGTGTCTGTTTTTTCTGCATTTCTGTCCATTGCGTTTTAACGCATTTTTTACCACATTGGGCAGGACCAATGACATCAAAGAAACTCCCATGGAATCCTTTTCAAAGAATGGACAGAAGCACCAATGCGTGTGTTATTATCCATTGTAGGCATTTTAAGCTAGGTACACACCTAGCGATTTTTCCTCTTGACCGACCGTTCGATAATTTCGACCGGTCGGCCAGGAGGAAGGACTGTCGGTCGCGGCAAAAGCAGCCGTGTCCGATAGTCACCGCGACCGATCGTGCGGTCCATAGAGGACTGCACGATCGGACGAGGTTTTCCACCCTGTCCGATCGTCCTTTCGTCCGATTCGGACGAACGGTCGATCGGACATGGGCACATTTGGATGCGATAATTTCGGTCCGATCGACTGATACACTGAACTATCGGTCGATCGGACCGAAATATCTCATCGTGTGTACCCAGCTTTAGACAGAGAGAGAAGAGACTGGAACGGAACACAACGCAGCAAGTGTGAACGATATTGGGAAATCCTATGGGGTTTTACTGTCTGTACATATTTAAAACCTGCATTTGATAAATGGATACAAACCGATGTAGTGTGAACGAGCCCTTAGGGCTAGGTACACGCTGGGATTTCTGACCCGATCTTCCTGAATAGATTCTGGATGAAATTCGCTGACATGTCCAATTCATTCCTTGGCAAATTTTGATGAAAAACTGGATAAGTCATGGTGGCTGATGGATTTCTAAATATTAAAATAAGTGACTAAAGGTGCCCATACATCTATAAGATTTAACTTACCCGACCGAGCGCTCACCCGATGTTCCTTCGATCCTGCCGGAACCGCTTCTCCCGATCTTACATTCGACCAACATACGATTGCAAAATGAATGGGATTTTGCGATCGCAAGCGGTTCCGGCAGCATCGATGAACATCACGTGAGCGCTCGGTCGGGTAAGTAAAATCTTATAGATGTATGGGCACCTTTACAGTTTATTTAGTTGACAAGCTTTCGGGGGCTGAACCCTCTTCATCAGGTCAGAGCAGAACTGATTTTAACAAAGGTTTAACAGAAAGTAAAGAGCCAGTGACAGAAGATAATAAGATCAGCAAAACAACAAGGGGGGAGCCAGAAAAATCCTGCACTGCCCAGGAAAGTGCAGAGGGCAATACAATGAGAGGAGAGATAACAGAATAGTGAAATGGGCAAGAAATGAAATGGGGGAGAGAAGGCAGGGAGACCAACATAACTCACAGTAAGGAGCAATATGAGACAAGGACAATGTAGAGGTAATAAAATAGGAGAGATAACAGAATAGTGAAATGGACAAGAAATGAAATGGGGGAGAGAAGGCAGGGAGACCAACATAACCCACAGTAAGGAGCAATATGAGACAAGGACAATGTAGAGGTAATAAAATAGGAGAGATAACAGAATAGTGAAATGGACAAGAAATGAAATGGGGGAGAGAAGGCAGGGAGACCAACATAACCCACAGTAAGGAGCAATATGAGACAAGGACAATGTAGAGGTAATAAAATAGGAGAGATAACAGAATAGTGAAATGGTAATGAGAATAGGACGGGGGAGGAAGAGTAAGGAAAGAGGGGAGAGAAGATTTGTTAAGGTGCCCATACACATGCCACCTTGGTTCCGATTGTGATGGGTTTGGCAGGCGCGGGCATACAGAGGAACGATTGTTCCGTATATAAGTAGTAATGTGCATGTGTATATTATCTGGTAGCCATTCCCCATTAATTCATCTTCACAAAAGCACAATGAGAATTTGGTCTCACGTATCTCAAAACCAGGACAACCCATGGATTGTAAACTAACGGGGACCCAATATCTCTAGTGGATAGTCTATGTATTTAATGCAATGGTGTCCCATGTTGGACCTAGAAGGTTGGCATCAAACTCGCTCGTAGTCTTGTTGGGAGACATCCCACTCTTTGCTCTTTGCCTGAAGCTCTTTAAGGTTTGAACAGCTGTGAAAGGGGGTTTATTCTGTCACAACAAAGCCCCCTCCCCTTCCCCCAACAGACTGACTGTGTAATGGAGCTTGCTGATGCATGAGGTATTGGAGAAAGCTAATGAACCCTGCCCCCACTCCACCCTTCTATTCAGCAGATGGAAGGAGGGGGAGGAGGAGAAGACAAGCAGGTGGATGGCGAATACGACTACGCAGTCAAAAGCTCCCAAAATAAAAGACCTGGTGGTGCTGAACTAGCCAGTCTGGGCATATATAATTACACATATATCACAAGAAAGATGAGTCTCGGAGAGAAATTGTACCCATCGTCTATAAAACACACCTGTTTTCTGTGTTATTTCTTTATCTAGTGTTACCAGTGATAGTGCTCTGAGCAATAACTTCTCAATGGATCCCAAGTGAATAGGATTTACTACTTTACTAATGATGACTTGGGGCCATGTAAAAATGGAAACCGGGGGGCAGGTAAGGATCATTTGACCCGACCTTTTCTGCCCGTCACATGGAGCTTCTCACCCCCAAACCATCCAACTGAGCAACCACAAAGCAGTTTGGTCCTGTGAAGAGGACAATGTACATTGGACTCCTTGTTACTGTAATGAATAAATATCCATTTCCCTCCCCTGTGCAGTCTTCTTCATAACTCCATAACTGTTGGCAATCACAGTTCCATTCACTAAGGCCTTGTGGAAGATCTAGCCCTCTGTGCTAATGTGCCTTAGATGTAATATAGAAGTTGCGTCTCCTTAAATGTGTTTTTGGAATCAGGTTATGGCCTCTCACAAGAGGCACAGCCAATGCAAACCACTTTAGAATGTCATACTCACATTTAGTACATTGTTGCAAACAGGAAGATAGACAGTTATTGATTATAGCTAAATGGATAGATAGATAGATAGATAGATAGATAGATAGATAGATAGATAGATAGATAGATAGATAGATGATAGATGGATGGGTGGATGGATAGATGATAGATGGATGGATGGATGGATGGATGGATGGATAGATAGATAGATAGATAGATAGATAGATAGATAGATAGATAGATAGATAATAGATATAGATAGAAAGTTATTGATTATAGCTAAATGGATAGATAGATAGATAGATAGATGGATGGGTGGGTGGATGGATGGATGGATGGATGGATGGATGGATGGATGGATAGATAGATAGATAGATAGATAGATAGATAGATAGATAGATAGATAGATAGATAGATAGATAATAGATATAGATAGAAAGTTATTGATTATAGCTAAATGGATAGATAGATAGATGGATGGATTGATGGGTGGATGGATGGATGGATGGATAGATAGATAGATAGATAATAATATATATAGATAGTAATTTATGATGTAGCTAAATGGATAGATAGATAGATAGATAGATAGATAGATAGATAGATAGATAGATAGATAGATAGATAGATAGATAGATAGATAGATAGACAGTTATTGATTATAGCTAAATGGATAGATAGATAGATAATTAGATAGAAATTGATCATAGATAATTAGATGAAAAGTAGATAGATAGATAGATAGATAGATAGACAAGATAGATAGATAGATAGATAGATAGATAGATAGATAGATAGATAGATAATTAGATAGATAGAAATTGGTCATAGATAGAGATAGATAAACATTGATTATAGCTAAATGGATAGATAGATAGATAGATAGATAGATAGATAGATAGATAGATAGATAGATAGATAGATAATTAGATAGATAGAAATTGGTCATAGATAATTAGATGAAAAGATAGATAGATAGATAGACAAGATAGATAGATAATAGATATAGATAGATAGAGATATAATAGATATAGATAGAAAACATTGATTATAGCTAAATGGATAGATAGATAGATAGATAGATAGATAGATAGATAGATAGATAGATAGATAGATAGATAGATAGATAATAGATATAGATAGACAGTTATGATTTAGCTAAATGGATAGATAGATAGATAATCAGATAGATAGAATTGATTATAGATAATTAGATAAAAAGATAGATAAATAGATAGATAGATAGATAGAGAAGATAGATAGATAGATAAACATTGATCTTAGCTAAATGGGAAGATAGATAGATAGATAATCAGATAGATAGAATTGATTATAGATAATTAGATAAAAAGATAGATAAATAGATAGATAGATAGATAGATAGAGAAGATAGATAGATAGATAAACATTGATCTTAGCTAAATGGATAGATAGATAGATATTGATGATAGATAATTAGATAGATAGAAATTGATTATAGATAATTAGATAAAAATATAGATAGATAGATAGATAGATAATAGATATATAGAGATATAATAGATAAATAGATAAACATTGATTATAGCTAAATGGATAGATAGATAGATAGATAGATAGATAGATAGATAGATAGATAGATAGATAGATAGATAGATAGATAGATATTGATGATAGAGAATTAGATAGATAGAAATTGATTATAGATAATTAGATTAAAAGATAGATAGATAGATAGATAGATAGATAGATAGATAGATAGATAATTGATTATAGCTAAATGGATAGATAGATAGATAGATAGATAGATAGATAGATAGATAGATAGATAGATGGATGGATGGATAGATAGATAGATAAATAGATTGATAGATAAATAGATAAGATAGATAGATAATAGATATAGATAGAGATATAATAGATATAGATAGATAAACATTAATTATAGCTAAGTGGATGGATAGATAGATAGATAGATAGATAGATAGATATTGATAGATAATTAGATAGATATAAATTGATTATAGATAATTAGATAAATAGATGATAGATAGATAGATAGATAGATAGATAGATAGATAGATAGATAATAGATATAAATAGACAGTTATTGATTATAGCGAAATGGATAGATAGATAGATAGATATTGATTATAGCTAAATGGATAGATGGATAGATAGATAGATAGGTATTGATTATAGATAAATAGATAGATAGATAAAATAGATAGAGATATAATAGATAGAGATAGAGATATAATAGCTATAGATAGATAGACATTGATTATAGAAAATTAGATAGGTCGATATTGATTATAGATAATTAGATAGATATTGATGACAGATAGATAAATAGATAGATAGATAGATATTGACTATACATAAATAGATAGATATTAATTATAGATAATAAGATAGATAGGTATTGATGATAGATAATTAGATATACAGATAACTAGATAGAATTAGATATATAGATAAAAGTAGATAGATTAGATAAAGATTGATGATAGATAGAGATAGATATTGAATATAGATAATTAGATAGATAAATAGATAGATAGATAGATAGATAGATAGATAGATAGATAGATAGAAAGCGATAGTTAGGAGAGATTGATAAATAAGTACATAGAGATAGATAGATAAACAGATAGAGATAGATAGAAATATATATAGCTAGATAGATAAATAGATAGATAGATAGAAAGAAAGAAAGATAGAAAGAAAGAAAGAAAGAAAGAAAGAAAAAAAGAAAAATATGATAGACCGATAAATGGAGAAATCAATACATATAGATTGATAGATAGATTGAAAATAGATATGATATATACTAAAGAAAAAAAGATAGAGATAGATATTGATATTAGATAATTAGCTAGACATTGATTATAAATAATTAGATAGATAATGATTATAGATAATTAGATTAGATAATTAGAAATATAGAAAGATTGAGATAGAAATTATAGATAAATAGAAAGAGATAGATAGATAGCTAGATGATAGATCTATAAATAGATATAGAGATATGATAAATAGAGATAGGTAGATATGATAAATAGATCAATAGATAGCTAAAGATAGATATGATAAATGGATAGATAGATAGAGATAGATGGACAGATGACAGATAGATAGATAGATAGATAGATAGATAGATAAATGATAGATAATAGATAGATAATTAGATAGAGATAGATAATATATAGATTGATAGATAGATCATAGATAGATTAATAGATAGATAATAGATAGATTAATAGATAAAAGATAGATAGATTAATAGAAAGACTTTCATGATATGATTGTAACCCCTGGGTTTCCTTTTCATTTTCTTGAAATACTTAATAAATTTGTGAATAAAAAATAAAGGCATAGTAATTAAATAATTCTAGGTATAATGAGTGTAATAAATTAGAGTAATGTAATATTTACTACAATTCTAATCCTATGTATTAGCACAGAGAAATATTGTGAAATAATAATTAGTGATAACCCATAAATGTGTGTATACAATGTGTATAATCCTTCTCCCTAATAAACCCAATGGTTTTCATTAATAATAATTACTAATAACCCATTAATGTGTGTATACGATGGGGATAATCCTTCTCCCTAATAAACCCAATGGGTATTTCTAATAATAATAATAATTACTGATAACCCATAAATGTGTGTATGCAATGTGTATAATCCTTCTCCCTAATAAACCAAATGGTTATTTCTAATAATAATTACTAATAACCCATTAATGTGTGAATATGATGGGGATAATCCTTCTCCCTAATAAACCCAATGGGTATTTCTAATAATAATAATAATAATAATAACTGATAACCCATCAATGTGTGTATACGATGGGGATAATCCTTCTCCCTAATAAACCCAATGGGTATTTCTAATAATAATAATAATAATAATAATTACTGATAACCCATCAATGTGTGTATACAATGGGGATAATCATTACAATACACCTCAATGTGTATATGGTTGGGACAATCCTTCTCCCTAATAAACCCAATGGGTCTTTATAATAATAATAATAATAATTACTAATAACCCATCAATGTGTATTTGGTTGGGAAAATCCTTTTACCCAATACTGCTAATGGGTATTTCTAAAAATATTAATAATTACTTATAACCCATCAATATGTATATGGTCGGGATAATCCTTCTCCCTAATAAATCCAATGGGTCTTTATAATAATAGTATATAATACTAATAACCATCAATGTGTATATGGTCGGATAAATCCTTTCCCTAATAAAAATCCAATGGGTCTTTATAATAATAGTGATAATAATTACTAATAACCCATCAATGTGTATATGGTCAGGATAATCCTTCTCCCTAATAAATCCAATGGGTCTTTATAATAATAGTGATAATAATTACTAATAACCCATCAATGTGTATATGGTCAGGATAATCCTTCTCCCTAATAAATCCAATGGGTCTTTATAATAATGGGTCTTTATAATAATAGTGATAATAATTACTAATAACCCATCAATGTGTATATGGTCAGGATAATCCTTCTCCATAATACTGCTAATGGGTATTTCTAAAGTTGGGTCAGGAAAGTTCCTTTAAGATAAACTATTATTGTTCCGTCCCTAATTATTACATTGCACATTCAATAGTAACTTGTTTTTAAATGAAGCCGGTCTTTCATCCAATAGATGAATAAGGAATGAAGAATTTGAGAGAAAAAAATGTTCACTTAACAGCCTTAGGGACATCAAATTAATTACCATCTCCCATATAGTGGGAATAAAAAGGCCTTTATTTAATGCTTTCATTCTGTAATGACATTTCTGTAACTAGTGCATTGAGTGTTTGTTAGAATAAAAACCGAGGCTGCATGTATTCTCTTTACTGACTTTACCTACCTAAACTGCAACAAATAATAAGAAATGATATGAAGCAAGACAAAAAGAAAACCCTCATTTAAACTTAAATTATATTGGATCTTGTGTCAGCCAATTAGATCTACCAGTTTTCTATCGATTTCTAAAAAATTCTACCAATGCTTTTGTTTAACATTACAGGCACAAACGATGCACATATATGTTTTCATGTAGATAGCGTGATAACGTGTTTTATGTATCTACTATTAAAGATTAGCAAGGAGATTCAATAAAAGTTCTTATCGTTAAAAATGGTGCTAATTTTGGCCCAACCAATCAGATATTGTTTAACATTTAAAAGCTAACATCTGATTGGTTGGTAAAAAATTAGCACCATTTTTTAACGATAAGAACTTTTATTGAATAACCCTGTTGATGTTATTTATAAAAAATAAAAGGTGCTGTTATTTGCCTCAACCAATCAGATTACTGGTGTACTACAGTTAGAAAACATTTCATAACATCTGATTGGCTTCTGCAGATTAGCAGCAAAATTCTGCACCTCCTATTAAATAAGCCCCAAACAAATTAAATTACTTTTATCAATTTTCACATCAATATATACATTTATTTTGTATAGCATTTGTATCATTTTTCTGTTGTTTCGTTAGTACTGACTCATTTTAAATACATTTTCAAAAAAGGAATCATTATTAATAACTAATATTCTAATATAATAACTAATATCTGGTGTGTAGTTCCTCATGTCTGCGCATGCTAAACACATATATAGGTTTCTTTAGGTTATTAAATCTATAGAAATCTATATTAAATGTTTTTATTGTTCATTAATTAATAGACTTTATATTTTAGTCTGTGGGATTCGTAATTGACTTCAACGGTGCAATTATTTTTCGATGTTGCAGCCAAATGCTACGCGTTGGAACCAGACAATGCAACAGAATAATCTTCGGCTATAATCCATTATGGTGCGTTGTGTACGTAACAGAGACAAAGGATGAGATCTGTAATAAAAGGCAGGGGATAAGCAACTAGCAAAGGGGGACAGATGGCTCTATGTTGTAAATGGGAATTCTCAAATGAGATGCAGACCCTATGCGAAATAAGGCACAAAAATAGGTAATTTGGGGCATTGTAGGCTCAACATTTCCAGTTGTCAAACAGAAAGTAGAAAAGTGTTTTATTGTTTTGATGGGAAAAAATATTTCAGGTGGAATCAGAAAAAAACATGTATTTTTTTTTTTAGTTTCATCTTCCAAAATTGGACTTAGCTACATATGGGCATCTGGGATTCTCTAGTGCGTTGCCATTAAAGATATTGACACACTGTGTCTCTGGCTGGCAGACAATTGAATTTGGCAATACAAGTCTTGCTTTCCCTTGGGAAAATATGCCAGGGCAGCAGGCATAAAATGTAGTTTGGCTTGGGTATTTCCCTATAGCCGCAGAGCCATCTGGCCACTGTTGCAATTGACAATATCCACAGCAAAGACGCATTATTAGGAGAATCTGTAAGGAGGAAGGCGGAGCAAATCCCAATTAACCCCATAAGTGCAAGCAGGATCTTAATGAAGAAGAGAGCTGTTCACATTAACCCCCCATATAGATTCCAAGCAGAAAGACTCTGATAATAGTACAGGTTTAAACAACAAAACCACACAAGTATATTAATGGAGGTAGAAAGCTGGTTACACACAATCCAATATTTTTGGCCAAACGACCGTCATTTCCGTGTATTGGCCGATCGGAGTGAAATATTCTATAGTTTGTTCAGGGGCCACGATCAACGTCCAACTTTACGTATATGTTCGAGTTGGAAATTGGGCAATCGGGCGCTAATGGCGGTGAACTGTGGGCCATGGCTACTTTTGCTGTGACAACAGTACTTTGTCCAGTGTGTCGAACAGTTGTTCGGGACAAAGGATCCCATCCTAAGGCTGAAGCCACACTAGAGCGCATCCGAGCGCTCCAGAAACAAGCGTGCACTGTGGTGCAATCGGAGCACATGCGATTGTGCAGGAAAAATGCACAAAGCGCAGGTGCCCAGCAATGCAATAGTGTGGCAGCCACAATTGGGTCACACTAGTGTGCATTTTTTATAAAAAATAATAAAAAGTTTTTTTTTTTTTAAAAGTGTGATCGGATCACGATTAAAAGCGCACTAGTGTGTCCTAGCCCTAACAGTCTACATGCACCTATATACACCTTCCGCTCCCATTCAAACTAATTTAGATTAGTCAGATTCGAGTCATGTGACTGCAGCCCACCCAATCACTAGGAATAAAGCATAGAGCGTTGGGATAAGGAAGTGTGAGGCCTACTAGGTTCAGCGATGGTGGGTTGTAATTTATTTTTGTTTGTGGTAACTTTGTGTATGACGATGCGTATACACGTGGTAGATGTGAAATATCAATTTATCAATTAACATTTATTTCTAAGTTAGTGATTATTTTGAATTCTTTGAAGAAATTGGTTGTACAATTTATTTTTAATTGCAACTGTGGTATCCAAACAAGTTAGAGTTGAATAAAAGTCTTTCTGTCATAATTGTGAAATGAACCATGGATCACATCTCTAGTTAGTTATGTTTCTGGCAAGTGTTAAAGAACTTCCTGAATACTTCCTGCTTTCACCAGCTTGTAGCCATGTGAAAAATCTCTGCCTACATTAAGAGGCCTCCCACTCAACTGTCATTTTTTTTTTTAAATTTAAACTGTGAGGGTAGTTTCTGTCTTTCAATTTCCAAATATATGTGGTAACTCTGATAGGTAAGGTCCGAGGTGCACTTCCTATAGCCTGTGCCACTGCAGGTAAGTATAAGTTAGTTTCTGTCTTTCCCAGCATTAAGTGAGCATGCTTCGCCCCTGGGGCGGAGTGGAGGAGCAGAGGGTCAGGTGGTGTCACTCAAGCTACTGGCTGCAGGAAGTTGGAACATTATCTGCAATGTAATTTCTCACAGGCTGCGGCCAGAGACGTGTTCCAGAGCTCATTTGGAATGAAAGACTTCCAGGCTTTTATTTAACCCTAACTTGTTTGGAGACCAGTTGCCTAAAAAAAAATATTTTTTAAAATTATTAATTGGTTTTATCATTTGTTATACCTTGCCATGGTTAGTAGGGAGCTGTCATTTCAGGTTCTGCAATCTAAAAAAATATTCTGCAATTTTTCTTCCCAGGATGCTTATTTCTGTGGAAACATACAGGAAAACACAGAGATCCTTTTGTCCCAACTGACTATTTGGCCAGGACGAAGAACTGTCAGTCGCAGCAAAAGTAGCCGTGGCCGTCAGTTCGCTGCATCCGATCGTGCGGACTATAGAGAACCACACAATTGCCAGTAGTTTTCAGATTAGTTCGATTCAGAAGAACTAACGGTCATACTCGTTAGAGACCAAAAACCAATGCAAAATATTGCATTGTGTGTACCCATCTTTAGAGAGTTATAACATATGTGTGAGGTTATATACTGGTTCATATAGAGGTTTCCATCCACATCAAAGGAGCATTCCTACAATCTCCTATTAAACTAGATTCATTATTATATTCACAGCTTAGCCTGTGCCTACTTTTGGTTTCTCCAAACTTACCATTTGGAATACAGCTTAAGAGAGGCCACCACTAGAGATGGACACAAAATCGAACCGAGTGTGAGACAAACTTTATGAGTTCAGAAAAACTCGAACTATTCGAACTAGTTTGTTTTTCTGGACTAGCTGTTTGCTAACCCTAGAAAGTATTGTTCGCTAACCCTCAAAAGTATCGTTCATTTTCAGTAACCCTCGAAATTATCGTTCGTTTTCGGTAACCCTCTATTGTATGAATCGTTTTCGCTAACCCTAGAATGTATCATTAACTAACCCTCAAAAGTATCGTTCATTTTCAGTAATCCTAGAATTTATGGGTCTATTTTCGGTAATCCTCAAAAGTATCGTTCAATTTCGGTAACCCTAGAATTTATGGTTCTATTTTCGGTAACCCTCGAATTTATGGTTCTATTTTCGGTAACCCTCGAATTTATGGTTCTATTTTCGGTAACCCTCGAAAGTATGGTTCGGTAACCCTCGAATTGGCCATAACCCTGGAATGTAGCTTGCGCAAAACCCGACAATTGCCCGCTTGTGTTTAAGAAGTGTTTTAACAAGTTTTGGTGATAGTGACATTTCCCAGGTGCCACAGCCATTTACAGTAAATTACAATTGTTAGTTTAGCTGTATATAATCCAAACTATCACTCTCCCATTGACTTTAATGGGTCCGAATTCTAACTTTTACTTTTAGTTTGAAATTTTGAAAACGGACCAAACTTTATTAAGTTCGGCCATCTCTACCCACAATCCCCTTCCTAAATGCTCCGTGAACAGCTGTTTTTAAAAAGCCAATCGTGCTTATGCAGTACAGTTACACGCCATCAGCTGTTTAAAAGACCTGAACCGAACCGGCCCAGCTTTCAATCTCACAGGGGTGGGGAGGGGTGGTTAAACATATTCAATGGTCTCCTGAGCAACTAAATATCTCCAGAGGCCAAGTCAAGGTCAATTCCATAGTGGACTGTAGAATAGGTGAAGATGAGGTACCTCTCAAGGACTTCACGCAACTCAATAATAGATTATTAAGAAATTTTGTGGTCCTCTCTTAAGGACACTAAGAGGTCCTACATACAGAAAGTAATTACTTGAGAAGCATTTATTTATGCCCAGGGAAACAATTATTTTCTTAAAAGCATATGTATTTTTTTCTGAACTTCCACTAAATACAATCATCAACCAATCACAAAGGAGGAAGGGAACAGTTCACTCAGTAACTAGGAAGACGCCGCCATAGTAAAGTGAAACATAGTGCTTTTATTATCCAACAGCCAAAATGTTATACCAATTGAATGGTGCCACAGCAGACAAAACATATCGAAGGTAACAAAGACCGTCTTACACGTTTCGCGGCCCAAAAACTATCGTCCAAAAAGGCCGTTCGTACACATCGTGCGTGGCGGGTCAGCACCTGCAATCACACGTGTGTACGAACCTTTAGAAATAACTACTGCAGAATGGCCTTTTAACTCTGTTACCAGTGCAACCTAATTCCTTTTGCATAACAGGGAGTATAACCAATACAATCAGGAGAGTTGAAGACAAACAGACTCAAGATTTTCTCCATGAAGAAGCATGTGTGTTGCAGAAAAAAATGTATGGATGGACCAGACACGTATGTTTTATGTACTCTAAGTGGCTCTCAGATGGAACAGTGCATAGCTGGAATGTTAATGGGTGCTCCATCTCAGGTTGTGAGGAACTAAAAGCTTTGTCTCCAAAACCGCACTGTATATGATTCCCAGATTTCTCTACAACTGCTTCCAAAGAAGATCAAGCCTCTGAAAAAGATTCTACATCAAATACTTAATATTAAATATAATTTAATACCCTTCAACAGTATTGAAATCCAAATAGTGGATCATTTCAGGGTGAAACCAATTCTTGTAGCACAACCACTAGGTCCCATTTCCTCGAACTAGTGGATGTTCATCTACTTTGATGATGCTTGTTCTACTAAGCAGTAAGAGCTCTGTTTAACTCATAGGTGCAAGTTGGCACATGTAATGTGGTGCATTTTGATTAAACTACATAAGTCACCTGTGTAAGACATCTAATCTATTAAGCTGGAGGTCATAGGTCGTGGTTGAACCATAGGAACTGCACCTATAGGATTTCTATGCCATTGTGTTGATTTCTATTATATTGGGAACAGACAAGCTACTGTTTCGTGTTGCATTGTTGAATAATGCCGAGAGAACTGGCTGTGTATTCTCTTCTGCCTGTGCCTAGCTGCAACATTTGATTATGGTTCCCATGTAGACCTGGTCACTACGACACTAAAAAACAATAGGACTTGTTTTCTGGATATCAAGTTACTTAATACTCAAGTTGCCAAGTTCTTTATATAAGTGCTGGGAGTTGGGGATTGTTGGAAGCCTCTGTATTGAGGTGGGCTAAATTCCAGTGTTTTTTTTAAATGATGTCCCTTTTGGCTTATTATGTCTAATAAGACATTATGTAGATTTGATGTTCGATCATCTAATCTATGTAACGTGTAAAGCTGGGTACACACAGTAACGGTAAAGTGGCGACACTGTGTTTGGCACTTTATAGACACTGTGTGTAGCGCATTTTCAGAATGACTGTGCGTTTGAGGAATGTTTCCTTTGGCCTTGTGTTCTTTCAGAAAAGACTGAAGATTTCCCTCCTGCACGGTTATCTCCCTGTACTAAAGTATAGGGGAGTCAGCTGAGGTCATGGGAAACCTGCAGTCCTAAACGTTCTCCCTATGCTGTGTATAAGGAGAACCCTCGGGACAGTGTGTACCCTGATCTTTGAGAAATGACAGATAGGATCTTTCAGGTGTCATGTGTGTACCCAGCTTTAAGACCATAGGGGAGTTTACCAACTGACAATCCCACACATTTATTTTAAAATGGCAAAAAAGATCAGGCCAGGTGTTTTTTTTTTTTTACATTGCCTGAACATTGAGAGAACATCGCAGGAATCTTGGAAAGTGAGTTTATAGTGCATGGGCAACTTAAGGCCTGCCGTACCCAGGTTGTTTTTGATGAATTCGAATAAAGGAATTGTACACTGAAAAAATGGCTTTGCCTCATTTCAATCTATAAATGAATACATGCAAGAAACATTTTGTATGTATTTGTGTTGCTGCATGACTTCAAATCCAGCACTTGTTTTGTTCTACCTCAGTCCCTCAGTCCCCCAGCCAGACTATCTGACTCTCTGTGAGAGCAAGCATGCTCAGTAATCCCTATGAGGCAGCATTGGGAGAGGAAATGTCCCACCATGCAGTTCACGCACCAACTGCCACCATTCCAGCTACAGCAAAACTGTACATAATAGAAGAGTTTATGGTACTAAGGCACTTGATTGACAGCTGAAATGTAAGATGCTTGAGATTGGATATCTAAAGAAATAGGGGACAGATCAACAAAAAATGGTAGAATCATTGTTTCCAGTAATGGGCAATTAAAAAAAGAAATCAAATTTCCTGGATTCCTTTTTACACTGTTTGGAACTTATGCGAAGGTATGTAGGACAGTGCAGGCCCTGTGTTTATTTATAAACATTATAGAATAAAAGATTATTATCATCAGCTATGTTCTTTCTCCCAAAATAGGAATCTGTGCAAATCTCCCTCTGCCACCCCTTGATGAGAAGTCAGAGAAGTGCAGGGATCTCAAATTAAGACTTCCTGGCCTTTACTCTTCCTTATTTGTGGCACTCCAAAAAATGCCGTGCCCAAATCTCCCAAGTCAATAGCTCTTGATTACCACAATATAAAGGTTACGGATGATTCCATATTTGAGGTTGGGATGATATTGCAGAATATTCCAGTCATGATTGGTTGGTCCTGACTGATTTCTCAGCAAACACACCAGTAAAAACCAACCAATGGTGCATATTTCAAAATGCCACATGATATATTGGGCTGAAATATCAGCCAGTATGTGCAAATCATAAGCTTTTATCTGAGACATGAACTTCTAGTTCAACAACATCTTTTAGCATCCAACCTAAAGCTTTTGAGGTTTGCTGGGAGAGGTAGTTTAAAAAGTGACTGATGCAGGTCAGACATAAATTACATTGTTCTCAATGCAGGGAACCCCCCACCCCTTAAGACTCAATTGTCTAGGTTCTGGTCCTGGATAAATGCAGACAAAGGAGCCTTGACATTTATTTTGAATACAGAGTTAAAATTGGCCTTGGTTTTTTGCATCCTGCACTGTGGTCATTAAAGGGTTAATCCACTTGGTTTTATTTATTTATTTTTCTTTGTTTGGCTTTCTTCTTTCTTTATCCACACCCATTCACCAAGTCAATGGCAGACTTTAGCGATTCTGTGCGTGCATGAACTTAGTCGGGCGACATGATTAGAAAATAAGGAGGGACTGTGTGGTACGTGCGATAACCACAGAAGAAATAAAAGTAGATTTAGAAAAAATAAAAAAAATCTAAAATTCTTCCTCTTTAAATAAATTCCAATATTTTTTACAGACTTAGAGAATTAACCAATCATAATGTTCGATGTTACGCGGTTGTATTGTTTTACTTTGTTTTATTTTATATTTCTTAATCGCTGATTATTATTATTTGATATGATATTAATGTGTTATATTTATTTTATCTACTCAGTACAAACTAAAAAGTTATTAGGTAACATTCATCCCAAATGTTAGTCATATGATTACTCTATGGAAACATTTTAGAACGCATTCCCGGTATATTTTATCTATTCATGAGACGTACCTTCAGGCAAGGAATGCACAGATTCTATATATGAAGGCATCCTTTATGAAGAATTATTTTAAGTAAAAAAAAAATAAAATTACACAACAATAAAATACAATTCTCATTTATATGTATTAAAAGGGTTTTTATTTTTTTTTTAAATGACATGTCTTGGTAGAAAGCACGCCCACTTTACATAACAAAGTCCGAATAGAAAAATATAGCTGAATGTTTTCTAGATTTCTTCTCTTTCTTGTGTTTGGCAACAAGTTAGCTTTTCTGTACTCATATATATAGGTATGTAAGGTACAGTATATAAGGACAGGATTTTCATTTTTTTTTTACAATGTCTTCTTATGGTATTATATGTTAATTATAAAAGTTAATTAATTCAAATTATTAAAGGCTTAATTTTCCCACATGTTTTATACTTCTATCAGGTGTTATGCAAATAGCTTTGGACCTTATCAGTTGGAAAGACATAAACACAAATTAAAGCTAAGTACACATAGTCCTGATAAACACCTGATACCTTCGGACTGTTATAGGTACTGTGTGTACCTATCTTTCCGGAACAAGCGCGTAGACGCGGAATGTTTGGGTCAGCCAATCGCTTGTTCGGAAAAATTTTCCTCGCCCACAGTAGACTCCCTTATAGGGGAGTTGGCCACGACCATGGGAAACACACAGTCTCGAGCATTCTCCTATGAAATGGGTAGCACAGTGGTTCAGTGGTTAGCACTGATGCCTTGCAGTGCTGAGGTCCTGAGTTCAATTCCACCCTTGGACACATCTGCAAGGAGTTTGTATGTTCTCCTGTTCACTTGAAAAGTGAATTATTCCTTTAATGTATTGATTGAAGACTGGGAGGTTAAGCTATGTCTTAGCTTCCATTCTTCAATCAAAATCTCAGGAGCCGGGAACGAAGACAGAATAAACCTTTCACACGATCCTCCACAGCAGAACTGACAGGTCCCGAATAGAAACTGTTGAGTTTCGTTCCTTTTTCGAAAATTCAAAAATGGACCCATAGAAGTCTATGAGAGAAATTTTTTTTTTTGAAAGTTTCTGTCCATTTTGAGGGATAAATAGTGATAGTAGGTTACTGTAAATGACACAGAGAGCTGGGGAATGGTCTGGGGAACCTGTAAATAGAACCAAAACTTATATTAAATCTATCTTTCCTATTGATCGGGCTGTTTTCCAGCTTCCGCATTCTATTTTCGAGGGTTACTGAGATTGAGCACTACGTTCGAGGATTCGATTTTCGATAATCGTCTACTTTCGATTTTCAATAATCGTCTACTTTTGATTTACAAATTTCGATAATCGTCTACTTTCGATTTTCACTTTTCGATAATCGTCTACTTTCGATTTTCAATAAAAATTCAAAAAATCAGGGTTCCGTGAAATTCGGGAGTTCCGAAAGTTTCGTTGGGACTTCGAAACCCTCAGATTCGATTTGAAACTGGGTTTTATTCGAACCACCATTACATCTCTTATCCCGAATGCTTCCTGGTTCTAATCAACTACTGTATAGCACGCATGCACGATAATGCACACTAAAGTTGAACCAGGAAGCTGTCGGGAATTTTCAGTGCTGCTGTGGTGGATAACGCGAAAGGTACGTTTCTGCAATCTTCATACATGGCACCTGGTAAATTGTACAGTACATTTATGGAATAGTTCACTTTTCAAACTATTCCTTTAAGACAAAGTGATGATGAATTGTGAGCTGTTTGTTTTATATTTTTATAAATTATGGGGCTGATGCAATCAGCGGTGTAACTGTTTGCCTGAGCTATTAATTTGCAGCAACCAATCAGATGTTATCTTTTTACTAGGTAACTGCAGTTGGATATCATCTGATTGGTTGCTGCAGATAAATGCCACAGGCACATTTTTGCACCTCCTATTGCTTCCTATTGCACACAATGTATTTTGATGAATTGATAAAATTGGAAGAAAAAGCCTCTTCTTATGTAGAGGTTCCCTGACACATTAAAATTGTTTCAATGGTTCGACTAGCAGAAAATGGTTGATACACCCAAAAAAAAGAATATGATTACCGTATACAGTTTACTCTATTTAGCCTCTATTAATAATTTGTCTAATTAAAATGTCATTTTGTTAATTTCTAATATTCTGATCATATTTCATTTATAGATTTAACAAAATGCAGCATCATTTTTGAAATACTTTGCAAAACCTGAGTCTCATTGCAGTAATTCTATAATTAATAAAACATCGAAACAAAGTTTTTTTTTTTGTTTGTTTGTTTGTTGTTTCTGCATTTTGCCCTTAGGCTGGGTACACACCAGGCAATATTTTTGGCTGACTGACTGATTCGCAGCACTTTCGGTCGAAAATATCGGCTAGTGTGGGCGGGCGGCCGTGACCGACATCGATCGCTCGATCGGATGTTTCGATAAATTCCGACCAATCGTGCAGTTCTCTATGGGAACGCACGATCGATCCGTCGCAAATTCGGCCACGTTCAAATTTGCCACGTCCCACAAACATTTGTCCAGGCTTAGCGCTCGCTCGTAGCGTGCACTTGGTCGGGACAAATAGTCCCTCTGTGTGTACCCAGCCTTAAATCTTGAACTGGTCAAATCACCAGTTCCTGCGTCTTTATTGAAATACTGGGAGCTCACACATCCATAACATTACTGGCATCCCTAAAATCATCTGCCAGCCTTGCGTTCCATTGTAAGGAGTGTTCCATTGTCTACGGATGTTCTGAAAATAATGGCATAAGCAGTTTATTTTTATTGGCTGTTGGGTTGAAGGCCACTAGGGACTGATATTTATTTTGGTGTCACAATGGACCAACAGGGAGATTCAACATAAGTTATTATCATTAAAAAATGGTGCTAATTGGGCCCCAGCCAATCAGATGTTAGGCTGGGTACTCACTGACCCATTATTTATCCCGACCGAGCGTTCGCTCTTAGTGAGCGCTCGGTCGGGACAAATGACTGTTGGTTATTCAAATGTTAACAGCTTTCAAATGTTAAAAAAGATCTGACTGGCTGGGACAAAATGAACACCATTTTTAATGCTAAGAACTCTTACTGAACGATGAGTGACATTAGTGAAAGAATTAAACCCGATTTTCACGCTTTCTACGGATAACGAACTTCCCTGATTTCATTGATCAGGCCTATGTATGGAAATTACCCTAATGGCCACATATGAAATATTTCCTGAAATGCCATATGTCTATAATATGATTACATGCAAGTTTAGACACAGACAGTAGTCGTGTCCAAATTAGGGAGGACAACTGTCTACAGGGGGATGTCTGTGCCCCCTCACCTGCTTGTCTGGCACTCTATAGGGGAATACAGTTGAAGCCGTGCACTCGGATGATAGGAGGGGGGGGGAGATGGATAATTAGCATTTTCAGTGGCAGCTGGCCGAGTGGAGAAATTGCGATTTCTTTTCTGTTCTAAAATGACACATTGTTCTTAGAGGCACAATTCTCCTGGCAGGAGAGCAGCAGAGAGTGTGCCAAGGTATTGTTGTGCAAATCAGGGTCTTTTTGTGACTGAATTAGCCAAAGAAGGATTAAGGGATATGGCTTGCAGGCCACTAATAGCAGGGATGAGGTACCGGAGACTTTAGATATGCAAAATAGACTCCCCCAACAACAACAAAAACAACAACAAAAAGCTAAGCACATAAGAGTGCAAGGGTTAGGTCTGTAGCTCAGTTCAGTTTGTATGTTCTGCCTCCCATCTCTCTTCTTCTGGATCACAGACAAAGACAATTCGGTGCATTGTACGGAAAGTGGATCTTCTGGCTACCAACCTGCTCCCTATAAATAACCAAAGCTGCTACAATCCATGCCTCGGGGCTTCTTAAGTGTGGAATTTAATGATCTATTCCTGCTGAAGTGATGACTGACTCACTACAAAAAACACCTGGGCACACGCAGACATATCCTTTGATCCTGACCTGGTAGGGGGCCTTTGAGGATGAGAGTGGGGCCAGCCCTACCTTAAAGGCTATCACCATATGAGGCCTTATACATACTTAGGGATTAAAGAAGGGATTGACTTGAAATTGGATTAAATTTGGTACAAGGGAAGAACACCTGTCATAGTCACTGTTCCCTCTATCTAAACTGTGCACGCATTCTCACTCAACTGGACAGACTTGCGTGCACAGGTTAACATAGTGCTCGCATATAGATCTGCTCAAACACAAGCACTATGGTATGTAGCACACAAATGGATTTCCTTTGGAATATTTGCACACACAGAGCCAATATAGACATTAGATGAAACATTGCACAGCACACACAGCCGATATAGATATTAGGTGGAACGTTACACACACACAGCACACACAGCCGATATAGACATTAGGTAGAATGTTACACGCACACAGCACACACAATTGTACATGGTAAAGTTGTCTGGTTCCTAATAGCTCAAGTAGACAATATCGAGATAGCAATATAACAATACCTAGATAGCAATATAACAATACCTACCTATATAGCAATATGGCAATACCTAGATAGCAATATAACAATACCTAGATAGCAATACACAATACCTACCCATATAGCAATATCGCAATACCTAGATAGAAATATAACAATACCTACCCATATAGCAATATCGCAATACCTAGATAGCAATATAACAATACCTAGATAGCAATATACAATACCCCTAGATAGCAATATAACAATACCTATCTATATAGCAATATCGCAATACCTATATAGCAATATAACAATACCTACATAGCAATATCGCAATACCTAGATAGCAATATACAATACCCCTAGATAGCAATATAACAATACCTACCTATATAGCAATATCGCAATACCTAGATAGCAACATAAAAATACCTACCCATATAGCAATATCGCAATACCTAGATAGCAATATAACAATACCTACCCATATAGCAATATTGCAATACCTAGATAGCAATATAACAATACCTACATAGCAATATCGCAATACCTAGATAGCAATATAACAATACCTATATAGCAATATAACAATACCTTGATAGCAATATAACAATACCCACCTATATAGCAATATCGCAATACCTACATAGCAATATAACAATACCCACCTATATAGCAATATCGCAATACCTACATAGCAATATAACAATACCTATATAGCAATATAACAATACCTAGATAGCAATATAACAATACCCACCTATATAGCAATATCGCAATACCTAGATAGCAATATAACAATACCTAGATAGCAATATAACAATACCTAGATAGTAATATAACAATACCCACTTATATAGCAATATTGCAATAACTAGATAGCAATATAACAATACCTAGATAGCAATATACAATACCCCTAGTTAGCAATATAACAATACCTAGATAGCAATATAACAATACCTAGATAGCAATATAACAATACCTACCTATATAGCAATATTGCAATACCTAGATAGCAATATAACAATACCTACCTATATAGCAATATCGCAATACCTAGATAGCAATATAACAATACCTAGATAGCAATAAAATAACACATAGATAGCAATATACAATACCTAGATAGCAATATAAAAATACCTAGCTATCAATTTAACAATACCCAGATACCAATATACAATACCCCTAGATAGCAATATAAAAATACCTAGATAGCAATATAACAATACCTAGATAGCAATATACAATACACCTAGATAGCAATATAACAATACCTACCTATATAGCAATATCGCAATACCTAGATAGCAATATAACAATACCCTCATAGCAATCTAACAATCCTTGATAGAGCAATTTACAATACCTCAGATAGCAATATAACAAATAACCATCTGCCTATCAATATAACTCATACCCCAGATAGCATGCGTACAAATAAGCCCTAGATAGCAATATAAAAATATACCTAGATAGCAATATAACAATACCTACCTATCTAGCAATACATCGCAATAAACCATAGATAGCAATAAATCCTACCTATATCATTCCTACAGATAGCAATATAACAATATAATCCTATTCTTCCATAAATAGCATATAAATACCTAGAGGCAATACAATCCCTAGATGAAATATAACAAATACCTAACCCTATATAGAATGCAATACGACAATATACCTCCCAGATGAGCAAGTATAACAACAATTATCCTACCCATATAGCAATATCGCAATACCTAGATAGAAATATAACATACCTCCACTAGATCAGCAATATCGCATAACCTAGATAGCATATACAAATACCTAGATAGCAATATACAATACCCCTAGATAGCATAATAACCAATACCTTCTATAATGCAATATCGTACGATAGCATATAACAATACCTCCTACAATAATCGCAATACCTAGATAGCAATATACTACATATACACCGCTAGATAGCATATACTCAACCAATACCTACCTATTAAGCAATATCGCAATCCTAGATACGCATATGCATATATATATACCCACAGAGGACACGCATATAGCAATAAGGTCGCATACTAGATAGGGCAATATAATCCAATTACCCTACCCATGATATAGCAATATATGCAACAAGCGTACTAGATTAGGCGAGTATAACATACCTGACTGCGATATCAGATATCGCAATACCTAGATAGCAGCATATAACAATACACCTAATAGCATATATACAATCACACGACTAATAGCAATAGTCAATACACAATACCAGCACGCTATATACAATATCAGCAATATAATCACACGTACTAATCAATATAACAATACCCCCATATAGCCAATATCCGCAATACCTACATACATATAATACCTATAATAGCAATATAACAATACCTGATAGCAATATACAACCCCACCCTATAAGCAATAATATATCGCAATACCTGATAGCAATCTACAACAATACCTATATACGCAATATAACATATACCATAGATAGTAATATAACAATACCCACCTATATATCAATATTGCAATAACTAGAATAGCAATATAACAATACCTAGATAGCAATATACACATACCCCTTAAGTATATCAATATGATAACACCTAGCACTACATACACTAAAAAGCTACTCGAATATCAATAAACAATACCTACCTATGTAGCAATTATCCAATACCTGATAGCAATAATACAATACCTACATATACTAAATACACAATAGCTAGATAGCACATATCAGTACCTAGAGCAATAAAAACCTGATGCAATATACAAATACCTAGAATACTATAACATACCTAGCTATCATTAACAATACCCCAGATACCAATACAATACCCCTAGATCAGCATATAAAAATACTAGAATAGCATATACATACCTAATACAATATCATCCAACCTAGATAGCATATAACAATACCTAATAGTCAATATAACAATACCTACCTATATAGCAATATCGCAATACCTAGTAGATATAGAAGCATACCTAAAGTACCTACCCATATAGCAAATATCGCAATAGCCTAGACATAGCCATTCCAATACAATAACAATACCCCAAGCTATGTACTAGCAATATAACAAATACCATAGCGTCTAGATATAATACAGAATTGCGAAGTCAACCTAGGATATACTCAAATAACAATACCCTACTATATACACTACTGCAATATAGCAAAATGTAGCACATACCTAGATAGCAATATAACAATACACCCCTAGATAGCAATATAACAATACCTACCTATAGACAATATCGCAATACCTAAATAGCAACATAAAAATACCTACCCTATAGCAATATGCGCAATACCTAGATAGCAGATATAACAATCCTACCCATATACAAATATGCAATCCAACCTAGATAGCAATATACAAATACCTATATCGAATATCACAATACCTAGATAGCAATATACAATACCCTATATAACATATAACATACTGCATAGCTAAACATAGCCACCTATATAGCAATATCGCAATACCTATAGCCAATATAACAATTACCCACCTATATAGCAATATCGCAATACCTACATAGCAATAATACATATAACAACCAAGCAATTACCATATATATGCAAATACTAACAATACCACACACTATATAGCAATATTACAATACCTAGATAGCAATATACATACACCTAGATGCAATATAACAATACCTAGAATAGGCCATATAACAATACCTACATATATAGCAATATTCGCAATACCTAGATAGCAATAACAATACCTACTCCATATACAATAACCAATACCTAGAAATAACACTATATAGCATAACAATACGATATAGGCAATATAACAATACCTAGATAGCAATATACCATACCCCTAGATAGCAAATAACAATACCTACTTATATAGCAATATCGCAATACCTAGATAGCAATATAACAATACTACCCTATATAGCAATATCGCAATACCTGATAGCAATATAATAATACCTAGATAGCAATCTACAATACCCCTAATAGCATATAACAATACCTACCTATATAGCAATTCGCAATCACTAGATAGCCAACATAAAAATACTATACCCATATAGCAATTATCGCAATACTAGATAGCAATTAACAATACCTAGATCGCAATATACAATACACCTAGATAGCAATATACATACCTAGATGCAATATAATACCTACCTATATAGCAAATACGCAATACCATATTAGCAATATAACAATACCTATATAGCAATATCCGCAATACCTAGATAGCACTATAACAATACCTATATAGCAAATATAAACATAATTGATAGCAATAAACAATACCACCTATATAGCAATATCGCAATACCTACATAGCAATATCATACCCACCTATATAGCAATATCGCATAACTCCTAATGCATATAACAATACCTATATGCAATATAACAATACCTAGAACAATACACCCACCTATATGGCAATATCGCAACATAAGACTAGCAATATTTAAACAATACTAGATAGCAATATACAATACTCCTAGTAAGCAACTATAACAAAACTAGTATATCCTCGATCCTAGATAGCACTATACAATCCCTAGATAGCATATACAATACCTAGATAGCAATAGTACTATCAACCTAGATATCCTAGATAGCAATATACATACCTAGATAGCAATATAAACCAATATACCTAAAATAGCAATATTCTATCTAGATACCTAGATAGCAATATACAATCCTAGATAGAATATAACAACAATACCTGATAGCAATAATTACTATACCTAGATTACAATATTTACAATACATATCTAGCATATCGCAATACCTAGATGCAATATAACAATAACCTAAATGCAATATTACTATAATCAGATTTCTAGATAGCAACATAACCATATATAGATAGCAATATACAATACCTAGGTAGTAATATTACTATATCTAGATACCTAGATAGCAATATAACAATACCTAGATAGCAATATCATAATACCTATATAGCAATATAACCATATGTAGATAGCAATATACAATACCTAGATAGTAATATAACAATACCTATATAGCAATATCACAATAACTAGCTGTCAATAATACAATTACCTAGATAGCAATATACAACCTAGGTAGAGCCAGCAATATCAATAATACCTAGATATCAATGATAATCATATACCTAGATAGAGCAGTAACAATACTAGACACACAATAAACATACTGTAAATCTGGGTACACACAGTAACTATCTGGAAAGCTGGGTACACACAGTACTGATCTGGAAAGATGGATACTGTAAAGCTGGGTACACACAGTACTGATCTGGAGAGCTGGGTACTGTAAATCTGGGTACACACAGTTCCAATCTAGAAAGCTGGTACACAGTTCCAAGCTAACAGCGATCGCGGCTGTATTTTTTTTCGATAATTATCATAATTCATAATTAGCAAATTTACGGCCCATTCGCTAACACTAGAATGTACATTCGCTAACTCTCGAATGTAGGTTTTCTGTACCCTCGAAAGTTCATTCGTTTTCTGTCACCCTCGAATAATATGGGATCATTTTCGCTTACCCTAGAATGTATCGTTCGCTAACCCTCCAATTGGCCGTAACCCTCGATGAGCTTGTGCAAAAACCCGACAATTGCCTGCTCATGTTGGAAGGAAGTGTTTAACAATTTTTGGTGATAGTGACATGTTCCCCAGACCATTTCCCCAGGTGCCACAGCCATTTACAGTAAGTCACCATTGTTAGTTTAGCTGTAAATCATTGAACTTTTTTTCGAACTATCACTCCCACCATTGACTTTAATGGTGTCTGAATTCGAACTTCTGAACTTACTATGTTCAAACTAACTTTGTATAGTTCGGGCCCATCTCTACGTACAGATTTTACACACGTACTGATTGGAGACAGGGTACTATAAAGCTGTGTACACACAGGCCTGATCTGGAGAGCTGGGTACTATAAAGCTGGTACACACAGTACTGATCTGGAGAGCTGGGCATTGTAAATCTAGGTACACACAGTTCCAATCTGGAAAGCTGGGTAAACACACCTAACAATCTGTAAAGTCTGGGTACCACACAGTTCCAATCTGGAAAGCTGGGTACACACAGTAACAATCTGTAAAGCTGGTACCCATTACTGATCTGAAATTGAATACTGTAAAGCTACACATACACTCTGGAAAGTTGGTTACACACATAACCAATCTGGAAAGCTGGGTACACACAGTCCAATCTGGAAAGCTGGGTACACACAGTACCAATCTGCAAAGCTGAGGTACACACAGTTCCAATCTGCAAAGCCTGTGGTACACACAGTACGATCTGGAATATGAATACTGTAAAGCTACACATTGCAATCTGGAAAGTTTACACACAGTCCAATCTAAAAGTTGGGTACACACAGTACCAATCTGTATAGCTGGGTACCACAGTACCAATCTACTAAGTTGGGTAACACAGAGTTCCAATCTGTATAGCTGGGTACACACAGTAAACAATCTGTAAAGCTGGTTACACAGTACTGATCTGGAAATATGAATACTGTAAGCTCACATACCAAATCTGGAAAGTTGGGTACACCACAGTACCAATCTGGAAGCTGGGTAACACACGTACCAATCGGGAAAGCTGGGTACGCCAGATACCATCTCAAATCTGGGATCCACACAGTCCAATCTATAAGCTGGGTACACACGTTCCAATCTCAAGCTGGGTACACACAGTTCCAATCTGGTAAGAGTTGGGTACACACAGTACCAATCTGCAAATTGGGTACACAGTACCAATCTAATCTGCAAAGCTGGGTACACAGTACCCCAATCTGGAAAGTTGGTACACACAGTACCAATCTGCAATCTGTGTACACACAGTACCAATCGTGCAAAGCTGGGTACACCACAGTTCACAATCCTATAAAGCTGTACACAGAGTTCCATCTGGAAATATGAATACTGTAAAGCTACACAGTTTCCAATCTGGGACTGGTACACACAGTTCCAAATCTAGGAAATATGAATACTGTAAAGTTACACAGTAACCAATCTGAAAGTAGGTACACCGTACCAATCTGGAAAGCTGTACAACACACAGTACCAATCTGGGAAGTACGGTACACCAGTAAAATCTGGAAACATTACAATATTGTCAAGATTCCTGTCTCGTTATCCTTTAAAAAACACACAGTTCCCCGAGCATTCTCCCGTAATATGTATAGGGAGATTGTTTGTGAACAAACGAATGCGACTGGGGGAAAGAATTTTCCGTCCGTAACATGTACACACATTTACCAAATCTCGTTGGTACCAGCAATTGGCCGTTAATCGGTAATGTGTGTATACAGCCTAAAGGGCAAGTTCACGCCAAAAAAAACTTTTTTTAAAATTGTATATTACCCCACCCAACCGCCCTTTCACTTATTTGTAGTTTCCAAAAACGCTCCTAAAGTCAGTCAACCCTTACCTTACCCAGCCCTCGCCATCTAGGTGCCGCTCCTGTTTCAAGCTTGTTTTGAGCAAACAGAAGCAGACAGCCATCCCTTCCTGGCGATTGGAGAAACATCACGTCGCGCCATAACTGACAGCCATGACCAGGAAGTGGAGGGGCTGGCAGCAACAGAGGCAGTGTCGGAACGGCGGGGACTGGTCACAGGTAAGCAAGTTCAGCAGGCATTTTGGGAAGATAAGAATAACACGAAACTGGGGTTCGGGGTGGGTAATATACAATTTAGAAAAAGGTTTTTCTTTTCAGTGGACAACCCTTTAAAGGAATTAAGGTCCTCGGGTTGGTTGATTTAAATACAGGAATATGGCATTAACCTGACATACTTAAAGGATCAGTAGGAAGTTAGCCATTCTTCCTTCTGCCACATATGTCGAGACTGCCCTTGGCCACATATAAAAGATGCCAGGACAGGGAGATTGCACACAACATGGTTTTTTCTGTTACTGTGATAAGAAGATTGTGCTCTGTCCTTCATCAAGTGCTATGGTATCCCCCTGCTATCGTAACCTTTATACATCAACCGGAGAATGGAAAGTGCTTGTGGAAGGTGATGAGGTAGCACTGACCTAGTCCTTAAAATTAATCAGTGTAAAGGAACTATTGCTAGTTTTTTTGACCCATCTAAGGTCACTTCTCAGGTCGCACTCCACCATTTCGAGTTTTTGTTCACTACTAGTGAGCATTGGGCCAGGACAAATGGCGGCAGTAGTGGCCGCGCCAACAGTTGTGCAATGACATTGCCGTCCCCTATGGAAACACACAATGGCTGTAATTTTCCCAACAGGCCCTTTCAATCCAATACGGGCAAATGGCAGCCACCGCACACACATCTTGCAGATTGTACTGTGTGTACCCAGACTTTCCAGATTGGGTACTGTGTGTACCCAGCTTTGCAGATTGGTACTGTGTGTACCCAGCTTTGCAGATTGGTACTGTGTGTACCCAACTTTCCAGATTGGTACTGTGTGTACCCAGCTTTGCAGATTGGTACTGTGTGTACCCACTTTATAGATTGGAACTGTGTACCCAGCTTTGCAGATTGGTACTGTGTGTCCCCAGCTTTCCAGATTGGTACTTTATGTACCCAGCTTTCCAGATTGGTACTGTGTGTACCCAACTTTGCCAGAATTGGTACTGTGTATGTCTTTACGTATTATTTCCAGATCAGTTGACTGTGTACCCAGCTTTACAGATTGTTACTGTGTGTACCCAGCTATACAGATTGGAACTCTGTGTTCCCAACTTGTAGATTGGTACTGTGTGTACCCAGCTAATACAGATTGGTACTGTGTGTACCCAACTTTGTAGATTGGTACTGTGTGTACCCAACTTTAAAGTGCACTGGTAGCTTTACAGTATTCATATTTCCAGATCAGTACTGTGTGTACCCAGCTTTGCAGATTGGAACTGTGTGTACCTCAGCTTTGCAATTGGTACTGTTGTACCCAGCTTTCCAGATTGGTACTGTGTGTCCCCAGTTTCCAGATTGGTTGTGTGTACCCAACTTCCAGATGGTACTGTGTACTTTAACAGTATTTCATATTTCCAGATCAGTACTGTGTACCAGCTTTACAATTGTTACTGTGTGTACCCGCTTTCCAGATTGGAACTGTGTGTACCAGCTTACAGATTGTTACTGTGTGTACCCAGCTTCCAGATTGGAACTGTGTGTACCTAGATTTCAATGCCCATCTCTCCAGATCAGTACTGTGTTACCCAGCTTATAGTACCCCAGCTCTCCAGATCAGTACTGTTGTGTACACAGCTTTATATAAACCCTGCTCTCCAGATCAGTACTGTGTGGTACACATCTTACAGTAGAGATGCCCGAACTATACAAAGTTAGTTTGAACATAGTAAAAGTTCGAAAAGTCGATTCAAGACCCATTAAAGTCAATGGGGGAGTGATAGTTGAAAAGAGTCCAGTGATTACAGCTAAACTAACATGGTGACTTACTGTAAATGGCTGTGGCACCTGGGAAATGGTCTGGGAAACATGTCACTATCACCAAAAACTTGTTAAAACACCTTCCTAAACATGAGCGGCAATTGTCGGTTTTGCACAAGCTCTTCGAGGGTTACGGCCAATTGTGAGGGTTAGCGAACGATACATTCTAGGGTAAGCGAAAATGATCCATATATTCGAGTTACAGAAAACGAATGAAACTTTCGAGGGGTACAGAAAACCCTACATTCGAGAGTTAGCGAATGGTACATTTAGTTGTTAGCGAATGGGCCGAAATTTTTGCTAATTAAGAATTACTGATCATTATCGAAAATAAAGCGCGAGTCCGCCTTTCTGTCTGGTCACAGCGGTAGATTCATCTTGTCGTAACTGTGGGTACCCAGCTTTCAGATTTGACTGTGGTTACACCAGATTTACAGTACCAGATACTCCAGATAGATATTGTGTGGTACCCGCTGTTACGTAATCAATCTTTAAGAATCATTACGTGGTGTACCCAGCACTTGTCAGATAGTTACTGTGTGTACCCAGCGTTTCAAGATTGTTATTGTGTGTCTAGTGTCTACTGTATTGTTACAGCTATCTAGTTATTGTCTATCTGCTTCTAGGTTGATGATTTGCTACGCTTGTATTGCATATCCTATGGTTTGTTATATTGCTATCTAGGTAATTGATATATGCTATGCTAGTTATTGTGATATGCGATTAGGTATTGTTAGTATTACTAAATCTACGGTTATTGTTATATTGCTATCTACATATGGTTATAATTGCTGTAGGTATTATGATTTGCTATCTAGTGTATTGTTATATTGCTATCTAGGTACATTAGATATAGTAATATTTCACTACCTAGGGTATTGTATATTGCTATCTATATGGGTACTGTTGCTATCTAGAACAGTATGTATTCTATAGTTGATATTGCTTATCTAGGTATTGCGATAATTGGCTAGATCTGTATTGTTAATAGGATCTAGGTTATAGTAATATTGCCTATCTAGGTATTGTATATTGCTATCTACGGTATTGTCTATATTGCTATCTAGGTATCTCGGTAAGTCCATATTGGCTATTTAAGGTATTGTTATATGGCATCTAGGTATGTATATTGCTATCTGATATCTAGGTAATAGTACTTTGCTATCTAGGTATTGTATATTGCTATTATATAGCTATCAGTGATCTAGGTTATATTGCTAGTCTTATCTGTTTATCATTGTTCTATTGCATTCTAGGAGTATGTATATTGCCTATCTAGGTATTGTTTAATATGCTCTACATTGCCTTGGTATCTGTTATCGATTTCTATCTAGGGGTTTGTATTTTATCATGCTATCTAGGAGTAGTATTGCTATATAGTATTGATTTGATATGTAGGTATTGCGATTACTTGCTATATAGGTGGGTAGTGGTTATACTTGCTATGTAGCGTGATTGCGATATTTGCTATATAGGTGGGTCTTGTTTATTCTATCAACTATTCTTGTTATATTGCTATATTAGGTATTGTTATTATGACTATCTAGGTAATTGCCCGAGTATATTGCTATATAGGTACTGTTATAATTGTTATCTAGGGTAGCATATTGCCGTATATAGGTAGGTATTATATTGCCCTATCTAGGTTAATTGTTATATTGCTACTAGGTGTAATTGTAATTTGCTACTAGTATTGTTTATATTGCTATCTTGTATTGCGATTATTGCTATAATGGGTATGTATTTTTATTTTGCTTTCTCTAGGTATTGCGATATTCTATAAGGTAGGTCATTGTTATAATTGCTATCTAGGGGTCTTGGTTATTGCTATCTATGGGGTGTTTGTATTATATTGCTATCCAGAGTATTGCGATATTGCTATATAGGTAGGTATTTATATTGCTATCTAGGTATTGGATATTTCTATATAAGTAGGTATTGTTATATTGCTATCTAGGGGTACTGTATATTGGCTATCTAGGTATTGTTATATTGCTATCTAGGTCTTGTAAAGCTGGGTACACACAGTACCAATCTGCAAAGCTGGGTACACACAGTTCCAATCTATAAAGCTGGGTACACAGAGTTCCAATCTGGAAATATGAATACTGTAAAGCTACACAGTTCCAATCTGGGAAGCTGGGTACACACAGTTCCAATCTGGAAATATGAATACTGTAAAGTTACACAGTACCAATCTGGAAAGCTAGGTACACACAGTACCAATCTGGAAAGCTAGGTACACACAGTAACAATTTGTAAGATTCTGTTCGTTATCTTTAAAAAACACACAGTTCCGAGCATTCTCCCTGTATAATGTATAGGGAGATTGTTTGTGACAAACGAATGCGACTGGGGGAAATTTTCCGTCCGTAACATGTACACACATTTACCAAAAAAGGCCCAATCTCGTTGGTACCAGCAGGTAATTATCGGTAATGTGTGTATTCAGCCTAAAGGGCAAGTTCACGCCAAAAAAAACTTTTTTTAAAATTGTATATTACCCCACCCAAACAGCACTTTCACTTATTTGTAGTTTCCAAAAACGCTCCTAAAGGTTCTTACCTTACCCAGTCCCTCGCCATCTAGGTGCCGCTCCTGTTTCAAGCTTGTTTTGAGCAAAAACAGAAGCAGACAGCCATCTTCCTTCCTAGTGATTGGGAGAAACATCACGTCGCGCCATAACTGACAGCCATGACCAGGAAGTGGAGGGGCTGTCAGCAACAGAGGCAGTGTCGGAACGGCGAGGGACTGGGTCAGGTAAGCAAGTTCAGCAGCATTTTGGGAAGATAAGAATAACACAAAACTGGGGTTCGGGGGGTAATATACAATTTAAAAAAAAGGTTTTTCTTTTTAGTGGACAAACCCTTTAAAAGAGGAAGTAGGTCCAGTTGGTTGGTTGATTTAAATGACAAGGAATAATGGCATTAACCTGACATACTTAAAGGATCAGTATGAAGTGTAGGACATTCTTCCTTCTGCCACATTGTCGAGACCTGTCCTTGGCCACATATAACAGATGCCAGGACAGGGAGATGCACACAACATGGTTTTTCTGTTAACTGTGATAAGAAAGATTGTGCTCTGTCCTTCATCAAGTGCTATGGTATCCCCTGCTATCGTAACCTTTATACATCAACCGGAGAATGGAAAGTGGCTTGTGGAAGGTATGAGGTAGCACTGACCTAGCCTTAAAAATAATCAGTGTAAAGGAACTATTGCTAGTTTTTGACCCATCTAAGGTCACTTCTCAAGGTGCGCACTCACCATTCGAGTTTTTGTTCACTACTAGTGAGCATTGGGCCAGGACAAATGCGGCAGTAGTGGCCGCGGCCAACAGTTTGTGCAACTGATCATGCCGTCCCCTATGGAAACACACAATTGGCTGTAATTTTCCAACAGGCCCTTTCATCCAATACGGGCAAATGGTCAGCCACCGCACACACACCATCAGACATCCGAACGACTGATACAAGTCACTATCGGTGATCGGAAATATCTGATGGTGTGTACCCAGCCTTGGGAATTTCTAGATACCAGGGAATACACTACATGTTAACACTAATTACAATCCTATTTTGGCACTGCTCTCCACCGTTTAATGTGCATTGCCGAAGGAAAGATGCTGTATGTACTGTATATATTTTCTTACTTAAATGTGAATCAGACACAAGGATGTTGCATGGGAATATAAGGAGATGCAGCTGTGCTGATAATATTTCTGATGTCCGTAATCTAAAGCTGGATACACACGAGGCGATAATTCGGGCAAACTGACCAATATTTTTGTAATTTGATTGGTTGGCCTTAAAAATTGGTAGCGTGTATGCTGTTGCCGGCTACGGATGACTGTCGCCCTTTCACCAAGATCAGGCAAGAAGGCGATTGGACGGGGTGACAAATCGCTGCTGATCGTGTGGTCACTTATGGACTACACGATCAGTAATGGCGAACTGTTGGCCGAGGTGAAAAACACCGTGGCCAACAGTTCGCCATTACTGATTGTGTGGTCCATATGTGACCACACGATCAGCAGTGATTTGTCCCGGCCAATCATCTTGGATATCGTGACTTGTCTGCCTGATAGAACTGTCGCCGCTCAGCAAGTCACAGACGCGACTGCCGGGTCCCGCCCCTCTGCTTGCATTCTCGCAGTGCGGCGGAGGATCGAGGGGAGGTAAGTAAGAGTTTGGGGGGTTTTAAAAAAAAAAAACATGCGGTTGGGGCTGGGGGACATGGGGGAGCATGATATTAAATTTTTATTTTAGGGGTGGACATAGCCTTTAACATGAAATACAGATGAATATCAAATAATTCAATTCTCAACAACAATCTAACGTCTAATTGTAACCCAGCAGGTTTTCCTTTTAATTATCCCACATGATGGTAATTTAGGACATGTGATTTCATACATTCCATTTTCCCCTAATAATCATAAGCTTAGTGTGGATGGACTTCATCACCCCTCTTCATCACAGAGAAGGAATGCAGGAATGAATGAATGAAAGTCTATTTATACACAAAAAGCTGCTGATGACAGTAGTATTAAACACAGTCAGAAGCAGCAGCCATTGGATGTACCACTAAAGAAGAATTAGACCCCCCTCCTTGGAGTAAGCAGAGAAAGACAGTCAGACTCCACCCCTTCAACTATGGGAAGCTTACAGAGCATTCTTTCTATAGGCTTGCCCACCAGATCTGTGAGGTGGGGCCAGAGCAAACTGACAAGATATAGTTTCAGGTTACAGGTTATAGTTTCATGTTTTATCTTTTCTCCTCCCAGAAGTGAGGACCTTTTGGTCCTTACCCTGGGCAGAAAGAAGTTAGATTTATTTGAGTAATGTAGGGTCGTAGCCAATTTATTGACCAGTATGGCCCTCAATACATTTGGCCACAGGTCCAGGTCAAAACACCAGGGGGCATATTTATAAAGGACTGCTAACTTTCCGCCACCGTTTTCCCGCCATTTTCATCAAATTTGGAATTACCACGATTTATAAAAGGACAATAATGCGCGGGGGGGGGGGGGGGGGGGGCGGGAAGTGCCTTTTGGGGCTTAGGGTGCCCCACAGCTCAAACTGGGACCCCCCTTTCCCAGCACTTATAAGTGAAATATAAGTGCAAATATGATTGGTTACTGTATAATCACATGATGACAAGCATTGAAAAATCAAGGTCCTTCAGCAAACCTATATAAAGAGGTGCAACCCTGCGGAGCTCAGAAGTCATCGCAGTTGATGGCAGAAAAAAGGAGAGGTCAGCAACATTGGCTCCGTTGAAGCCACCAGTGCCAGCGGGGTCACTGGCGACCTCACCTGGCATTGGCAACTTCAGCATAGTTGGTGTCCCTCGCTGTGAAGAAAGAAGACTTAGGATCAAGATGCCGGTGACATCGGCTATATTGAAATCAGCGCTGGAGGTGCCCCTGGTGGCCGCAGGGGCACTTCCCGGTGTTGGCCACATCAGCGAAGCTGGAGTCACCAGATGGAAGAGCTGCAGGAACCCCAACAAAGGCACTTCTCAGTGCCTCAATGGCACTTATCAGTGCCAGGGGACCCCTTATGCCCCGTAAGTGCTGCAAGGGGCCAGGGCCAGGGAGGGGGATCCCAGTTTTAGCTGTGGGACCCCTTAAGCCCCAAAGGCCCTTATCAGGGCTGCAATGGCACTTATAGGTGTCGGGGAAGACAAGTCCAGGTTCGAGCTGCGGGACCCCCTAAGCCCCAAAAGGCACTTCTCAGTGTCCCCACGGGCGGGTCCCTCCACCCCCCCAGCGGGCAGCTGGGAAGGGGATGTGCGGAGGGTGGCTTCCGCTGCAGGGGGTGAGGGCAGGGTGGATGCACACCCCCGCCCTCGCTGCAAGCGGCCACCCGCGGCGCAATCTTTTTTCCAGCAGCAGAAAAATCTTACACAGGGTAGTTCAGACAAATAGTAACACATACCATTCATGATAATGTGCAATATTATTTTAATTCAGTTTGTGTACAAAGGCATAGGTGCAGTCTATCCGGGCTGGTTATGAGCAGCTATATTGAAAGTTGTATCCATTGCAGACGATGGTAGAACGAGCCAAGACAGAACACTGAACGAAATTGGAAATTGGATTAGGGCTATTTAAGAAGAGAGGAATGAAAAAGATAAAGGACACATTTCTTCCACGCTTCTTGCTTTGGTCCTGTCTATTTGAGTTCTCTCTGCCTCTGCTGGGGCCTTCAATGGATATTTGCATCCGTTCAAAGGGGAACTGGACAGTAGCCGTAAGCTGTAATCCCAGCAAAGGGAGGGGGTGGTGGTGGAGAGTAATGGAAGGGACACGCTTCCCCACTGGACTCCTTTGTAAACCGCTTCTTTTCTATACGAATCTTGGACAAAACGATCTCTGTAATGAAAACCAGACAGCAACTTAAGAAACTTTTAATTTTCTTTTAAGCAGGGTTTTGTACCACAGACAAGTGCGGTTCAACCTTTTATTCGCAACAAAAAGCGCCCGGCTGGTTAGTTTGCTTTGCCTGCAAAAGAACTGGCAGTTGAGTTGCCCCCGTGTTCGAGCAAAAGTTCAAAGGCCAAAACAATTGAGATGTGAATCTAGGGGGGTGCGAATGCCCAAATCATAGGATTGGTCTGGATTAAAATGTAGCAGTTTGCTTGAAATATGATTTACTAGATTGAGTCGTGTCGACCTAGACAACCCAAGTTCTAAATGTGTAATTGACCAAGGGATGGGTACACACAGCTGGGATGTAACGTAGGAGGAGGCCATTAAACGGATTACGATACAGAACACGGTTGGTATTGTCCTGTTATTGATAAAATACAACCACCAGTATCTCACTGAATCAAAAGGTAGCAGGTCCATGGATTATCATTACGCAATACATTTAACATGTTATTGGCATTGTTACCAAGAGTATTATCCAGTCAAGGGACTATTGATCTAGGAAATTGCACTGACACCAACCCTGGGATTTGTTCATGAGGCTACCATATGTTGATGGTAAAAGGCAATATGTGTATGTATAAATATATCCACTTTATAGATTTATCTAGGCTACATGGATCTCTTTTTGGTGATGATCCCACTGCAGAGACCTTCTCATAAGCAGATGGGGAGCCTATTGAATTGGACTGTTTGCTTTTTTTTCCCTGTAGAACACTTTCAGGGTTATTCAATAAAAGTTCTTATTGTTTAAAATGGTGCTAATTCTGCCCCAGACAATCAGAACTTATGTAACATCTGATTGGTTGGGGCAAAATTAGCACCATTTTAAACAATAAGAACTTTTATTGAATAACCCCCTTTGTTCTCAGATCTCAATGTGCCCATGTTCTAGCAGCACATTCTTGGAACATTTTTATTTGTGACAGACTTTGGGAAGGAGGGTGGTTTTGTCAGCTGGTAAGGACAGTGGTTCAAAAGGACAGTGAGTAGGAGGCTATTTCTTGTCACATTGACAGCAGATGGGTTGATCAACAGCAAGAAAAGTCAGCAGGCATCAGGAATGACCAGGAACACGAAGATATTGTCAGAGAATGGCAGTGAGCAACAAAGGGGAGGGTTTAGTGCTGAAGTGTGTCTTGGACCTATTGTGTCTTCCTCCCAGAGTCCCTAAACCTAATTTTTTCCATAGACTGACAAACTCATATATCATGGGATGGGAGGGGAAGCAGGGCAGAAGTTTTTGTATGGTGCTGAGAGGGGATGGAATACTCAGCACAATTGAATCTCTTGCACAGACACAGGAGGCAAGTTTAAAGCCTGACAGCACTTGCGTTCTCATTCAGACTGTCATTTGTCCAATGAATCCAGGACTCTGAATCTACATTCATAAGTTCTTTTGTTCAACTTTAACAAGCCAGGCTTCCCGTCTCTAATTTATCTCTACTCTGTTTACATTATATCGTATCACGCACACACCATTATTTCTTGGCAGCTTGACAGCGGGTTGCTCTACTTATTCTGATCTTGGGGGTAATTAGAAATTTGGCAAGTTTATTCTAGTCATCCAGACACATATTAACAGGACAGCACTAGGGACTATTGTGTGCATTTCAGCTGATCAGGCATTTTTTTCTCGTGTAGTAAATATACGGGCTGGTAGGCAGACAAGAGGAAATGTGTTTACATCACTCTCAGTCTAGAGATCGCTGAGGTAACGTTAAGGGCTTGACCTGAAAATGTCTTTCATAAAGAGGACACAGGGCGTAACTACCAGGGGAGCAGGAACTAGGGGGGCCCCATCTTATTATTTTTCCTATGACAGATATAGCCTACTCACAGAAAACCACAGTAGAGGAAGCAGAGATAGGGGCCCAATCATAGTTTTGCTGGGGGGCCCGGTGATTTCTAGTTTCACCAATGCGTTTATCGATTGTTACTTAGACAAAGAACTGCTAGTATTCCCAGCCAACAGGCAAAGCTCTTTGCAGCGATTAGTGCGTAGGACAACCAACTTAACCCTGCTTGCTAGTTGTCCTCGTCTTTTCTGACTAGTGATCTAGAGTAAGATCGCTATTCTTAGTAAACCATTCCATCCCAAAGGAAAGGGAATTATAATGACACAGGTGTGATTTAGAGGTTTAGAGATCTTTTTGAATGTGGACTGCTAACTTTGGCTTCTTCTTTGGCCCTATGACCCCAATTTTATTACAATGTAGGGGTCGCTCAGACTTGGCGGCAGTGACCGTATTTTTTTACTCAAAGCTCGTGTCGTTTAAAACAATGCGGACCCTCGGGGAGGTCAATTGTTTATCACAGATGTTTGTACAATAAAGCCAGAGGCTGCTACAGCATTTCTGGAAATGTGAATACGTAAAGTTGGGAACTGACAAACACCCAATGCGGCATGTGAGAAATACTGAAACACCCAATGGCAGACGATGTGGAACGTGAAATGCGTTTGTCTGTTCCAAGCAAGTTAAACATAGAACTACAGCAGAAAGTTGAGTTCAAATTCCCCATAGCTTGTTATTTCAGGGCAGTCTTTCCTCCAATAAACAAAAAATCTGTAGTCACAGACACTGCAACATGTAGATAGAGTACACACCTTAAATTTTATACACATGGTAGATATGTGTCATCATAAATAATTTATACCTGCTAAACAAGTGGTATTGTTAAACAATATTGCAGTTAATGTATACATTCCCCAAGGATATGGTCGTCGGCCATTTATTTGTAGCTGTTAGCAGAATCTTTGGGGTAATTCACTTATCTAGAGTTCAGGAAAAATACAGGTAGAAAAGGGGGGAGTATTTTCTTATTTCAATGACCGTAATTTTCCCATCCAGTGATTTCTATTTCCAAAGTACTGACTTCCTGTTTGCAGGACCCTCAATAGTGTATGTTAGGTTCCTGTGGGTTGATTCAGTTGCTCAGTAGAGATCTGAGCATGTTTGACCCATCCAACAGCCAATCAGTAGAAATTACTGTTAGGGACATTCCAAGGAAGTGGTGCATCCTGGGAAGAAGGAGAAACATTTCAGAATCTAAAATGGCAGCTCACTACTGACCACAGCAAAAGGGATGAAATGAAATTTTTAATACAACAAAATTACAACAATATGTAGAATACCCAGTTATGTGTAATATAGATAAACAATTTAAATAAAAATGATTTTTACCAATCTCTACATATGCCTCTAACCATGAGCTCTAGGGGGGAAACAACATTTATAAAACTAGGATAATTATTAAATCTTCTGTAATAGAACATAACCCATTTTGTAATCGCCTTGACATTGCGAGCTTTGTGTGATGATAATGACTACCATTAATGGAGCGCCATGCCTTGCACAGATCGGCCTTTCAGGAACAAATGTTTCTTCCAAGTCACAGGTGCAGCCACTTGTCTACAAGTGACAGAGAAATGTCAAACCAGACAGAAAGGAAGAGCGGGGAGGGGGGAGAGGAAGAAACAAAGACCAGTCTGAAAGATGTCAGGGTTGGGTTGGAAAAAGATAGGAGCGGGGAGCATAATAGCCAATGGTAATGAATAAGAATATGAGAAGTCAGACAACAAAGAGTATATGCTACGTATGGCCCATGTGTGCAGATTGTCCTCCTGTCATCGCTTCACTGTATTAAAGCATCAAAGCTGAATGGTAAAAATCAGTCCTAATGCCATAATGGGGCTTTCACCTAAAAGGGTCTTTGAAATTACCCAAATAATAAAAGGATTAAAGTAATAAACTGTTAATGTTGTTGATAAGTAGAATCCCGAGAGATCACTGTATATAAATATATATATATAACTCTCTAATTTCCAATTGTATAGCAACTCACTAGTATAATTGTGTTTATTTTATTGCTGGAAGGGGACGTTTACCTCCAAATTACAAATATACCAACATTCTCCATTCTTTAAGTAAGCCCCTAATCTGTGCGGCGACGTGCAGGCTTTAATCAGTTGATCGCGCGTATGAATGAAACATACGTGCAATCAGCTGTTTAAAAGACCGGACCCGAACTTCCAGTTCGGTTCCGGAAGTTCGGGTCCAGTTTTAAATAGCTGATTGCCCCTTCCGGTATGCCCCCGAGTAAGCCCTGACTAAAGCCTTGTACACACATCCGATCTTGGCACGACCCCCCCAGAGCAGTCACGCACGTGTGTATGTGTTCGGTCGTTCGTTCGGTCGTTCATACACATGTGCAATTGTTGGCCAAAACGGATGTTCGTCGCAGGTGTGCGCCATGGACGGGGGTCGGTGTCAAAATCGGACATGTGTATGAGACTTTAGGGTCTGTATACATGTCCAATTGACTGCACAGACAAGGCATGAGCCCAGAGTGAAAGATACATCTGCGACGAAAGGTTATTTCTGGCGATGGTCGCTACAGGAGGTCGTTGGGGCTTATTGTAGCCCTATATCTATCCGAACGTCGAATTGATTGTAATATTGGGTCCAAGTACCGGTTCTTACCCCGGGGGATTTATAATTAGGGAATGGACATTTACCTGTTCTCCAAGCACACATCACAAGAGGCCTGCGCACCCTGGTTAAAAAGATCTGTCAGGATATAGTCACAGCGACATATGTAGTTCACAAAATGTCCACACAGATGATACATATATCTGAACGTAGCCGGAAATCACCCACACAGAGATAGTATTATGGTATTGTTACATAAATAATGTACGCACCGAAGAATGTTAATGCTGTGTATACAGAACATTAGGCCAGGGCTACTGTGTGTGTGCAGCTTGTCGCTCTTGGAGAAGATGACCATTGTGAAAATGGTAACTATTCACCAGGAAAGACAGGAAAAAGCTGAAGAGATTTGTTAGTGGCCTTGCATCCATTGTGCCAAGGCTCTGTTGTGGATCAGAGAGAGCTATGGGGGTCTGTTTTGCTTTGTTTCTCCCTATTATTTACTTTCTGCTGCGCGCATGAACTGAGCTGACCGCAGTGCGTGCGTGTGTGTGTCTGTTGAGAGTATCGGGGGGATGGGCAGCGAATTCATGTAAATCTGTCAGTGAAGAAACTGCTGACTGCAGAGAAAAGCCGGTTCCACGCAGAGAAAATAAGCAAGCAGTGTGCTGATTAATACGGATGTTACAGCTGGGAGGGGGATGGGATATATCACACTAGAATCTTTATGGGCCTATCCAAAGCAGGAGCTTATGTAATAGCAATAACAATAATAATAATGATAATCAAAATAATAATCATAATAACAACAATAATAATAATAGTAATAACAATAATAAAAATACTCAATAATAACAATAATAATAATAACAATAACAATAATAATAATAACAATAATAATGATAATAATAATAATAATGATAATTATAATAATAATCATAATAATAATCATAATAATAATTATAATTATAATAATATACCTTTCCGGTACTATTTAGGAACACGGCAATGCAAACAAGAAAGTAATGGGAGTCACTTTCTACCACTGCCAGTAAATGATTAACAATCCAGTGTTTTAGATGTGGATGAACATTTCCCTCTGAAGTCCTTTAGGTCGTTCCCATTCAAAATGGATTCCTTTGTTGGCATCAAACAAAAAGTGATTGATATCAAGTGTAGACCGAACCTTGATTGGTCGTAAGGTTTCCATCTATTGTACAATAAATATTTAGGGCTAGGCCCCACTAGGCAATTTTCAGCGCAGTTTTGTTTCACAGTGCATGCGTTCGACATTTTTGGTGCGCATCGCATGCACTGCGATAGGGCAACATCAAAGGAAGTGCACAGAAGTGGGGCCCCTCCCTACATTATTTACATTGGCTAATAGGAAAGACCATAATTCAGAATGAATCGTATGTCCCCTCCAGTGTCATTTGACTGATTCATTTTCAATAAACTGTCAATAGTACCATTGAACAATTCAGCTGAAGTGTCTACCTATATATGGAATTTACCATAGAATCTGAGCGCAGGGGTATCGTCCTGGGTATTGCTGAAAGCCTGAGGTCCCAGCTTAAGATGAGGGGAAGACAATAAACAGACCTTTGCTTGTTGAATTACAACTGGAAGTTTAACAAAAACTGTAGGGATACAGCATGATGTAATAATTGCCCAAGGTAATCATATGGAAACCTCTGTTTCCTGCAATACAGAAAATTGTACCATAAACGTTTATTAGTCTGACACTGGTTTTGAGTTTTCTTCTTTTACAGTAAAACAAATTCAATATACCGTTACATACAGTCACTGATTATAAATTATTGTTAAAAGGCAATGTCATAGCCCTAATTTATTATAGCGCTATATTATCATTTTGAATATTCTTCAGATCACCAAAAAAGCTTCAGATTTCTGTACCACAAATCTATATTTAAACTAATGCTACATATACTATATGTACATTATCTACATACATTGTGGCTTAAAGATACCTATAAATACCGTATATACTTGAGTATAAGCCAAGGTTTTCAGGCTTTAAAAATAGCCTGAAAACCGAACCTTGGCTTATACTAGAGTCACTCACCTCACTGTCAAATCCAGCTGCCGCTCGCTCCGCATCTGCTGGCTGACGTTACTACTCTGCTCCTTTCTCACTTCCTGGTGCCAAGTAAGGATGTCAGGCGGGCAGATGCGGAGCAAGCGGATGCCGGATTTCACGCTGAGCTGCTGGATGGCAAACTGAAGTACCTTACCTGAAGACCGCCCAGGCAAGGTACTGTAACACTGAAGTGGGGGGGGGGGTCTTGGAGGGAGGGGGGACAGTAATCCCATACAATAACCCCCAATTCCTTGCCATTGTAGGTGTTTGAAAATTACAACTCCCAGAAACTAAAGCATGCTGGAAGTTGAAGTTTCCAAACATCTGTGCCAAGGGGGTTACTGTAAGGGATTACTGTCCATTTAAAGGGCAACTAATGCCTCAAAACGATACAGAATCGGGAGGATGGTATCTATTGTTTAAAAGACTGCTTTCTGATTCTGTATTGTTTTAAGGGGTTTAGTTGCCCTTTAAATGGACAGCAGAATTCCCATACAGTAATCCGATACAGTAATAGTCAAATCCAGTATGGTTATTACTATATGGGACTACTGTATGGGAATTCTGCTGTCCATTTAAAGGGCAACTAAAGCCTTAGAACAATACAGAATCAGAAGGCAGTAGTGGTCATAATTTCTACCTTCGGTTTATACTAGAGATGTAATTTAATTTCTAATAGAACCCAGTTTCGAATCGAATCTGAGGGTTTCGAAGTCCCGACGAAACTTTCACAACTCCCAAATTTCACGAAGCCCGAATTTTTTGAATTTAAAATCAAAAATCGAAAGTAGATGATTTTCGAAAACCGAAAGTAGATGCTTTTCAAAAACTGAAACTAGAATTTTTGAACTTTCGAAAATTTTTAAAATTCGAAAACGGAACACAACTCAACATTTCGAACATCTCTAGTTTATACTCGAGTCAATCATATTTTCCTAATTTTTCAGGTAAAAATAGGCACCTTCAGGTTATACTCGGGTCGAGTCAATCATGTTTTCCTAATTTTTCAGGTAAAAATAGGCACCTCGGGTTATACTCGGGTCAGCTTATACTCAAGTTTATATGGTATTAACAAAATTTCTATATTTGGCCTCTGCAAAAAGACATTTATAAATGTCATTTTGTGACAAGTGAGTTTTATGGCAGTCACATGTATTTTTTCAATTTGTGTGTTCAACATTATCTGGCTCCTAAAAAAATGAGAAATCAATGGTTGCTTAAATACAGGATTATGTACCCATAAACTATATTAAGAGGAAGTTTAGCACAAATACATATAAGGAGTATTTTCATGTTTCAATTAAAATAATTTGCACTTCCAGTGATCCAGTTAACCATTCCACGGAAACTGCCCTCAGTTAAGTGACCCATGATCTACTTGCGAAATCTAAGGGTCACTAATCTTTGCTCATTCTTCTTGACTTGTCCTCTGCTTTTGATACTGTTGATCACCCTCTACTTCTCCAGACACTGACCTCCTTAGGTATCCAGGACCCTGCGCTTTCTTGGCAATCTTTCTATCTCTATCTGGTAGGACCTTAGCAGGCTCATTTACGGAGGAGCACTGCGAGTATGCAGCGCTAATCTCACTTCTAATCTCACTGGCCTTAAATACTTACGTGCGGGTGAGATTCACCTATAGTCTCACAGCCTCTGGTAAATCCCGTACGGGAGATTTCCCCAGATAGCTTGTGCCTCTCGGTGAATCTTCCTGTTGGCTCCAATTTAAAAACATCTCCCGCATTCATCCCTTCCTCTCGAAAGAAGCTACTAAAATCCTAGTCCATGCCCTAATCATATCCTGGGAAAAAGTACAAAACCTAAAATGGCAGCGTACCAATGACCACAGCAAGTCTATGACAAGCATAGCAAAGGGCATGAAATCAAATGATTTTTTAAAAAGACAAATGTAAATTATTTAGGTATGTGTAATACAGATAAATAATTACATTTTACATTTATTTTAATCAATTCTGTTAAGAATTTCGATTAACAGACCCTTGATTGATTTTGATAAGTTGCCCCGTTGGCAAGCAGGTTGATCCATGTATGGCCAGATTATAACTGCAAGATTCTGTCTGCCATCTTTCAAAGATCTGCATACACACAGTCCCAAGTGTTCTCCCTATACACATCATATACACATCATATACACATCATAGGGAGAACGCTCGGGACTGTGTGTTTCCCTCGGCCGCAGCAGACTCCTCTATAGGGAGTCTAGTGCGTTCAATGGAAATTTCGGTCTTTCCTGAACGAGCGTTTGGCTGACCCGATCGTTCGGCATCCACGTGTTCATTTGAAAAACGAAGGTACACACAATAACGATAAAGCCCCGATACTGTCATATCCGATGATATCGGGCTTTATCGTTACTATGTGTAACCAGCTTAAGGCTATGGGATGAGATGCTAGGAGATGTCACAAACCTTTAGAGAAAAGCTGCAGCAGACAGATCTCCTAAGAAGCTCTAAGTGTGACATTAGCTTAAGGTAATCCTTGGGACTGTGCTTAATGACATTAATGTTTATCCTGATATAGATCCAAACCTCGGTCCATACTGAAGAGTGCTGACCATTTACTATTTGCTTTCATATTGATCCAGATGCAGCCAACCATGCAGTAAAGTAATCCGAGGCTCTATCAGGATATAATGAAAGTAATCCAGCAAGTATGAAACGTGGGCAAGCTTACAATGAAAATAATAGGGTGTGTGAAGCTTGATCTGGCAGAGTAAAAATTCAATATTAAACCTTACCAGAGAGGCACAGTGAAAGCCACTATACGAGTTACTAACACCTGTGCTTCCTTCCAGGAATAACAGAGTGTAAACCTAGGAACACTGATAGATGACAATGTAGCAGAAGAGAAATATCTTCTGGTCCGGGGCCAAAGTGAGAGAATTAATTACCGGGATCCTGCCAAAAACAAAGCTCAGCCAAAGTTGCTTAAATGAACTATACATTATTGTTACAAGATTTAAACAAAACGTCTCAATTACCGAGATCACGTCTCACAATTTCCACTTTGTCGTTATTAATACGATTTTAAATAAAACAGGTTTTTTTAAAAATAAACTAAGAAGAAATCCATGTTGACTGGATCTGAGGTTTAAATATCAATTAAATACCAATATAAAATGGTTATCAATAGATTAATTTGTGGGGATTGAGGGCTAGGCCACTCCGCTGCGTTTTTTTGCGTTTGCACATGCATTTGTGCTTGTGTTTTTTTCAAATCATTGAAAACGCGGCAACGCGGGTGCGTTGCGATTGTGATTACGATTTACGCTCCGCATTTTAAATCACAATGCATGCGTTTTTTAATAGTTAATGAAAAAACGCATGCGCATACGTGTGCGATTGCATTTGTGTTGCAATGTGGTCGTGCCCTTATAGCGAGGAGTTTATCTGGCTGGTTACCTATGGAAAATCAGGGTACAAATGTCAAATGTGTTATATTTTCAACCTCATCGTTGAGTTTACGCACACACAGATGAACAAAACAGTTAATTTCTGCAGTGGTTAAAAATGGTGCTAATTTTGCCCCAACCAGTCAGATCTTATTCAACATTTGAAAGATAACATCTGATTGGTGGGGCAAAATTAGAACCATTTTTAACAATAAAAACTTTTATGGAATAACCCTGTGAATTTCTACGCAGAATTTCAGCAAAGTCCTGTTTTTCGAAATTCCAAAAGTTCCCCACAGATCTGCAAATTTCCATAATTTGGATTACAGTATTGGCTGCTAATATGTTGTCATCCACTAACCAATAGGACAAACACACAGTTTCCTTGTCCAAGTGTACTCAGTGTGTTTCATACAGTTGCCCTCTTTGCCCATAGGTATGGACATACAATAGAACACAAATTTATTATGTGTAGTTTTCAGGTATTTAAAGTGAAATCAACCTTTTTATAAAAGACGTATGTTATAAACGGATGTTGAATCGAAGAGGAGAGGGGGTTTGTAGAGATGTCACAAAAGTAATCATGTGGTCTTGAAGTCTGTCAGAAAATATAATTTTTTATAAAACTTTTTATAATATCCCCACGGGACAAAGCTAATAATAATATCAATATACTGTAATATTGACATGGAGCAAAGCTAAAAATAATAATAAGAAAAATAATGGAACACATGATTCTAAACATGTGTCTGGGAAAACAGGTGGCAACATTTTCAGGTCAAAAACCAGAGGCCATTTTAAATAATCAGACATACATTGATCCACATCTGTCCATACCAAAGTACACTTACCAACTGACCTGGGATCTGCGGGAATGTCCTAGCATTATTATTATTGTGGATTTATATTGTGGATCTTCTGTAGCGCTTTATAATTATGTATGTGGGCTTAAAGTCATCAGTGCTAACCACTGAGCCACTGTGCTGCCCTGCAGCTCTGTCCTAGTGTTTCTCTATATGACCAATGTCCCAAGATCTGCATCAATACGATTGGTTAATGTGTGATCATATGATGATTATTATTATTGATTTATATAGCGCCAACATCTTCCGTGGCACTTTACAATTACATAGTCATACATTACATACAGTGTAATACATGTTATACAAAGTCATACTTATTACATACACAGGTAATAAATAATATAAGTAAACAGAGTGATGGGTTACAGCAATACCGTGATACAATAGGAGAGAGGACCCTGCCCAAAGAGCTTACAGAAGATATGGGGGTGAGACATAAGGTGATGGGAATCGGTAGGCTATAAATAGATTGGCAGTGGAGTATGAAAGGCGATTGAATCATATTGGGTAGTAAGAGGGGTAATGTCTAGGCCAGGTTATATGGTGCCTGAAGAGGTGGGTTTTAAGGTTACGTTTGAAGGTGTTAAGGGATGGTGAGTGACAGACAGACGGAGGAAGGGAGTTCCAGAGCAGAGGGGCAGCACGAGCAAAGTCCTGAATGCGGACATGTGAAGAGGTGACCAGGGTGGATGAGAGAAGGGTATCGTTTGCGGAGTGGAGGTTGCGCCTGGGACAGTATCGCTGGAGATATATGAAGGGGCTGAGCTGGATAGTGCATTATAGGATAAGGTAAGCAGTTTGAACTGGATCCTTTGCGTGATGGGCAGCCAGTGGAGGGACTGGCAGAGAGGAGAGGCATTAGAGAAGCGAGAAGAGAAATGAATGAGCCGGGCAACAGAGTTGAGAATGGATTGAAGCGGTGCCAGGCGTTTGTTTGGTAAACCACACAGGGAGTGTGTTGCAGTAGTCTAGCCGGGATATGATTAGGGTATGGACTAGAATTTTTGTAGCTTCATTCAAGAGGAAGGGTCAAATGCGGAAGATGTTTTTGAGTTGGAGCCGACAGGATTTGGCAAGCGAATTGACATGGTGTTTGAAGGAAAGATTGGAATCTAGTGTTATTCCCAGGCAGCGGACATGAGGAGATGGGGATATGGGTGTGTTGTTAATATTAATAGTAAGACAATGATTCCAAACATTTAAATCTTAACCAATCACAATTGGATTTGGTCCTTCAGCAAACCTACAGTATATAACAAGGTGCAAACCCCCACGGAAGGAGTAGAGGGGTTCCGGTTCGAGCTGAGGGACCCCATAAGCCCCAAAAGGCACTTGTCATTATAACAAGGGTCCTTCAAAGGGCAACAAGGGCACTAATAAGTTCCAGGGAGGGGGGTCCTGGTATCGAGCTGCAGGACTCCTTAAGCCACAATGGGCCTTATAAGAGGCCGGGAGGGAGTGCTGGGTTGAGTCGCGGGACCCCCGAATGTCCGGCCATGGGACTTTCAGCTGTTCGATAATCCTCGAATGGCAATTTAGAGAATCTTCAAACGATCGAGGATTCTTGAATTCGACCATCCGAGGATTACTGAAATTACCACTACTGTTTTACCTTATATTTAGGATTCCAATTTTTTAATTTTTTTAAAAAAAAATCAGTGAATCCGCAAGTGGAGCAGATTTTAGCAGTTTCCCATCTCTAATAGCAATGTCCTGATTGAGCCTGTCTGACACTTGGTGGTCAGTTCCGTATGATGTTCATACATTCATCAGATCAAAAGGGGTCTCTGTTTGAGGCTGGGTACATACAAGCAGATATTTCCATCCGGATCTAAGAAAAAGGCATTCAGACATGCCGGTAAATCATGGTGAATTGTGCGGTGATTTGCACTAATTACCAGGATTTACCGGCAAACTGTTGGCTGCGGGTACTTTTGCTGCAACAGACAGCGATTTGTCACGGCCGAATGCTTGCTAGCGGACGAGTGAAGAACGGTTGCCCCGGGATGAGGAATCTGATTGTGTGTGCCCAGCCAAACATTGCATACAATTTTCAATATTACTAAGGCCTGGCACACAAGGTCCCATTTTGGACTGACAGATATTGTTCCACACCTGTTGTCAATTCCTCTATGAAAGCCTTTGTGGCGCAGGATACAGAACCTTCAACCATAACCTAAAATAAAAATCTCTGGATCTGCTGAAGTTTAACTCTCATTAGCCACCACCCTTGGCCATTTGCGGGATCCTGGGAATTGTAGAACCAATGATCGCACAGCTGTAGCCTATTTGTGTGTATTAAATTTGATTGGATTTCATTCCCAGTTATATATATAAAAAGCGCCAGGCTTATCGTGCATTATACAGGGTGTTAACTGGCTATTTTTCTCCTCCCCATTCTATTGTGTTTTTTGGGTCCATAAGCATATGTCCGCGGTGATCATCTTTACCAACAACCAGAGATTGGCAGGGGCTGTGTTTACATTGGCAAGGAGAAAAACCCCAGGAAAATAAAAAGGAGAACACATTATGTGCTATGAAACATGATTCATATCTCAGTTATTTTAATGGTGCAGAAAAAAAGTTGCTACTGTTCCAAGAAAGAAATAGATCAGCCTGTTACCAACCCTATAGCAATGTGTAGAACAGCCCAACTGTTCCCTGAATCACTTTGTTCACCTAAACACCCCACCACCCCACCCAAAGAAATCCCAGCACACCCTCCAGGCCGTGATGCTGTGTACCTGTGAATTCTTGCAAAGGCAAAACACTTAACCAAACTCAGGGTTAGTAAAATCCGAAAATCTAAAATCTGAACCATTAAATATTTTTTTCCTCTGTATACACTATAGAAGATCCAAGTACAGATATCATAGAGTATAGTAGCAATAAGGGTATAAGTGCACTTTGGTTAACCGAGGATATGGTACAGAAAGAACTAAATAAGGCTAATATTAATAAATCTCCTGGACCGGATAAAATACATCCTCGGGTACTTAGGAGCTTAGTTCAATTTTATCTAGGCCATTGTTTCTTATTTTTGCAGATTCCCTCATGTCCGGTGGTGTGCATCTGGATTGGAAAAAGGCTGATGTTATTCCAATATTCAAAAGGGTAGTCGTTCAAGCCGGGTAATTACAGGCCTGTAAGTTTAACTTCAGTGGTGGGGAAATCCTGGAAAGTTTAAAGGGAACATACTCTACAGTATGTTTCAAGGACTGACATTATAAGTAGTAACCAGCATGGATTTAGGAGGAATAGATCTTGGGGCATATTTATAAAGCATCCTTAACTTTTCGTGGCCGTTTTCCCCGACCTTTCCACATAAATCGCGTTTAACACGATTTATTAATGTCGGGAAACGGCCACGAAAAGTTAACGAGACGTCAACTCTTCACGCCGATACTTACCTGTTACCGCCGCTTCTATTTATAAAGCGGCGGTAACTGTTTCGCATTGCTAGTATCGGCTGTTTTGCTTTGCCACCTTCAAGGAACTTTCCAGAAATCTGATTGGTTAATGTAAAGCATGTAAACCAAGGGGCATATTTATAAAAGAGCGAAAAGTAGCGAAATGTTTTCACATTCGCTTTTCGCAGGGTTTTCGCCAAAAAGGCAGTTAACGCTATTTAAAGGTAGCGTTAACGAATGGCGAAACCGTTTCCGCGAGCTATCGCTAAACCCTTTTCGCCTAACTTCGCAATGGAATTTTAGCGAAAAAGGAGAAAAAAGGCATAACGCGATTTATAAAAGAGCGAAAGGTGGTTTTTGCGTTAAAAGAGCGAAAGATTAGCGCGACCCTGAAGGTGGTGAAAGTCATTGTTTGAGCGAAAAGGCATTCTAATGGGTAATATGCCTTGAAAAAGCGAACGCGAATTAGAAGGGCGATCGTGCATTAGAGTGTAATATGCCTTGGAAAAGCGACATTAGAAAAGCGAACACGCATTAGAATGTAATATGCCTTGGAAAAGCGACATTAGAAAGGCGATCGCGCATTAGAATGTATATTGCCTAGGAAAAGTGAACGCGCATAGAAAAGGCGAACGCACATTAGAAAGGCGAACGCACATTATAATGGATTATGCCTTAGAAAGCGAACGCGCATTAGAAAGGCGAATGCACATTAGAAAGGCGAACGCACATTAGAAAGACGAACGCGCATTAGAAAGGCGAATGTGCAGTGCACAAAGAAAATTGTATTCCAATTGAGAAATTCTAAGAAGATTGACTAAATAAGACATGGCTGACTTGTGGTAAATGTGAGGTGGCCATTTTGAACTTGACATCATTTTCTAGTGGGCTTTTCTGGTTTCGAATGGTTTTCACAATGCAGTCTTCTTAGATGCGTTAAGTTTTCGCTCTTTATCGCGCCCGTTCGCCTTTTTCAGACGCGAAGTGTGTTTTTTTCGCTTTTTTATAAATAAGGCGAAATGAAGCCCCAAATGGCGCTATTTTCGCTGCGATGTGCTGCGCTAATTATTTGGCGAAAAAGACAATCCTTTATAAATATGCCCCCAAGCATTAAAAATCAGAAACGGATTAGGGATTTCTGCAAACCTATATAAGAGGTGCATTCCGCCGCGGAACTCAGATGCCATCGCAGTAGATGGCTGAAGACAGAAGAAAGAAGCGGCTGGCAACATCGGCTCCTCTGAGGCCGGTGGTGCCAGCGGGCTCACTGGCGGCCGCAGTGAGCCTGCCTGGCATCGGCGACCTGAGTGGGGTTGGTGTCGCCAGCCCTCGAATATGTCATGTCGGATCAAGACCCCGGCAACATCGGCCTCGTTGAGGTCGCCAACGCCCGCTGGGGGTACCCCTGGCGGCCGCAGGGGTACCTCTCGGAGCTGGCGTCACCGGGACTGGAAGAAATAAGACGCCGCCCAAGGGCTCTTTTAAGAGCCGCACACTGGGGGTCCTGGTTCATGCTGCGGGACCCCCGCCAAAGGCACTTGTCAGTGCCGCAGGGCCCTTACAAGGGCCGGGGAGGGGGGTCCCGGTTCGAGCTGCGGGACCCCTAAGCCCAAAGGGCTCTTGTCAGAGCCGCAAGGGCACTTGTAAGTGCCGCAAAGGCCCTTAAAGGGCCGGGGGGGGTCCCGGTTCGAGCTGCGGGACCTAAGCCCCAAAGGGCACTTGTAAGTGCCGCAAAGGCCCTGATAGGGCTGGGAGGGGGGTCCCGGTTCGAGCTGCGGGACCCCTTAAGCCCAAAAGGCCTTTTCAGGGCCCCGCTGGAGGGTGCCTCCACCCCTGCCAACGGGCCCTCCCCGCCAGTGGCGGGGCAGGAGCTTGGAGGGGCTGCTGGGGAGGGGGTGCGCGGCAGGTAGTCGCAACCACCCGTGCGGTATCTTCCCAGCAGCCCCTCCTATCCTCCTGTTCCAAAACGGGGAAGGGGTTGGGAGGGGCTGGGAAGCGGCGGCGGGTGGTCGCCGCCGCGGGGGGGTTGAGGGCGAGAAGGGCGTATGCCCCGCCCCCTTAGCAGAGGCGCGGGAAGGAATTTTAAGTCCCTTCACGGTGTTATTGTACTTGCGCTGCGCATTGCGCTGAGTGCAGTATCGCCGCAAAGGGACTTAAAATTACCACAAGACATCACGGCCGCGATACATATCGCGGCAATATCGCTCGCCGTTATAAATACAGCATAGCGCTATTTCAGGGCCGTGATGTGCGGCGGTAATTTTTGCGTTAATAAAGTTTTTTTATAAATATGCCCCCTTGTCAAACTAACCTGCTTGGCTTTTATGAGGAAGTAAGTAGAAATTTAGACTCTGTAGTTTACTTGGATTTAGCAAAGGCTTTTGATACAGTCCTCCATAGGCGACTAATGTATAACTAAGGCTGGGTACATATGGAGGGACAATTTGTACAGGGCTCTGGCCTTCAAACATGCACTACTTTCCAGCTTCCACATTGAATAATTATCCCTTATTCGGACTAAAGGGTTCACAAATTTAGTACACCTCCCATATATGGAATTGAGGGTTCACAAATTTGATAAACTTCCCATATATTTAATGGACGGTTCGTAAATTCAGTATTTCTTTCATTATACGCAATCAAGGGTTAACGAGTTATGTAAATCTTCATAAATGGAATCGTGGGTTCTTAATCGTTTCCACAAATTCAATAAATTCCAAAAACCAAATCCTGAATTCGAAAATTCTCTACCGTTCGTTCAGTAATTATCAAAAAAATGTTCTGCGAGTTCGAGAAATTAGAAAAATCCACAAAATCAGAGTCTGTTCTGATCCATAAAATCCGATTCGGAACCGGACTCGAGTTCAAGTCCATCTCTAGTGGTAATCATAGGTGATAGGACAATAGTCAAGAAACTTGGTGCTTCTGGAGACTTTGTTCAGCTTTGCATCTTTGTGTTGTATTGTCTATTACTTACTGTTCCACTATGCAATTGTTACAACAAAAAACAATCCCTTGGGCCACCCCCAACACGCACTAACAAGCACCTACCCACCCCCGGACCCACCTGTGGGCGTTGGCTAGAAGACGTCACATGGCCGGCGCAAGCAGGTGTGAATATGAAACCATAATCCAGAATTCAAAATAGCTTCCTGTTGCTTTTCCCCTAGTAACCGAAGAGAAGAATCTTTTATACCTAGGACTGCACGGACGCTGGATAAATTTGCTCAAATTCCGCATCACAATGTGGGAGGGATGGAGGAGGCGCACAGGGGGATGCGAGCGGTCGGGGGGGGGGGTTGCTAGTAAATAATAATTGATCGTTTTGCAGTATTTTATTTTTTCCATAAAAATACTGTTGGTTTGAATTATAATTATTTAACAGTGTCTTAAATTCCAGTCCCTTTGTGTATGCAGTGGATTTGAAAGGCTCCTTGTGTACACTTCTGGCCTATAGGCTAAGGGATAATGGGTGCATAGAGAACATGCTGGGTGTGCAGATAAAATGGCACAAGGGTCTCCCCTGTGCGATTCTCCTCTTGTGTTTTCCATAACAATGCTGGCAGTCCTTCTACTGTCAATATATGCAATGAGGAAATGCACAGATGGTTGTTCATGGTCTTTGTTTGGTCTGTTCCTTGAGTTATCTCCTTCCCGCCTTTCATCCAAAAGAATGGAGAACTGGCTCCTATCAAGGTCTTTTGCTCACTAAAGGTGCAAAATATGAAAACCTGAAGTTGTAGACCCGACATTTTACCTTAGTCCTAGTTATGTGTGCATACAGTATGACACAACCTCACTGTATTACTTATTATTGATGTCTATGTCTAATTTATTATATTAAAGCATCCATTACTAAACCAACGGGGGTTTAAGTGCAGGACACTGATTGGTTTGATCTCAGGATTGGCCTTCTGGAAAGAAAATGGTGTCACGTAACCTGACATCTACATCACCACTATAGGCATCATGGGAAAAAAAATTAATTCTAAGATGGCTGCCTGTTTTTCGCATCTAAATTCTATTTTAACACAGTGCATCTGGTCTGGGTGTGTAGAAACAGGTGCTGAGCTTGGAGGGATCTGCGATTCCATTTCAATTTGCCGACATTTACTACACATGAAGAAAAGTCTCTGATTTTATCAATCATTTTCCACAACCTCTAGAAGATAAACCCAAACTTCTCTTTTTATTAGATAGATAATATGGGAGCAGAAACAAATGCTACACACTGTAGTGCTTGATATTCAGTCATCATTGCTAAATATAATATTGCTTAGCCTCAAAAAAACATATTCACCAAAGGTGTCACGATTTTCGCGGTCCCCAGCAGGTGTTAAATATTAAATTTCAATACAAAATGTGTATAATTTGAAAAAAAATTAGAACTGAAATGTTGCACAATTCCAGGCAAGAGGCACGAAATTGGGGCAAATATGTACAAAACCGGTGCAAGTGACCCCCTATGTTTTAAACTGTGCACACAGGTCTGTCACCTTATGTGTAGGGACATGAATAGACAACGAAGCGAAGCAATGGTCCAATTTCCTTATCAATGGTGGGAGCATGGGGCCCGGTTTGGACCCTCCCAACGGGATCCATCATGATTTCTGACTCTATTTGGGCAAATTAAGACAAATCTGTTCTAAGGTTGAAGTGTTTCATCCCAGTAAAAACATCACAAGCAGCTCCCACTGCGAGTCTTCTTTATATACTGGTCCAATGAATGAGCGAGGAGCAGACCATACGGCACACAGCATGGGGTTGTGGAAGAATTGATAAGGGTTCACTGACTAAGAAAAGAGGCCTGAGGTGAGAAGGTATGAGCACTCTTCTAGGGGAAACAATAGTCAAATAGGGGCAGGAAAACAATGCCAAGAAAACAATGGGCAAGCAACAAGAAAGTCTCTATTCCTAGATCTCAACTGAACAGCAGAATTTGCCAGGTGGAACCGTGGAAGCCACTATAGAAAGATGGGCCCATATTATGGGATGCCATGCACCCTGTATAGGAACCAGTAGGGCAATATCCTTAGATAAAACCATATGGAAACAAGTATGGAACAAATATTATGTTCTTTTATGGGAACATAAAGGTTTAACAGGATGATGGGGTCCATCAGTCTATCCAACATAGGGGCCAATGCAACAAGAGGTGCTATTATTTTGCACGACCATTTTGATGTTAGCTTTTGTTAGGTAACTGTGGTTAGAGAACATCTGATTGGTTGATACAGATTAATAGCAAAGGCAAACATTTTCACATCTTATTGCATCAGCCCCTATAGTTTCATAGTAGCTGAGGCCAAATAAAGACATATATACCTTTGGTTCACTTTATTATCCTATCCATAATGCTTGCCTAATAGTTGATCCAGAGAAAGGCTAAAAAACTCTAGAATGAAGAAATACAAATATATTAATCCCCCCAATTGATTTATTGGTAAAAAGTGATCATATCCGCATGAAAGCGTCTCTTCTCCAGTGTGAATAGCCCAAACCTAACCTGGCCATACGCATTTATGATTTAGAGCAAATCCGGTCGCTTACAATGGGATTTGCCTTATATCAATAATATGTATAGAGCAAAAGCGATCCTCCACGATGCAGAACAAATACAGCATTATGGGTAATCAATCAGACGGAAGATTTTATTTTAGAAAACATTGGTTTTCCAAGTAATGGTATTGTAGTGGAGTATTCAAAAAGGGTATTCGTTCCTATCCTGGTAACTATAGACCTGTAAGCCTAACATCTTATTAGTAGTAGTCAGCATGGATTTATGAGAAATAGATCATGCCAGACAAATTTAATTGGTTTTTATGAAGTAAGTAAGTATTTAGTTTCAGGCAAAGCACGTGGATGCATGTGGATTTTGCTAAAGCTTTTTTTTCTGTGCCACATAGGTAACTAATATACTGTTGGCCTAGAAAAAACATTTGTGCATGAATAGAGAATTGGTTATTGAATCACAAACAGAGAGTGGTGGTAAATGGAGCTACATCTATGTGGGCTAAAGTTCTAAGTGGAGTGCCTCAGGGTTCTGTACTGGGGCCACTTTTTCTTATGTATGTATGTATTTTCAGGGTTATTCAATCAAAGTTCTTATCGTTTAAAATGGTGCTAATTTTGTCCCAACCAATCAGATGTTAGCTTTCAAATGTTAATTAAGATCTGATTGGTTGGGGCAAAATTAGCACCATTTTAAATGATAAGAACTTTTATTGAATCTCCTTGTTTATTTCTTATATAGCGCTACATATTCCACAGAGCTTTACAATTATTTACTCAATTTACATCAGACCCTGCCCCGAAGAGCTTACAATCTAATCACTTTATGTACACATACAACCTATCAGTATGTCTTTATGATTGTGGGGGAAACCGGAGTGCCCGGAGGAAACCCACGCAAGCACAGGGAGAATAAATGACTTAGAAGGGGCATTGAGAGCAAGGTCTCTGTGTTTGCGGGTGACACTAAACTATGCAAAGCTTTGGTAACTTGACAGGGAATGGTCGACCCCGAACCTCACTTTGCCCCCTCTGAAACAACCGCCCGATCCACCACCAACCCCCAAATAAAACACAACTGTTTTGGGTAATAAAAGGCCGCAGCATTCTTTTACTAAATATTTTGTCACCCAAATTAACTTTTAAATATTAAACATTTGTCCAAAGTATCCACTGACATCTTAATAAGTAACAAGTAATAATTTAACAAATATATTAACCGATACCTTGTCCTTGCTAACTGTTTCTAGCTCGCTTTCTGGGATTAAAACCCCCATGCTGTCACTTAATGCCACCCCCCTCCTTATTTAGCCCTGCCGTCCTCCTATCAGTGGACTAAAGGAACCCAATAGAAAGGGAGGGAGGGAAATCAGAGCAGCCATTGGCCAGACCGGGAGGAGAGGCCGCTCTGTGAACTGATGGGAAGTCTTGCATGATCTCCCTCCACCCAAGCGCACGCGCCAACGTCATCCGTCCGCGACCCGGAAATACCAGCCGGCTCCTAGATGTGGACGGAAGAAGCAGCCACAGGAGAAGAGAGAGGGGACTCCGGTTCTCCTCTCTCGGCCCGTCAAGGCCCCGCTCCCCGGCACTGCGGCAGGTACGAGGTGCATCATCAAATGATGTGCAATTGATGCAAGCAGACCTAAATATATTATCAAAATGGGCAGCAGAATGGCAGATGAGATTCAATGTTGATAAATGTAAGGTGATGCATCATGCCATCTACACCATAAATAACTCAAAGAATGCCAGGTAGCAACGGCTAGAGCTAGCAAGATATTGTCTTGTATAAAGAGAGGAGTAGATTCAAGAGAAAAAAATATTATTCTCCCTCTTTACAAGGCACTGGTAAGGCCTCATTTGCAATATGCGGTGCAGTTTTGGAATCCCATATACAAAAGGGACATCTTGGAAATGGAAGCAGTTCAGAGAAGAGCAACTAAATTAATAAGGGGAATGGAGGGGCTTGAATATGCAGGCAGATTAGACAAGTTAGGGCTGTTTACATTGGAGAAGTGATGTTTGTGTGGGGATATGATAACTTTATACTAATATATTAATGGGCCATACAATGAACTCTCTGTATCCTTGTTCACTAATAGGTCATATCAGAGGACACGTGGACATCCTTTAAGGTTGGAAGAAAGAAGTTTCATCTTCAGGTTAAGAAAGGTTTCTTAACAGTGTGAACAGTGAAACTGTGGAACTGTCTCCCAGCAGATGTGGTAATGGCAAGTTCATTGAATAGCTTTAAAAGTGGCCTGGATAAGTTTCTAAAACTAAACTAGTTCTGGTTGGTACAGAGATACTATATAATATTGAAAATTACTGGTATTAATACATATACTGCAGTTCTGGTTGGTACGGGTATACTATATAATATTGAGTATTACTGGTATTAATACATATACTGTACTTCTGGTTGGTACAGGGATACTACCGTATATACTTGAGTATAAGTCGAATTTTTCAGGCTTTAAAATTAGCCTGAAAACCTAACCTCGACTTATACTCGAGTCAAGTCCTAATTTAGATCCAAATTCTGCAATTACAGATAGTAACCAGTAGGTGGCACTGTGTTAACCTGTATAGAAAGTTACAGGAGCTGATCTGCCTTTACACTTCCTGCTTCCTGTATTCAGCCTGCTGGACTCACTCAGCACTGTCACTGGATGCTGTAAATCTGATGGGTCTCCTCAGTTTGGGGCAAAAAACAGCTACTAGTACAGTGCAAATGACAGCTTGAAACTACAACTCTCAGGTGACATTTTTAACGATTGGGTTCAGAGAATCCTTTACTATATGGGGGTCAGGGTTCCCTTTACTATATGGGGTTCAGAGGGCCCTTTACTATATGGGGTTCAGGAGAATTGTAAATGATGCTAAGCTTAATTAAACGTTTACTGAACCTTGCCACTCCATCCACATGTTTAGAAACTGAAACTCCCAGCAACAAAGCATGCTGGGAGTTGTAGTTTTCAAACATCTGGAGTGCCAAAGAATTGGAGGTTACGGGTACTGGATTTGGCTATTACTGTATGGGATTCATGTATGGAATTCTGCTGTCCATTTAAAGGGCAACTAAAGCCTAAAAACAACACAGAATCAGAAGGCAGTAGTGGTGATAATTTCTACCCTCGACTTATACTCGAGTCAATCAGTTTTTTTACAAATTTTTCTGATAAAAATAGGTCCACTCGGCTTATACTCGGATCAACTTATACTCGAGTATATACGGTATGTAATATGAGAATGACTGGTATTAATACATATACTGTAGTTCTGGTTGGTACAGGTAAAAATATATAAAATTGAGAATGACTGGTATTAATACATATACTGTAGTTCTGGTTGGTACAGGTACTAATAATATTGAGAATGACTGGTATTAATACATATACTGTAGTTCTGGTTGGTACAGGGATACTATATTATATTGAGAATGACTGGTATTAATACATATACTGTAGTTCTGGTTGTACAGGGATACTATATAATATTGAGTATTACTGGTATTAATACATATACTGTAATTCTGGTTGGTACAGGGATACTATATAATTTGACAATTACTGGTATTAATACATATATTGTAGTTCTGGTTGGTACAGGCTATATAATATTGAGAATTACTGGTATTAATACATATACTGTAGTTCTGGTTGGTACGGGGATACTATATATAATGAAAATTACTGGTATTAATACATATACTGTAGTTCTGGTTTTACAGGATCCTAATATATATTGAGAATTACTGTTATTAATCAAATACTGTGTTCTGGTTAGTAGAGGATAATATATAATATTGAGAATTACTGATATTAATACATATACTGTATTCTGGTTGGTACGGGGATACTACATAATATTGAGTATTACTGGTATTAATACATAAATGTAGTTCTGGTTGGTACAGGGATACTATATAATATTGAGAATTACTGGTATTTAATATACTGTAGTTCTGGTTGGTACAGGGATACTATATAATAATGAGAATTACGGATATTAATACATATACTGTAGTTCTGGTTGGTACGGGTATAATAATAATATTGAAATTACTGGTATTAATACATATACTGTAGTTCTGGTTGTACAGGGATACTATATAATATTGAGAATTACGGTATTAATACATATACTGTAGTTCTGGTTGGTACGGGGATACTATATAATATTGAGAGTTACTGGTATTATACATATACTGTAGTTCTGGTTGAGTCCCCCCTCTTTTTTTTAGCTGTGGTTTTTTGTTTATTTTTTTTGCCTTCCTCTGGATCAACTGTTAGGTAGGTTTAAAGGAGGGTGAAAAGGTTGGACTTGATGGATTAATGTCTTTATTCATCCTAAATTACTATTGTATTACTATATTATACATATATAGTAGAGTGAGCTTATGCAGTTGAGTTGGAATGTGTATGCTCACCTGGTCTACACTCCTTATAAAGAACAGGTCAGGTGGGTGAGTGTATGCACCTATCAACACTAATTCAGCCAGATGTTGATGGAATATGGGCTGGTAAATGTGAATGGCGAGTTTAATCTATAGTATCCCTGTACCACCAGAACTACAATATATGTATTAATACCAGTAATTGTCAATATTATATAGTATCCCTGTACCAACCAGAATTACAGTATATGTATTATACCAGTAATACTCAATTATATAGTATCTCCTGTACAACCAGAACTACAGTATATGTATTAATACCAGTCATTCTCAATATAAATAGTATCCCTGTACCAACCAGAACTACAGTATATGTATTAATACCAGTCATTCTCAATATTATATAGTATCCCTGTACCAACCAGAACTACAGTATATGTATTAATACCAGTCATTCTCAATATTATATATTTTACCTGTACCAACCAGAACTACAGTATATGTATTAATACCAGTCATTCTCAATATTACATACCGTATATACTCGAGTATAAGTTGATCCGAGTATAAGCCGAGGTACCTATTTTTATCAGAAAAATTTGTAAAAACTGATTGACTCGAGTATAAGTCGAGGGTAGAAATATCACACTACATACTGCCTTCTGATTCTGTGTTTTTTTAGGCTTTAGTTGCCCTTTAAATGGACAGCAGAATTCCCATACATGAATCCCATACATAATAGCCAATCCAGTACCAGAACCTCCAATTCTTTGGCACTCCAGATGTTTGAAAACTACAACTCCAGCATGCTTTGTTGCTGGGAGTTTCAGTTTCTAAACATGTGGAGTGGCAAGGTTCAGTAAACTTTAATTAAGCTTAGCATCATTTACAATTCTCCTGAACCCCATATAGTAAAGGGCCCTCTGAACCCCATATAGTAAGGGAACCCTGACCCCCATATAGTAAAGGATTCTCTGACACCAATGTTAAAAATGTCACCTGAGAGTTGTAGTTTCAAGCTGTCATTTGCACTGTACTAGTAGCTGTTTTTTGCCCCAAACTGAGGAGACCCATCAGTTTACAGCATCCAGTGACAGTGCTGAGTGAGTCCAGCAGGCTGAATACAGGAAGCAGGAAGTGTAAAGGCAGATCAGCTCCTGTAACTTTCTATACAGGTTAACACAGGCCACCTACTGGTTACTATCTGTAATTGCAGAATTTGGATCTAAATTAGACTTGACTCGAGTATAAGTCGAGGTTTTAGGTTTTCAGGCTAATTTTAAAGCCTGAAAAATTCGACTTATACTCAAGTATATACGGTAGTATCCCTGACCAACCAGAAGTACAGTATATGTATTATACCAGTAATCTCAATATTATATAGTATCCCTGTACCAACCAGAACTACAGTATATGTATTAATACCAGTAATTCTCGATACTATATAATATTGAGAATTACTGGTATTAATACATATACTGTAGTTCTGGTTGGTACGGGGATACTATATAATAATGAAAATTACTGGTATTAATACATATACTGTAGTTCTGGTTGTACAGGGATACTATATAATATTGAGAATTACTGTTATTAATACAAATACTGTTGTTCTGGTTAGTAGAGGGATAATATATAATATTGAGAATTACTGATATTAATACATATACTGTAGTTCTGGTTGGTACGGGGATACTACATAATATTGAGTATTACTGGTATTAATACATATAATGTAGTTCTGGTTGGTACAGGGATACTATATAATATTGAGAATTACTGGTATTAATACATATACTGTAGTTCTGGTTGGTACAGGGATACTATATAATAATGAGAATTACGGATATTAATACATATACTGTAGTTCTGGTTGGTACTGGTATAATATATAATATTGAGAATTACTGGTATTAATACATATACTGTAGTTCTGGTTGGTACAGGGATACTATATAATATTGAGAATTACTGGTATTAATACATATACTGTAGTTCTGGTTGGTACGGGGATACTATATAATATTGAGAGTTACTGGTATTAATACATATACTGTAGTTCTGGTTGAGTCCCCCCTCTTTTTTTTAGCTGTGTTTTTTTGTTTATTTTTTTTTGCCTTCCTCTGGATCAACTGTTAGGTAGGGTTAAAAGGAGGGTGAAAAGGTTGGACTTGATGGATTAATGTCTTTATTCATCCTAAATTACTATGTATTACTATATTATACTATATAAGTAGAGTGAGCTTATGCAGTTGAGTTGGAATGTGTATGCTCACCTGGTCTACACTCCTTATAAAGAACAGGTCAGGTGGGTGAGTGTATGCACCTATCAACACATAATTCAGCCAGATGTTGATGGAATATGGGCTGGTAAATGTGAATGGCGAGTTTAATCTATAATGGCCTCTAAAGCACAAACAGAGGAGAGGAAAGAGAGGTTGGTGTGATTCTGGGTGTGTTTCAGAGACAGGTGAGATGTACAGTGACTTATCTGGCATGTAATTGGCTCTGGGGAGTTTTTTATTTGGTCCATTAGAGCTTGTGTCCCTACACACATTACAAATACTGACTGCATTATACAGCACAGTCTCAACTTGCATTCACTTCTATGGTTAATAAATAGAACTTTGTACATACCATGGATAATTATTTTGTTACATTGAATCTTATGTTCCTAAACTTTTACTGACAGATGCAATTAAAATCCCTGTGCTGCCACAATTCCAATATCAGCCACACTCGGGTGAAATGACAGGTAATGAATCATCTATGGGACAATGTGGGCAAAGTCAAACTGAATGCGCTCTCTCTCTTGTTCAGGGCAAATCCTGCCAAACCTTTTATTATTAAACGCATTCTTCATGGTTCCTCTAGTGTTCCAAAGTCATCTCACTCTTGCCTAGTAGATGTTTGGCCCAATTCAAACATGACATTGTCTACTAAAAGAACATCTTAGCAGAAAGTGATTGGACGCCGTCTCCATGACGTGGGATTGGTTTCAGGGTCCTGCAAACCTTTGATTTTCAAGGCATCTCGTCATTTCGGTTATGTAAGTGCGATATTTACTAATGGAAATTAAAAATGCCCCGAGGTGCTTTGCTGACATGTTCTGTTCTTTCTCCGGCACAGGCTGTTAATGGAATCTTTTCCAAACACTTGGGAGATTCGCTCCATTCTATTCCTTGGCTAATATTGACTTTTTATTTGTCTCACTAGGGATACATGTCAAGGACAGGCAGCAGGACTGTTTAGCGAGAACCAGGTTTTCTTTACTGTAGGAGAAGGATATATATAAATATATATGTGTACACACACTCGCACACACTCAAGGAAAACTATTCTACACCTCATTCTAGTTCTCACCTCCATGTTAATCCCTAAATCCGGATCAACTCATCAAACAGAGAAGGGGAAAGTGAGAAGGATGCTGAAGTTGGTCCTGCACCCAAACTACATAAACCACCCAACATAAGTAACTATTTGCAAACTTTGCACCTCCCTTCTTCATACAGAACAAGCAAAGAGTCAACACATCTTTCTAGCAGCTGTTCTCCAAAATGAAATCTCCCCCCCCAAGAACAGATGCTGCTGATTCATCTTTCAGTGACACATGTGATGGGCCGAGGGTATGACACTCGCTCACATCTAGACCACAATATCTCTTTGCCATGTACAATGAATTAAATCTGCCATAGACAGTTGAAGCAGTATCTGTTGATCAGCACTGCTGTTTCCAGAAACTGGAAACTGCTCCATTATTTCAGCTGTTACATTAAAACAGACACATGAAACATTTTGGAAATATTCAAACCAGTTGCACATAACAATAAATAAAGTTTATGTTATTATAAAGTTATTGTTTCCTTTCCCCCCAAGCTCCTTGAGAGTCAAATCTTTATATGACACCAGCCCCATAGATTTAAACAGAGCTTACATAATCAACAGGGCCATGGGAAACATGAAGCATTAATATTCTGCCTGGCATAATATGATTTATGATTCAAGACGGCCAATTCTGTCAGATATCTTTCAGTTCCACCCATTATCCACTTTATGGCCACAATAGCCATTTACAATGAATCCGCAAAGCACTTTCACCATCAGATAAAATACCGCTACTTGTGGTAGTTTTTCCAATTATAATAAAGAATAACTAACTGTATGTATGTATGTATGTATCCCTGTCCCGAAGAGCTTACAATCTAAGTATTTCCACAATTCCTAGAGAACACAGCCATTATCAGGAAGGTTCCTTGTTGCGACTGTTGACATTTTGTACACTCGCCATTGAATTTATGACACTGAATTTTAAAATTTTCCTTCTCTCAAACATGTTCTCTTTATGGCAATTGGGATTTTTATAATCACAGTCACAGATCATTGTAAAGGGGGACAGGTGGGGTATGTATATAAGAGTATTGTCTCAATATTCATATATTAGAAAATCACAGCCGATCGTGTATATTTCAATATTCACATGAGATCAATTGTGCTGACACATTGGCTGTACAACATTTCTACCAGGTCTAATGACTGTCGGAAGGAATGTTTTGTGGTTGGAGAACCTGGTTTATGGCCTTTATTAGTAGTTTATTGGTATTAGCTGATAAAACGAGACTTGCCAGGTTGGCTATATAATAGATTAATAGGTTTATGAGTCACTTTGAGATTGGCATTTCCATCTGGTACTGAGCTAGTTCTATAGAAGCCAAAGGGACATACAAAATAAGCATTATCAGTAATGACCAATGGCGAACCTTTATCTCCCTCAAAAAAATGCTGATATTGTCGATATTTTTTTTACGATTTTTGTGTTAATTGGTCATTACTAGTGATGGACCCGAACTCAAACCCGAGTTTGGGATAAACTTTATGACTTCGGTCTAACTCGAACTATCAAAACTCTATCCGAACAATCCAAACTAGGTAGGGTTTTCTGAACTCGCGGAACAGCGTAATTTTCAGTAATTATCGAAAAATTCAATAATTAGCGAATTCTTGAATCGGTAACCCTCAAATGTAGAATTCGAATTCGGCAACCCTTGAATATATCCTTTAATTTTGGTAATCCTCGAATGTAGCCTTCGATTTCCTTAGCCCTCAAATGTATCGTTATGTAACCCTCAAATGTATTGTATTATAGCATGTGGAAACCCGACAATTGCCCGATCGTGGGGGAAGGTAATGTTTAAACGTGTTTTGGCGATATGTAAATGTGATACCCAGACCTTTTCCCAGTTACCATTGCCATTTTATTTGTAATTAATCTAAACTTTTTAAACCATTTCCTCCCATTGACTTTAAAGGGTAACTCCACTGGTAAAAAAAATTGGTATTCAGTTTTATTGAAGGAGCTGTGTCTTACCTCCCGTTCTTCAATAAAATCTGCAGGAGCTGAGAAGGTAAGGTACCCGATCGCTCACTCCTCCACCTCGTAGTCTGACAGGTCCAGACAGACTCTGTGTTCTATGAGCATCGCACTTGTGCATGCGCATAGTATACTAAGTCCGTCAGGACCTGTTAGACTACATGGCGGAGGAGCGAGTGATCAGTTAAGTAACAAATTAGATCTGAAGCAGGCAGCCCACGGAACTCCATAAAATTCCAAATCCTTAATTTAAACATCTATTGATAAAAACAAGCACACAAGCTGGTGTGGCTAAATCAAATGGGATTTGTCAAAAACATTAATCAAGTTTGTTCATTTGTACAGAACTACGAGTGGTATCGGAGCATGTGTGTGCCAGTTAAGTACCTTACCTTTGTTCCCTATCCCTGCTCCTGAACATTATATTGAAGGACAGGAGTTAAGACACGGCTCCTACCACCCGTTTTTCTATAAAACTTTTTCCCCCAGTGGAGATAACCTTTAATGGGTTCATTTCCAAACCTCTGAACTTTTACTGAAGTTTGGAAACGAACCGAACTTCAGGTTCTATTGGTCGTTATAGATAATAATCATTTATAAATACGGCCCAGGTTTCCATACTTTGATGTACAGTGCCATTCAGTAAGTTGCTGTTCTCCTGCCCGAAATAAGGAGAAGCCTTGATTTAAGAAGACACATGTTTTATTATGGCACCACAAGGATACTGGAGAATGTCGCTCTCTGTATGGAGCTGAAGAACAAATATTGCTAAATCAACAAAGAGCGGGAGGCAGATTTTATAGTGAAAGAGGAATCCTAAAGTAAAGGCCAGAGTTGGCCAACAAAGAGAAAACCAGAGTAGACAATGGCAAAAATAAAATCTACATTATAAAGTTCCATGGTGACAAATAAGGGACAGAGCAGAAGGTTATTTGCCTGATCAGCCTTAAATGCAAAAGAGGTTAATACTAATATTGTTATTGGTAAACGGTAATGAATATTATTGGTAATAATAAAAAAGAGACGGATTTTCATTGCTCTCTACCTTAGGGATTTCAAAGCTTTTAAACTTCTATTTCAGCAATTCCATGCGCGTTACTGCAATAGTGTGCAGTCACCAATCACGCTGGTGTGGCCTAGCCCTCTAATACCGCAAGGCTGGACTAACTACATAACCACAGGGGCCAATGTTTGGATTAGAATGTTCATTTCATATTTTAATCTTTAGTAATTTAGTCCAAATTTAGTCCAAAAAACAAATAATTTGACATAAAAACAAATCAGAAAATTTCCAACAAGGCTAGAGATGGTATTAGTCATTCTAGTGTGTTATTATAGAGATGGGTATCTGCAGGCAGAAATACTGGTAAATTTGGGTGTTAACATTTTACTTTCCAAACTGCAAAACCGCATCAAAAAAATTCCACCATGAAACCGGAAATTTCAATGCAGAATTTCAGTTTTGTCAATGAAATATCGTAAGTTTCGGGGGGGAAATTTTGTTGGTGAAACGTTTAGTAAAATAGTTTAACACCCCATGGATATTCCTTTAAATAAATAATATTAAAGGACGTATTTTAAAACTCATATCAAATCTGCCATATAGTGGGCCTCATTTACCCAGAGACACAAATTGTCCGGGCAAATATGGCTTTCCGTATTTAATACTGGATTTGCACCTTGTGGTAAATCCCAAAAGGAATTTTACCCCAGCGCCACTAAGACCAGCCATTAGCTGGGCTTCATTTTTGGAGTTAAAAGTGGTGCAAATCCTTTATTAAATACATTGCACCAGTTCTAGTGAAACTAGTGCAGCCAGTGCAAATATGGAGTTAAACTTGCGCTAACCTATTCAGTATTGGTTAGCACAGTTTTAACCCCTATATTTAACACAGCACATGTGGGTAAATCAGGTCCGGTGAGTTATCGCAAAAGTAAGATCGCTGACGTAAATGTACGTACAATACCATGTGGTAGTAAAATACTGCAATGGTATTGTATGGGGGATCGTTAACCGATGATCACAAACATTTACGGCCGATACCATAGTTTTACGTAGATTGTTAAAGGTGCAGTATCGCAAAATAGCGATACCTTGCCTTTATAAATATGGCTCCTAGGGCTGGGCCACACTGATGCGCTTTTAAGCACGATCTGATCGCGCTTTAAAAACCGCACACTAGTGTGGCCCCATTGATGGGGCCACACTAGTGTGCGACTGTGCGCTGCGCGTACAGTCCGTTAACCAGATCACATTCGATCCACATTTTTTGTGTAATAGCATGCACTCCGACAATTCGCTCTCGTGCACTGGGAACGCGCACAGAATCGTGAGCATTTGCGTGCGTTGCAGTGTGGCCTCACACTCAGTCTTAAGCTGGGTACACACAGTACAGATCATTGAAAGATGACAGACAGGATCTTGAAGATCTGCATACACACAGTCCCGAGTGTTCTCCCTATACACATCATAGGGACTGTGTGTTTCCATCGGCCACGCTAGACTCCTCTATAGAGAGTCTAGTGCGGCCGATGGAAATTTTTGGTTTTCCCGAACGAGCATTTGGCCAACCCGATCGTTCGGCGGCCGCGCGCTCGTTCTGGAAACGAAAGTACACACAGTAGCAATAAAACCCCGATACCATCGTATCCGATGGTATCGGGGCTTTATCGTTACTGTGTGTACCCAGCTTTAGTTCGAGTTGCTGTAACTCATTGTGATCTTTCAGGGCAGTTGAGAGTAACTGTTGGTACACAGCCCTGCACAGTCAGTAACTAGCTTAATTTACTTAATTCAATAATCACTATCGCTCAGTAATTTACACGGAGAGTGACTAGTTTAATAATTCTATAACCCCAGTAGTTCCTTAATTCACTAATCACCATCGCTCGGTAAATTTAAACAGAGAGTGACTAGTTTATAATTCTATAACCCCAGTAGTTCCTTAATTCACTAATCACCATCGCTCGTAATTTACACGGAGAGTGACTAGTTTAATAATTCTATAACCCCAGTAGTTCCTTAATTCACTAATCACCATCGCTCGTAATTTACAGGAGAGTGACAGTTTAATAATTCTATAACCCAGTAGTTCCTTAATTCACTATCACCAGCTCAGTAATTTACACGGAGAGTGACTAGTTTAATAATTCTATAACCCCAGTAGTTCCTTAATTCACAATCACCATCGCTCTGTAATTTACACGGAGAGTGACTAGTTTATAATTCTATAACCAGTAGTTCCTTAATTCACTAATCACCGTCGCTCGTAATTTACACGGAGAGTGACAGTTTAATAATTCTATAACCCCAGTATTCCTAATTCACAATCCCCATCGCTCGGTAATTACACAGAGAGTGACTAGTTTAATAATTCTATAACCCCAGTAGTTCCTTAATTCACTAATCACCATCGCTCGGTAATTTACACGGAGAGTGACTAGTTTAATAATTCTATAACCCCAGTAGTTCCTTAATTCACTAATCACATCGCTCTGTAATTTACACGGAGAGTGATAGTTTAATAATTCTATAACCCAGTAGTTCCTTAATTCACTAATCACATCGCTCTGTAATTTACATGGAGTGTGCTGTTTAATAAATTCTATACCCCAGTAGTTCCTTAATTCACTAATCACCATCGCTCGGTAATTTACATGGAGAGTGACTAGTTTAAAATTCTATAACCCCAGTAGTTCCTTAATTCACTAATCACATCGCCCGTAATTTACAGGAGGTGACTAGTTTAATAATTCTTAACCCCAGTAGTTCCTTAATTCACTAATCACCATCGCTCTGTAATTTACACGGAGAGTGACTAGTTTAATTAAAATTCTATACCCCAGTAGTTCCTTAATTCACTAATCACCATCGCTCAGTAATTTACACGGAGAGTGACTAGTTTAATAATTCTATAACCCCAGTAGTTCCTTAATTCACTAATCACCGTCGCTCTGTAATTTACACGGAGAGTGACTAGTTTAATAATTCTATAACCCCAGTAGTTCCTTAATTCACTAATCACTATCGCTCTGTAATTTACATGGAGAGTGACTAGTTTAATAATTCTATAACCCCAGTAGTTCCTTAATTCACTAATCCCCAGTAGTTCCTTAATTCACTAATCACCATCGCTCGGTAATTTACATGGAGAGTGACTAGTTTAATAATTCTATAACCCCAGTAGTTCCTTAATTCACTAATCACCATCGCTCGGTAATTTACATGGAGAGTGACTAGTTTAATAATTCTATAACCCCAGTAGTTCCTTAATTCACTAATCACCATCGCTCGTAATTTACACGGAGAGTGACTGTTTAATAATTCTATAACCCCAGTAGTTCCTTAATTCACTAATCACTATCGCTCTGTAATTTACAGAGAGTGGCTAGTTTAATATTCTATAACCCCATAGTTCCTTAATTCACTAATCACCATCGCTCGGTAATTTACATGGAGAGTGACTAGTTTAATAATTCTATAACCCCAGTAGTTCCTTAATTCACTAATCACACGCTCGTAATTTACATGGAGAGTGACTAGTTTATAATTCTTAACCCCAGTAGTTCCTTAATTCACTAATCACCATCGCTCTGTAATTTACACGGAGAGTGCTAGTTTAATAATTCTATAACCCCAGTAGTTCCTTAATTCACTAATCACTATCGCTCTGTAATTTACAGGAGAGTGACTAGTTTAATATTCTATAACCCCAGTAGTTCCTTAATCCACTAATCACCATCGCTCTGTAATTTACACGGAGAGTGACTAGTTTAAAATTCTATAACCCCAGTAGTTCCTTAATTCACTAATCACCATCGCTCTGTAATTTACATGGAGAGTGACTAGTTTAATAATTCTATAACCCCAGTAGTTCCTTAATTCACTAATCACCATCGCTTTGTAATTTACACGGAAAGTGACTAGTTTAATAATTCTATAACCCCAGTAGTTCCTTAATTCACTAATCACCATCGCTCTGTAATTTACACAGAGAGTGACTAGTTTAATAATTCTATAACCCCAGTAGTTCCTTAATTCACTAATCACCATCGCTCTGTAATTTACATGGAGAGTGACTAGTTTAATAATTCTATAACCCCAGTAGTTCCTTAATTCACTAATCACCATCGCTCTGTAATTTACACGGAGAGTGACTAGTTTAATAATTCTATAACCCCAGTAGTTCCTTAATTCACTAATCACCATCGCTCGGTAATTTACACGGAGAGTGACTAGTTTAATAATCTATAACCCAGTAGTTCCTTAATTCCCTAATCACCATCGCTCTGAATTTACATGGGGAGTGACTAGTTTAATAATTCTATAACCCCAGTAGTTCCTTAATTCACTAATCACATCGCTCTGTAATTTACACGGAGAGTGACTAGTTTAATAATTCTATAACCCCAGTAGTTCCTTAATTCACTAATCACCATCCCTCGTAATTTACATGGAGAGTGACTAGTTTAATAATTCTATAACCCCAGTGTTCCTTAATTCACTTCACCATCGCTCTGTAATTTACACGAGAGTGACTAGTTTAATAATTCTATAACCCCAGTAGTTCCTAATTCACTAATCACCATCGCTCTGTAATTTACACGGAGAGTGACTAGTTTAATAATTCTATAACCCCAGTAGTTCCTTATTCACTAATCACCGCTCTGTAATTTACATGGAGAGTGACTAGTTTATAATTCTTACCCAGTAGTTCTTAATTCACTAATCACCATCGCTCTGTAATTTACACGGAGAGTGACTAGTTTAATAATTCTATAACCCCAGTAGTTCCTTAATTCACTAATCACCATCGCTCGTAATTTACACGGAGAGTACTAGTTTAATAATTCTATAACCCCAGAGTTCCTTAATTCCCTAATCACCTCGCTCTTAATTTACATGGAGAGTGACTAGTTTAATAATTCTATACCCCGTAGTTCCTTAATTCACAATCACCTCGCTCTGAATTTACAGGAGAGTGACTAGTTTAATAATTCTATAACCCCATAGTTCCAATTCACTAATCACCATCGCTCGGTTTTACACGGAGAGTGACTAGTTTAATAATTCTATAACCCCAGTAGTTCCTTAATTCACTAATCACTATCGCTCTGTAATTTACAGGAGAGTGACTAGTTTATAATTCTATAACCCCGTAGTTCCTTAATTCACTAATCACCATCGCTCTGTAATTTACACAGAGATGACTAGTTTAATAATTCTATAACCCCAGTAGTTCCTTAATTCACTAATCATATCGCTCTGTAATTTACAGAGAGTGACTAGTTTAATAATTCTATAACCCCAGTAGTTCCTTAATTCACTAATCACCATCGCTCGTAATTTACACAGAGTGACTAGTTTAATAATTCTATAACCCCAGTAGTTCCTTAATTCACTAATCACCATCGCTCTGTAATTTACACGAGAGTGACTAGTTTAATATTCTATAACCCCAGTAGTTCCTTAATTCACTAATCAGCATCGCTCAGTAATTTACACGGAGAGTGACTAGTTTAATAATTCTGTAACCCCAGTAGTTCCTTAATTCACTAATCACCGTCGCTCTGTATTTACACGAGAGTGACTAGTTTAATAATTCTATAACCCCAGTAGTTCCTTAATTCACTAATCACCATCGCTCTGTAATTTACACAGAGAGTGACTAGTTTAATAATTCTATAACCCCAGTAGTTCCTTAATTCACTAATCACCATCGCTCTGTAATTTACACAGAGAGTGACTAGTTTAATAATTCTATAACCCCAGTAGTTCCTTAATTCACTAATCCCCATCGCTCGGTAATTTACACGGAGAGTGACTAGTTTAATAATTCTATAACCCCAGTAGTTCCTTAATTCACTAATCACCTCGCTCTGTAATTTACATGGAGAGTGACTAGTTTAATAATTCTATAACCCCAGTAGTTCCTTAATTCACAAATCACCGTCGCTCTGTAATTTACATGGAGAGTGACTAGTTTAATAATTCTATAACCCCAGTAGTTCCTTAATTCACTAATCACATCGCTCGTAATTTACACGGAGATGACTAGTTTAATATTCTATACCCCAGTAGTTCCTTAATTCACTAATCACTTCGCTCTGTAATTTACAGGAGAGTGACTAGTTTAATAATTCTATAACCCCAGTAGTTCCTTAATTCACTAATCACCATCGCTCTGTAATTTAACAGAGAGGGACTAGTTTAATAATTCTATAACCCCAGTAGTTCCTTAATTCACTAATCACCATCGCTCTGTAATTACAGGAGTGACTAGTTTAATAATTCTATAACCCCTAGTTCCTTAATTCACTAATCACCATCGCTCTGGTAATTTACACAGAGAGTGACTAGTTTAATAATTCTATAACCCCAGTAGTTCCTTAATTCACTAATCACCATCGCTCGTAATTTACACGGAGAGTGACTAGTTTATAATTCTATAACCCCAGTAGTTCCTTAATTCACTAATCACATCGCTCAGTTAATTTAACGAGAGTGACTAGTTTAATAATTCTTAACCCCAGTAGTTCCTTAATTCACTAATCACCGTCGCTCTGTATTTACATGGAGAGTGACTAGTTAATAATTCTATAACCCCATAGTTCCTTAATTCACTAATCACCATCGCTCTGTAATTACACAGAGAGTGACTAGTTTAAATATTCTATAACCCCAGTAGTTCCTTAATTCACTAATCACCATCGCTCGGTAATTTACATGGAGAGTGACTGGTTTAATAATTCTATAACCCCAGTAGTTCCTTAATTCACTAATCACCATCGCTCTGTAATTTACATGGAGAGTGACTAGTTTAATAATTCTATAACCCCAGTAGTTCCTTAATTCACTAATCACCATCGCTCTGTAATTTACATGGAGAGTGACTAGTTTAATAATTCTATAACCCAGTAGTTCCTTAATTCACTAATCACTCAGTAATTTACATGCAAATAAAATCATTTTTTATAAACCATTTCTCCATTACAATGTCAGCAATCTGCTTTACGACCACACTAATCAATTTTACGTTGCATGTCGTAAGTACCAACAAATCATTTTGTTCCATTTTGTCCTTGCCCTTTTGCACTGGCAATTTTGATATATAGACCCATGTGGGATCCTTATCTCTGGTTCCACATGAGCTGACCAAGGGCACTGTCCCTTTAACCCGCTCGCCTATAAATTAAACACATTGGCAGGAAGCAGAAGGGGCGGCTGAAATTTTGATGAGAGTGGAGAGAATTGGAAAGAGAGGGCCATAAAGCCCCCCCCCCTCCTCTTCTCTGGCCCATTAATCCATTGTTCTTTATGATGGAAAGGACTTTAGAAATAAGGGGCAATACAAAGAAAGAATGTTGGTTTTGTGCTTTTCTAAATAAAACGGTGAAATTGCATTTTTTTCTGCTAGCGCTTTAAAATCCCAGGGAAGTCACCAGGGCAGATATAGTTTTAAAGGGCAAGTACAACTAAAGAAAAGAATCACTAATGTAAACATGTACTTTATTTCAAAGTTTGTACAATTTTAAAACACTAAAATGTAATCTGTTCCTTTTAAATATTTTTGTTATAGCAATGTCTGCCAGGGTTTTAGAAATATCTGGGTGGGGGTGACACAAGCTATTATTAATGTAAAAGACAATGCAATGTGTTCATCTACCAGCAGCCACAATTTTTAGCTTGGTTTTAAGTAATAATTCCTTTAATGTATTGATTGAAGACCGGGGGGTTAAGGAGCTATTTCTTACCTTCTGTTCTTCAATCAATTCACCAGGAGTGATGGACGAAGAAAAAAGAAACTTACCGTACACACGATCCTCTGCTGCAGCAGTGAAAATTCTTGACCGTTTCCCGCTTTAGGTTATCTATAGCGCGCATTATCGTGCTTGCGCGCTCTAGTTACTCTGAATCAGGAAGAGGTCGGGACCTGTCACTGCTGCTGTGGAGGAGGATTGGGTGTAAGGTAAATATCTTCTTTCTTGTCCGTCGTTCCTGCTCAATGGATTGAAGAACGGGAGGTAAGACATAGATCCTTAACCTCCCGGTCTTTAAACAATGCATTAAAGGAATAGTTCACTTTTCGAGTGATCTATTCCTTTAATAGCTAAATGAATTAATTAATAGCTAAAGTTCTTTCTATTCCTTTTAGTTTATAGTATTTGAGGTTAAATAAAGACATACGTCCATCCAGTCCAACTCATCTAGCAATATCCTCATTTCCTGCCTAACTGTTGATCCAGAGGAAGGCAAAAAAAAACCCACCAAATTTATGATGGGGGAAAAAATTTCCTTCCTGACTCCAAGTGGCAATCGGAAATTTCCCTGGATCAACTCTACTTTATGTATCAATACCAGTAACTGAACATTCCTTGTTTGCAGAAACTCATCCAGCTTTTTATTAAACTGACCAATGAACCTGCCATAACAACGTCCACTGGAAGACAGTTCCATAGCTTTACCGTTCTCACAGTGAAAAACCCTTTCCGAACTTGAAGACTAAACCTTTTTTCTTCAAGTCTTAAGGGATGTCCTTGTCCTTGACATGTTCTATTGGAGAACAATGCCCAGAGATGTTATTGTATGGCCCGTTAATGTATTTATACACAGTAATCATATCCCCACGCAAGCGCCTTTTCTCCAGCGTACATAATTGTAACTTTTCCAGTCTCTCTTCATATTCAAGCTCCCCCATCCCCTTATTAATTTAGTTGCCCTTCTCTGAACCCTTTCCATTTCAAAGATGTCCTTTTTGTACACAGGATTCCAAAATTGCACTGCATATTCCAAATGAGGCCTTACTAATGCTTTGTAAAGAGAGAGAAAACATTTTCCTCCCTTGAATCCATACCTCTCTTTATACAAGACAATACCATGCTGGCTCTGGCTGTTGCCGCGGCACTGCTTGCTTCCTTAAGTTTGTTATCCACCAAAACTCCAAGATCCCTTTCCAACAGGGATTCACTTAACACAGAGACATTTATAGTATAAGCAGCACAAAGATTTTTAAGTCCAAAATGCATCACCTTACATTTATCAACATTGAATCTCATCTGCCACTTAGCAGCCCAATGTGACCATCTATCTAGATCCCCCTGCAACGATTGCACATCCTCTGAAGTTTTTAATGGTAGACAAAGTTTTGTGTCATGAGCAAACGCAGAAACCTTGCTGACAATACCCACTTCCAAATCATTAATAAATAGATTAAATAGAAGCGACCCCAACACAGAACCCTGTGGCACCCCACAGGGGTGAAGCCCCATTTACAACTACTCTCTGCATCCTATTCATTAACCAATTTTCTATCCATGTACAAATGTGACTCCCCAGACCAACAGACCCTTAGCTTATACATTAGTCGCCTATGGGGGACTGTATCAAAAGCCTTTGCAAAATCTAAACTACATCTACTGCCAGAGTCTAAATTTCTACTTACTCATAAAAGCCAAGCAAGTTAGTTTGACAAGATCTATTCCTCCTAAATCCATTCTGCTTACTACTTATAATAAAAGTTAAACTTACAGGCCTGTAATTACCCGGCTATGCACGACTACCCTTTTTGAATATTGGAATAACATCAGCCTTTTTCCAATCCAGAGACACACCACCGGACATGAGGGAATCTGCAAAAATAAGAAACAATGGCCTAGATAAAACTGAACTTAACTCCCTAAGTACCCGAGGATGTATTTTATCCGGTCCAGGAGATTTATTAATTTTAACCTTATTTAGTTCTTTCTGTACCATATCCCGGTTAACCAGGTGCACTTAATCTTTTATACCATTATTGCTACTATACTCTATGATATCTGTACTTGGATCTTCTATAGTGTATACAGAGGGGAAAAATATATTCAAGACATTTGCTTTATCGCCATCCTCCGTAACTAACTTATCCCCATTAATTAATGGTGCCACATTCTCAGTCTCATCTTCTTCTATTACTATACTTAAAAAATTTGTTGAGGCTTAGTGATGCTTTCTTCAGCTATCCTAACTTCATTATTAATTTTAGCTAGTTTGATTGCTTTCTTACACTCCTTGTTACAGTTTTTTTACTCCCTAAAGGCCCTTTCCATTCCCTTTGCCTTAAAGGTTTTAAATGCCTTTTTCTTCCTTTCCATTTGCCTCTTTACATCAGAATTCAGCCACATGGGCGCGGATTTATTTTTTTTACATTTATTTCCCAAGGATGTAAATTAAGATGTGAACTGGCTTAAAATCCCCTTGAACACAGTCTACTTCTGTTCAGTACCTTTACCTGATAATACATTATCCCAGTTGACATTCTGTAGAGCTGCTTTTAACATGGGAAAATTTGCCTTCCCGAAATTAAAAGTCTTTGTTAACCCAGCGCACTTTTCCTTTCGATAACAAAGTCCAAATGCCACTATTTCATGGTCACTATTCCCTAAGCCTCCAGTTACCTTTATATCTATAATGTGCTCCACAATGTTAGATATTACCAGATCCAACAGAGCTCCTTTTCTAGTAGGAACCTCAACCACCTGTGAGAGAAAATTATCCTGCAGCAAATTCAGGAACTTATCGCCTTTTTCTGTGATGGCAGTTCCACCACACCAATCAATGTCAGGGTAATTAAAGTCCCCCATAATGAGCACACTTGCCAAACTTGCAGCCCTTGCCAACTGCATATGAAGTTGACTCACCTCCTCTCTGCTAGCATTTGGCGGCTTATAGCAGACACCAAGAATGACATTACCCCCTTTCCTGTTGCCTAATTCCACCCATATTGCCTCCACTTTATCATCGATATTGCCAGTTATTCTTTTGCTCTTTTATCCTTTTGCCTTTTTGGACTGTATCTCCTCCCACAGTTTTCCAGCTAGAGACGTGCTGGACACATAGAAGTGTGCTTATTACCTAACGAGGGAATCCGTGGAAGCTTTACTGTGTTATCTGCAATGGGCAGAATGGGCTGAACCAACTGAGGTTTGTAACCAAAGCCCAAAAGACCATTACTTAATGAACTGTTAAACTGTTAAACTGTGTCTCTCAAAAACTAATACACAAACAAATACACACAACTATACAAACACACACAATCGAGTCCTAAACAAACACAAATCGAGTCCTAAAATGTATAAAATAAAAGCACAATGATAAAAATATGCAAGGCCCAGTGTAAACTACAACTCCCAGCATTCCCTGCTGCCATGCTGGAGAATGTTGAGAGCTGTGGAATCTGCAGGGCCACAGGACATCTCTTTTTTATTGCCACAAGCAAACAAAAAAAGACACAAGTATACACACCTACTGATACATCCCAACATCCACCCCACCCTTTCATTTCCGTGGCTTCATTCTCACCATAATAAAATATGTGCATTTAATCAGAATGGATTATGACATTTAAATGTCCTTTCATTACCATAGCAAGATTAAAGGTTCATACACACATGCGATCGGGCTCCCAACCCGCAACGCATGATGTGTACAACCGTTTCGGTCTGGGTTTGGCGAACGACCGACTTGGCGGATCTCCGTACAAACTTCCGTTTCGGCCCACACACGGGCAGATTATCGGCCAAAACGAACGGTTGTACACATCATGTGTGGCGAGTCGGAACCCGCGATCGCACGTGTGTACGAACCTTAAGTTTTAAATCCTGTACCCAGACACACACATTGCCTTTAGAGTTCAGCCTATCAAGCCAAATACAAAGTTTAGACTTTAACATTCCCTTTCTAGTTTAATTTACTTATCTTTAAGGTAAAATGTAATTAGGATTACTGGGGTGTTTTTGCTTAGTTTTCTACTAAATTGGATTTTGGGATTAGCTAAAGGGATTATTGGTATGGCCAAAACTGGTGCCATTGGGTATGGTCATTTATAATAATAAATCACTTAGATAAAACCTTTTTAGTGGTAATAACCTTATTGGCAATTTTGCAGAACCACTTTTCTACGAGCTCTGGTTCCAAAGAAACCTATTATACTTGAGTGACAGTAGATCTGTGTTCCTTACCCACTGGGTAGATCATGCACAGTCCTTTCAGCGTCTTTCCCCTCCCTATAAGAAAAGTTTGATTGCTTGATCTTAACAAAATGCCTGCCACTGTACAGAAACATTAAGAGGATACCACGGAAATAAGGCTCTGTCTTATCTTTTAAAGGATAAGTGCACTGTAAAAGCAAGTTAAGTTTAAAGGGGGGGAACAGATTTTTTAAAGCTAATGCTACAAATTAAACTTAACTTGCTTTTACAGTGCACTTATCCTTTAATGAAATGCCTACCACTGTAAAGCCTTGGGAGGGGGGGCAACCCACTACACATGATGTGTATGCACGGATGCTTCAGCTGATAATCATGCCATGTACGGGCACTTTGTCAGGTGGAACGGCCGTTCGGTTGGGGCTCATTGATGATCTGCCCAGCTGTTTCAGCTGACAAAGCACCCATACACGGCAGGATTATCCCCCAAAATGGCCATGCATAGCGGGTCGGCCCCCGCGATCACACGTGGGTATGCACTTTAAACCAATAGCATCAGCTAATTTGATAATAGACACCTGAACAGACTGTGCCCATCTCTGGCCTTCTGAGAATTGTTTTGAACTAATAAAAGTTAAGCTACCCACACAAATGAATGGCAGATTCTATTGGTGGTGATTAGAGATGTAATGTGGGTTAGAATAGAACCCGGTTGCGAATCGAATCTGAGGGTTTCGAAGTCCCGATGAAACTTTCAGAAATTTCACGGAACCCCTTTCTAAATTTATGATTTTTATCGAAAATAGACGATTATGGAAACTGAGACCGCGATAATAACCACAAAAGTAATGATCGATTTCGGTAACCCTCGAAAGTAATGATCGATTTCGGTAACCCTCGAAAGTAATGATCAATTTCGGTAACCCTAGAAAGTAATGATCGATTTCGGTAACCCTCAAAGGTAATGATCGATTTTGGTAACCCAAGAAAGTAATGATCGATTTCGGTAACCCTCGAAAGTAAGGATCGATTTCGGTAACCCTCGAAAGTAATGATCGATTTCGGTAACCCTCGAAAGTAATGATCGATTTCGGTAACCCTCGAAAGTAATTATCAATTTCGGTAACCCTCGAAAGTAATGATCGATTTTGGTAACCCTCAAAGGTAATGATCGATTTCGGTAACCCTAGAAAGTAATGATCGATTTCGGTAACCTCAAAGGTAATGAACGATTTCAGTAACCCTCGAAAGTATGGATCGATTTCGGCCTCGAAAGTAATGATCGATTTTGGTAACCCTCGAAAGTAATGATTGATTTCGGTAACCCTCAAAAGTAATGATCGATTTCGGTAACCCTCAAAAGTAATGATCGATTTCGGTAACCCTCGAAAGTAATGATCGATTTCGGTAACCCTCGAAAGTAATGATTGATTTCGGTAACCCTCGAAAGTAATGATCGATTTCGGTAACCCTCAAAAGTAATGATCGATTTCGGTAACCCTCGAAAGTAATGATCGATTTTGGTAACCCTCGAAAGTAATGATCGATTTCGGTAACCCTCGAAAGTAATGATCGATTTCGGTAACTCTCGAAAGTAATGATCGATTTCGATAACTCTCGAAAGTAATGATCGATTTCGGTAACTCTCGAAAGTAATGATCGATTTAGATAACTCTAGAAAGTAATGATCGATTTCGGTAACCCTCGAAAGTAACAACTGATTTCGGTAACCCTTGAAAGTAATGATCGATTTTGATAAACCTTAAAAGTAATGATCGATTTCGATAAACCTCAAAAGTAATGATTGATTTCGGTAACCCTTGAAAGTAATGATCGATTTCGGTAACCCTCGAATTTGGAATATCGGTAACTCTCGAAAATAGAATGCGGAAGCTGGAAAACAGCCCGATCGAGAGGAAAGATAGATGTAAAATAAGTTTTAGTTCTATTTACAGGTTCCCCAGACCATTCCCCAGCTCTCTGTGTCATTTACAGTAACCTACTATTACTATTTATCCCTCAATATGGACAGAAACCTTCCCATTCTCCAGGTCTCTGTGTCATTTACAGTAACCTACTATCACTATTTGTCCCTCAAAATGGACAGAAATTTTCAAATTTTTTCCCCCCATAGACTTCTATGGGTCCGTTTTCGAATCTTCGAATTTTCCGGAAAAAACGGAACGAAACTCAACAATTTGGAACATCTGTAGGTATGAGTAGTGTCTAATACGCCCAGAATAAGAGCGTTTGGCCAACCCGATCGTTCGGCGGCCGCGCGCTCGTTCGGGAAACGAAAGTACACACAGTAGCAATAAAGCCCCGATACCATCGTATCCGATGGTATCGGGGCTTTATCGTTACTGTGTGTACCCAGCTTTAGTTCGAGTTGCTGTAACTCATTGTGGTCTTTCAGGGCAGTTGAGAGTAACTGTTGGTACACAGCCCTGCACAGTCAGTAACTAGCTTAATTTACTTAATTCAATAATCACTATCGCTCAGTAATTTACACGGAGAGTGACTAGTTTAATAATTCTATAACCCCAGTAGTTCCTTAATTCACTAATCACCATCGCTCTGTAATTTACACGGAGAGTGACTAGTTTAATAATTCTATAACCCCAGTAACTCAGTATATAGCTTTTTGTTATAATAAATCATTACTTTCGAGGGTTACCGAAATCGATCATTACTTTCGAGGGTTACCGAAATCGATCATTACTTTCGAGGGTTACCGAAATCGATCATTACTTTCGAGGGTTACCGAAATCGATCATTACTTTCGAGGGTTACCGAAATCGATCATTACTTCGAGGGTTACCGAAATCGATCATTACTTTCGAGGGTTACCGAAATCAATCATTACTTTCGAGGGTTACCGATCGATCATTTACTTTCGAGGGTTACCGAAATCGATCATTACTTTCGAGGGTTCCGAAATCGATCATTACTTTCGAGGGTTACCGAAATCGATCATTACTTTCGAGGGTTACCGAAATCATCATTACTTTCGAGGGTTACCGAATCGATCATTACTTTCGAGGGTTACCGAAATCACATTACTTTCGAGGGTTACCGAAATCGTCATTACTTTCGAGGGTTACCGAATCGGTCATTACTTCGAGGGTTACCGAAATCGATCATTACTTTCGAGGGTTCCGAATCATCATTACTTTCGAGGGTTACCGAAATCGTCATTACTTTCGAGGGTTACCGAATCAATCATTACTTTCGAGGGTTACCGAATCGACATCTACTTTCGAGGTTACCGAAATCATCTTCTTTCGAGGGTTCCCGAAATCGGTCATTACTTTCGAGGGTTACCGAAATCGGTCATTACTTTCGAGGGTTACCGAAATCGATCATTACTTTCGAGGGTTACCGAAATCGATCATTACTTTCGAGGGTTACCGAAATCGATCATTACTTTCGAGGGTTACCGAAATCGATCATTACTTTCGAGGGTTACCGAAATCGATCATTACTTTCGAGGATTACCGAAATCGATCATTACTTTCGAGGGTTACCAAAATCGATCATTACTTTCGAGGGTTACCGAAATCGATCCATACTTTCGAGGGTTACTGAAATCGTTCATTACCTTTGAGGGTTACCGAAATCGATCATTCCTTTCTAGGGTTACCGAAATCGATCATTACCTTTGAGGGTTACCAAAATCGACATTACTTTCGAGGGTTACCGAATTGATAATTACTTCGGTTACCGAAATCGATCATTACTTTCGAGGGTTACCGAAATCGATCCTTACTTTCGAGGGTTACCGAAATCGATCATTACTTTCTTGGGTTACCAAAATCGATCATTACCTTTGAGGTTACCGAAATCGACATTACTTTCTAGGGTTACCGAAATTGATCATTACTTTCGAGGGTTACCGAAATCGATCATTACTTTCGAGGTTACCGAAATCGATCATACTTTTGTGGTTATTATCGCGGTCTCAGTTTCCATAATCGTCTATTTTCGATAAAAATCATAAATTTAAAAGGGGTTCCGTGAAATTTCTGAAAGTTTCATCGGGACTTCGAAACCCTCAGATTCGATTCGCAACCGGGTTCTATTCTAACCCACATTACATCTCTAATCACCACCAATAGAATCGGCCATTCATTTGTGTGGTAGCTTAACTTTTATTAGTTCAAAACAATTCTCAGAAGGCCAGAGATGGGCACAGTCTGTTCAGGTGTCTATTATCAAATAGCTGATGCTATTGGTTTAAAGGTGCATACCCACGTGTGATCGCGGGGGCCGACCCGCTATGCATGGCCATTTTGGGGGATAATCCTGCCGTGTATGGGTGCTTTGTCAGCTGAAACAGCTGGGCAGATCATCAATGAGCCCCAACCGAACGGCCGTTCCACCTGACAAATGCCCGTACATGGCATGATTATCAGCTGAGCATCCGTGCATACCCATCATTGTGTAGTGGGTTGCCCCCCCTCCCAAGGCTTTACAGTGGTAGGCATTTCATTAAAGATAAGTGCACTGTAAAAGCAAGTTAAGTTTAATTTGTAGCATTAGCTTTAAAAAATCTGTTCCCCCCCTTTAAACTTAACTTGCTTTTACAGTGCACTTATCCTTTAAAGATAACAGAGCCTTATTTCCGTGGTATCCTCTTAATGTTTCTGTACAGTGGCAGGCATTTTGTTAAGATCAAGCAATCAAACTTTTCTTATAGGGAGGGAAAGACGCTGAAAGGACTGTGCATGATCTACCCAGTGGTAAGGAACACAGATTACTGTCACTCAATGTATATATGTTTCTTTGGAACCAGAGCTCGTAAAAAGTGGTTCTGCAAAATTGCCAATAAGGTTATTACCACTAAAAAGGTTTTATCTAAGTGATTTATTATTATAATGACCATACCCTGGCACCAGTTTTGGCCATACCAATAATCCCTTAGCTAATCCCAAAATCCAATTTAGTAGAAAACTAACAAAAACACCAAGTAATCCTAATTACATTTTACCTTAAAGATAAGTAAATTAACTAGAAAGGAATGTTAAGTCTAAACTTTGTATTTGGCTTGATAGGCTGAACTCTAAAGGCAATGTGTGTGCTGGGTACAGATTTAAAACTTAAGGTTCGTACACACGTGCGATCGCGGGTTCCGACTCGCCACACATGTGTGTCACCGTTCGTTTTGGCCGATAATCTGCCCGTGTGGGGCCGAAACGGAAGTTTGTACGAGATCCGCCAAGTCGGTCGTTCGCCAAACCCAGACCGAAACGGTTTTACACATCATGCGTTGCGGGTTGGGAGCCCGATCGCATGTGTGTATGAACCTTTAATCTTGCTATGGTAATGAAGGACATTTAAATGTCATAATCCATTCTGATTAAATGCACTATTTTTATTATGGTGAGAATGAAGCCACGGAAATGAAAGGGTGGGGTGGATGTTGGGATGTATCAGTAGGTGTGTATACTTGTGTCTTTTTTTTGTTTGCTTGTGGAATAAAAAGAGATGTCCTGTGGCCCTGCAGATTCCACAGCTCTCACATTCTCCAGCATGGCAGCAGGGAATGCTGGGAGTTTAGTTTACACTGGGCCTTGCATATTTTTTATCATTGTGCTTTATTTTATACTTTTAGGACTCGATTTGTGTTTGTTTAGGACCGATTGTGTGTGTTTGTATAGTTGTGTGATTTGTTTTGTGTATTAGTTTTTGAGAGACACAGTTTAAACAGTTCTTAAGTAATGGTCTTTTGGGCTTTGGTTACAAACCTCAGTTGGTTCAGCCCATTCTGCCCATTGCAGATAACACAGTAAAGCTTCCACGGATTCCCTCGTTAGGTAATAAGCACACTTCTATGTGTCCACACGTCTCTAGCTGGAAAACTGTGGGAGGAGATACAGTCCAAAAAGGCAAGGGATAAAAGAGCAAAAGAATAACTGGCAATATCGATGATAAAGTGGAGGCAATATGGGTGGAATTAGGCAACAGGAAAGGGGTAATGTCATTCTTGGTGTCTGCTATACCGCCAAATGCTAGCAGAAGGAGGTGAGTCAACTTCATATGCATTGGCAAGGGCTGCAAGTTTGGCAAGGTGTGCTCATTATGGGGGACTTTAATTACCCTGACATTGATTGGTGTGGTGGAACTGCCATCACAGAAAAAGGCGATAATTCCTGAATTTGCTGCAGGATAATTTTCTCTCACAGGTGTTGAGGTTCCTACTAGAAAAGGAGCTCTGTTGGATCTGGTAATATCTAAGATTGTGGACGCATTATAGATATAAAGGTAACTGAGGCTTAGGGAATATGTGACCATGAAATAGTGGCATTTGGACTTTGTTATCGAAAGGAAAAGTGCGCTGGGTTAACAAAGACTTTTAATTTCGAAGGCAAATTTTCCCATGTTAAAAGCAGCTCTACAGAATGTCACTGGGATAATGTATTATCAGGTAGGTACTGAACAGAAGTAGACTGTGTTCAAGGGGATTTTAAGCCAGTTCACATCTTAATTTACATCCTTGGGAAATAAATGTAAAAAAAATAAATCCGCGCCCATGTGGCTGAATTCTGATGTAAAGAGGCAAATGGAAAGGAAGAAAAAGGCATTAAAAACCTTTAAGGCCAAGGGAATGAAAAAAAAAAGTGAATAGGTTGGACTTGATGGACGTATGTCTTTATTCAACCTTAATTACTATGTTACTATGTTACTATGTAATGCATGCCACCCTATTAAGTCAAGCAATAAACAGCTTCAACCACACATTTATACATACAAGAAGCAGACACAATGTCTCTGTGTGTACACTTAGCAAGCTTTGCTACAGCAATTACTCTTCAACTGAAAATAATTGAATCATAAACGTTTACAGAAGTTCTTAGTTTCCCCTTTAAATGCCGAATAAAAATAGTACGGTAAGAGTATCAGGGAGTAATATAATCTGTTTAACAAAAGTCCATATGGACACTAGCCTGGTGGGTGCAGACGTCCAGTTTCCCCACTTCAAGGGAACACACATAGATCAGCAATAAAGAGTAGAGTCGCACTCCAAGTGAAAGGTGGGTTTATACAAAACCGATCATCAACAACAACGTTTCGGGGGTAAAATCCCCCTTCATCAGGTGATGAGTCAGCAACACACACACACGGTTAAATAGCCAAGTGCAAGGTAAGTATGACCATCACATGCTGGGTGGGTCCAGGAAAATTTACATTCATGCTTACTCACTTGTGACAATTGTGATTGTAAAATGTAAAAGTGCAGCTCTACTCTTTATTGCTGTATCAGGGAGTAAACCTTTGTCTCCTATAACCCAGCACGTTCCATCTGCTTTCAATTTCACTCTCCTCCTCTACGTTTCACCCTCATGGTTCTATTAATAGACTCGTAGTTTTAATTCAGCGTTTTACATTTGGATAATTTGTATGCATTCCCCATATTTGCCTTAACGTGTGTAATGCCAAGAACAGGCCTAGGGATGGATACAGATGGAGTTAAACACAGACTGGGGAATTTAGCTAGAAACACACTTGGAAAGATTTGTGTCAATTTAAAGGACAACTAATAACTAGAAAGGGAAAGTTTAAATATAAACTTTGAATTTGGCTTAAAAGACCGCATTTTGGAAGGGAATTTGTGTGTATGTGCTGCAGATTTTAAAACTCAATAATGCCAACTAAGAGGACATTGTTGTTTTTTACTTACCCTTTGAATACGTTACATGCATTAAAGGTAGGTCAGTTGGTGTGTGTGCTCATATCAGGTTGGGGGATAAAATATATATGTCTTTTTTGTGTTTACAACCATAAAACTATCTTTTATTGTGGATAAATCTAAGTTAGTTTTTTTACTTTAGTTACCCTTTAAATATGGCTTCCATGGGAATGGAAAGGTAGGTCAGTAGGTGGGTGTACCTGTGTCTGTGTGGGGGGTTGGGGGTATCGCCATTTGTATTCATGACCATGAAACAAACTGTTTGAAATATCCACATGTGAGGATTGTTACCATTATAGTCTATGGGAAAAAATGTCCGGAAATTCGCCGATAAGGACGTAACGCTTTCATGTCTCTAGCTCAAAAACTGTAGGAGGAGATACAGTCCAAAAAAGCGGAAGAATAAAACGGAAGAAGAAAAAGAAGAAGACGAAGAAATAGAAAGAACAGCAATTTGGCTTTTTAAGCCAAATTAATAACATATTTTAGAAAGAATGGCCTCTTTAAAATACGTTGATATATCATAGTTTGTCCTATGAATTCATTACTGTATGCCTGCTATGCTCCTGGAGGCCTCATGGAAACTGAGCAATTTAGAAACCTGTACTGAGCCTGGGCATGCTCAGAAGAGGCAGACAGGGGATTAACATTCAGTCATTGGCTGTAATGTCAACTGTGAAATCCATAACTGACAGTTACTAACTGGAAGAACCAGGAAGCAGAAACAGGGGCAACAGGACATTGTGCAGGATTTCAGGTTAGACTTATATATTTCACATTTCAAACTATTACCGTTTAGGGTTTTGGGGGGTGATTTACCTGTGTGTAAGTTTTTATTTTAGGGCTGGACTTGCCCTTTAATCTACCGATTACTTGATGAAGATTAAAGGGCAATTATACCAAAAAAAACTCAACCTTTTTATATGAGGGAGGCAGGACAGAGTATGATTTATCACTATTGGCTGTCAACATCAAGTAATCAGGCACTCTCTGATGAAGTTTATTTTGACTCACAAATTTGCATATGTTTTCCTGCCCATCAGGTAATAAGTCACTTTGGTAATTAAGGTGCAAAAATAATTATAGGTTTTCCTGTAACAAACCTTACATACGTGGAAAATTACAGAGATGCAAAAGATAAAATAAATTAGTGCGGCGTGTGCAAGGCAAAGGCTGGTTAGTAATAAATGACAAACTGTGAAATTGCAGGTCAAAAACAAAGGGGCCAAGGGGGCCCCATCTTCAGGCCTGTGCCCTGTTAAACTATTTCTTTAAATGCAGAATACATGAACATTTACACTGCTCTAAACTTGTCATACCTACTCCACTAACGTTAATAGATGAAATCAACTGGTCCCATTGCACTGTGCCCCCCCTGACAGTAGGGGGAGCTGTGCATTCTCCCATTCCAATGCTCCTTGAGTCCTGACCAGTAAGATGCTGCCTGAAGGGGGTGCTATTACCCCCTCGCCTTACTGTACCATACTCTTTTACTATAAACCAAACTACCTAAGAATACATTAAAATGGAAAATAATCTGTGTTCTGTTAGTTCCACCATAATAGTACAAACAAGGAATCATTTGCCCTACAGCAGGCTTTTTGATGGGATTTGCTAACAGTTGTGCTATTACTTCGCATACAAGATTGTTGTAGCTAAATTAGCCCATCAGACCATAATAATAATAAAATTAGTATTATAGAATATACGGGCATATTTATCAATGTGGGCGTATTGGTTCGCTATGGCTGCCGCACTGTTTTAAGGCTACGGTCGCAGATTCCCCACAATCATAAAGACACGCTGATTGTGTAAAATAAAGTGATTAGATTGTAAGCTCTTAGGCTGGGTACGCACAAGCATATTTCCCGGCCCCACCACCCAATATTACTGTGTATCAGTCAGTCGGACCAAACGATCTTAAGTAATTTACCGGTGGTGGCGATCAATGTCGGTTACACGCTCACCCAACTTGGAAAAACAGGCAAATGGACATTTTGGTCCATAGGAGGCCCTGCGATTGCCAATGATTTTACCGACATGCCGGATCGGCTGACCGCTCGCTAGTGGTGAACAGACAGTCAGGATGAAAAATCCCCCCGCGTGTACCCAGCCTTAGGGGCAAGAATGTTCATGTGTTATTTATAAAGGCGTGATTTGTTATCACACATTACCGCACCCTTAACAATCGTAATTGTCCATACAATTACAATCACAGCCGTATATTTACAATCATTGTAATTGTACCATCACCTACTGTATACAATAGGATAGTGGTATCGTACTACCGATTGTCCATGGGGTCGGAATGTACTGTTACAATAACCCACGGCATCGTACGTTTCTGATTGTGTGGTTGTCATATCATTAGTTCCCTATCACTCATAGCAATAATAGTTTATTTTGTTCTGCTGCTATGAAAACTTTGGAAAGGAGACAAGTTAAGTGATTAACAGATTGACTGAAGTTGTTAGCAATTCACACCTTTAATGAGGTGTTGGTTTGGAAAACTTCCTGCCAGCGAATAGCAGATCCTGTGCCTCCCTTATGAGATGGCTTGTAAACTGTGGCTTCCTCATCACCACAAATCAGCGTTCCGTAGCCTGAGGTGTAAAACCTCCTCCTAAGCTTTGCACAGCCTGCTGTTATTGACTTTTCCCCTCTAGGTTTTCTGTATAATAAAGCTGAGTACACACAGTACCGATCTTGGACAGATGACTGTGATCTGTAAGATTCCGTCTGTCATCTGCTGAAGGTGCGGTTACACACAGTCCTTCGATCTGATTGGGAGTTTTTCTGATGCACACATATACACAAACAATTATATATTATATACACTTTATGCAGAAAGATTGTTCTTTGCCCACACACATGGCAACAATGTTATCAGCTCCCTATACTGTAGTAAAGGGACCCAACAATGATCTGATGGAAATTTCTGTTTGGACCAATATTACCTCTGAAATCCATACACCTGACCAATGGGATTTGCTGAAAATCATCCATGTGTATGAACACCAAGTATAAGGAAGATTGTTCTGGACTGCAACACACCCCAACAATCACAGCTGGCTTCCTATACTACAGGGAGCCGACCTGGGGCGAAGGAAATTTTACTTGTATAGAGAGCCAATAGAAATCATTAAAATGTGTGGCCACCCAATGATCCTTAAACTATGCAAGGAGATTGTGTCTGTGTAAATTGCAATCTGTAGTCCAATGGAATCTGCTACGGATTGCTACAGTGTGTCCCCAGCTGTAACTAAAGATGTTTTCTTTTTTAGCAGTATGTGATATCTAATGATGATTCCTGGTTTCAAACTGAACCTAGTTTTAAGGTCACTATGCAATTTGTACAAGTTTAATACTGATATTAGACTATAAATGAAATCACGGGTGATTGCGGAACTTCCGCTCCCATTGACCTTAATTGGGTACGATTGCTTTCCATAACACTCAAATTCATTGATCAATTTCAGTAACCCTCGAATGTATCATTCGGTAACTCTCGAATGTAGCCCTTGGTTTCGGCAACCCTCGAATGCAGCGTTCAATTTCTGTAACCCTCGAATGTAGTCTTCGATTTTGGTATCCCTTGAATTCGTCCATAACCCTCAAATGTAGCATGCGCATACCCAACATTGCCTGATCGTGGGGAAAGTCAGGTCCCTGAGCCATTTAGAGTAAGTTACCATTACTCATTGACTTTAATGGTTCCACTCGCGGATTTTCGGATTTTCAAATTTCGGCCATCTACATACAACTGCAGAGTAGGATTATCCATTAAGGTAACCTAGGCAGCTGCCTAGGGCCCGGTAAACATCAGGGGGCCCTGTTTCAGTACTACAGCACATAAAACACAAGAACAAGGGCCCCCCAAATTTCAGTCCTGCCCTGGGTCCAATTTGACATTGATCCATCTCTGCTTACCAGCCACAACCTTCCATGATCCACCATACAACCTGGGACCCAATATGATCAGCTATGTGGGCTTGATGAAATCATTAAAACTGGGTACACACATTACCGATACCGAATCCATCGATACCAACAGGATGGTCCCTTTTTCGGTGATATGTGTACCGCAGTTCTGAGAATTCCCTGAGCTGACAAACATTTACCATCGGCCCCGGATTGCTTAGAACTGACTCCTTCAGCCACGGCTAGTCCTGAACGCTTTACATAGGGAGAAAGCTTGGGGCTGAGTGTGGGAGGATCTTTTAAAAAAGTCTTAAAGATTCTGTCTGTCATCTTTTAATGATCTTTACTGTCTGTCCCTTTAGATGCATGGCTTGGGCCACATGCATGTAATTCCCATTACACACTGTAAACCAATTAACCAATATAATCGTGTTCTGCACCATAATTTGCCTTCTGTCCTCATTTTCTACAGTCCAGGAAACATGGCAATTAAAGGCCTACAGCATGATCAGCAATGACTGTCAGTGTGCTGTCTTCTAACTCAGAGGCCTGACAAGCTTTACGACCATATATGTTGCCATTGTAACGCAAAGGAAGGATATTGCATGGAACGGATGAACAGCGGCACGGAAGGACAAGTGTGAAATTCAGTTTAACTTTCCCTTAAAACGTAAGTTACCTTATGGTGACATAAATGGACTATAAAACGTTGCTGTATGTAATTCTTATGTTTTAACAAACTTTTAAGCATGGTAAAGACAAGTTCTGGTTTTAAAAAAAAATTGTTGAGATTCAAAAACTGGCGGTTTTCTTAAAGCTGCAGATCTGGCAAAATGTTTAAAATATCAATAACCGCAGAAAAAATGTGGTCAAAAGGTGAAAACTGTGGTAAGAAAATTGATTTATGGAATTTCAATAGTTCCATGGAACCACTGATGGAAAACTCACCATTTTAATACATGCGTACTAAAATGCAAAAAAGCCTCATAAAAGAGGAGACTTCTGGGCAATTTTCATGTTACCAGGGCAGCAAATTATTATGCCATCTGGTGGGCTTTAAGAGTACTACATGAGCTGAGCGCCATCTATAGCCCAGTTTTAACTTTATTGAGCCTCCATTAGTAGACAGTAGGCAACTCTGGCCAAATGATGTGTCTTTTAATTTCCTTTAATTCATATGCAAACAAGCCTTGTGAAAGAGGAGTCTTATGGGTAATATTAATCAAAATAACATGCATTCTCTGTTCACTCCCCTTACAATGTGCTGGTGTCATGCTCTGAGCACCATATACCATAAATTCTATTCATAGGACAACTCCTTTCCCCTTTGTATTAAGTTTGGAGGATGAAGATTTAAGTACTATAGTTAATAACATGCTGTCCACTGGCATTTTATTCCACTGTAGATGGAAATATTATTTTTACACTGTATTTATTTTATTTGATGGCTAAAGAAAATGGGATGAAAGGAGAATTAGTAGCAATATAAAACCAGGCCTTCTCCCTCCCCTCCAAAAAGTATTGCGGTTTGCAATAAAAAAGAAGCAATACTTGCCTAAAGTTGCACTCACAGGGTCACCCCCCTTTATGAATTCAGGCCAGCCAATGTCTTTCCACAATTCAGAGGGAACTTTGGTCTAGACCTCATTAATATGAATGCTTCCTCTGTGCACGCCCACTGAGGCCTGGATGGGTGATTGCATATAATTATGTAATTACATATCTTCCATACCTCAATGATTGACGTGATTGGCAAAACACAAACAGCAATTGCAAAGGGCCCTTGGGTAAACAAAAGGACAACAATCTTAAGGTTAGTACACACCTGCGATTGCGGGTCCAGACCCGCCACGCACGCTGTGTCCGAACGTTCGTTTCGGCCAATAATCGGCCCGTGTATGGGCACTTTATCGGCCAAAACGCACATTCAGTCACACACGGGCCGATTATCGGCCAAAATGAACGTTCGTACAAATTGTGTGTCGTGGGGCTGGACCCGCGATCGCACGTGTGTACGAACCTTAAGGTAAACGCAAGCTAGTTTATGGTTATCTAGCCAGATTAGGTCTAAGGTAAACCCAAGCTAGTTTATGGTTATCTAGCCAGATTAGGTCTAAGGTAAACCCAAGCTAGTTTATGGTTAATCTAGCCGATTAGGTCTAAGGTAAACCCAAGCTAGTTTTATGGTTACCTAGCCAGATTAGGTCTAAGGTGATCCAAGCCTAGTTTATGGTTACCTAGCCAGATTAGGTCTAAGGTGATCCCAAGCTAGTTTATGGTTACCTAGCCGATTAGGTCTAAGGTGATCCAAGCTAGTTTTGTTACCTAGCCAGATTAGGTCTAAGGTAAACCCAAGCTAGTTTATGGTTACCTAGCCAGATTGGTCTAAGTAAACCCAAGCTAGTTTATGGTTATCTAGCCAGTTAGGTCTAAGGTAAACCCAAGTTAGTTTATGGTTACCTAGCCAGATTAGGTCTAAGGTAAACCCAAGCTAGTTTATGGTTACCTAGCCAGATTAGGTCTAAGAGTAAACCCAAGCTAGTTTATGGTTATCTAGCCAGATTAGGTCTAAGGTAAACCCAAGCTAGTTTATGGTTATCTAGCCAGATTGTGCTAAGGTAAACCCAAGCTAGTTTATGGTTACCTAGCCAGATTAGGTCTAAGGTAAACCCAAGCTAGTTTATGGTTACCTAGCCAGATTAGGTTAAGGTAAACCCAAGCTAGTTTATGGTTATCTAGCCAGATTAGGTCTAAGGTAACACCCAGCTAGTTTATGGTTACCTAGCCAATTAGGTCTAAGGTAACCCAAGCTAGTTTATGGTTACCTAGCCAGATTAGGTCTAAGGTAACCCAAGCTAGTTTATGGTATCTAGCCAGATTAGGTCTAAGGTAAACCCAAGCTAGTTTATGGTTACCTAGCCAGATTAGGTCTAGAAACCCAAGCTAGTTTATGGTTACCTGACCAGATTAGGTCTAAGGTAAACCCAAGCTAGTTTATGGTTACCTAGCCAGATTAGGTCTAAGGTAACCCAAGCTAGTTTTGGTTACCTAGCCAGATTAGGTTCTAAGGTGATCCCAAGCTAGTTTATGGTTACCTAGCCAGATTAGGTCTAAGGTAAACCCAAGCTAGTTTTGGTTACCTAGCCCTTAGGTCTAAGGTAAACCCAAGCTAGTTTATGGTTACCTAGCCAGATTAGGTCTAAGGTGAAACCCAAGCTAGTTTATGGTTACCTGCCAGATTAGGTCTAAGGTGAACCCAAGCTAGTTTATGGTTACCTAGCCAGATTAGGCCTAAGGTAAACCCAAGCTAGTTTTGGTTACCTCCAGATTAGGTCTAAGGTAACCCAAGCTAGTTTTGGTTACCTAGCCAGATTAGTCTAAGGTGAACCCAAGCTAGTTTATGTACCTAGCCAGATTAGGTCTAAGGTAACCCAAGCTAGTTTTTGGTTACCTAGCCAGATTAGGTCTAAGGTGAACCCAAGCTAGTTTATGGTTACCCTAGCAGATTAGGTCTAAGGTAAACCCAAGCTAGTTTATGGTTACCTAGCCAGATTAGGTCTAAGGTGACCCAAGCTAGTTTTATGGTTACCTAGCCAGATTAGGTCTAAGGTAACCCAAGCTAGTTTTTGGTTACCTAGCCAGATTAGGTTCTAAGGTGAACCCAAGCTAGTTTATGGTTACCTAGCCATTAGGTCTAAGGTAACCCAAGCTAGTTTATGGTTACCTAGCCAGATTAGGTCAAGGTAAACCCAAGCGTTTATGGTTACCTAGCCAGATTAGGTCTAAGGTGATCCCAAGCTATTTTATGGTTACCTAGCCAGATTAGGTCTAAGGTAAACCCAAGCTAGTTTATGGTTACCTGCCGATTAGGTCTAAGTGACCAAGTTAGTTTATGGTTACTAGCCAGATTAGTCTAAGGTAAACCCAGCTAGTTATGGTTACCTAGCCAGATTAGGTCTAGGTGAACCCAAGCTAGTTTTATGGTTACCTAGCCAGATTAGGTCTAAGGTAAACCCAAGCTAGTTTATTGGTTACCTAGCCAGATTAGGTCTAAGGTAAAACCCAAGCTAGTTTATAGTACCTAGCCAGATTAGTCTAAGGTGATCCCAAGCTGTTTATGGTTACCTAGCCAGATTAGGTTTAAGTAAACCCAAGCTAGTTTTTGGTTACCTAGCCAGATTAGGTCTAAGGTGAACCCAAGCTAGTTTATGGTTCCTAGCCAGATTAGGTCTAGGAGTGATCCCAAGCTAGTTTATGGTTCCTAGCCCGATTAGGTCTACTAAGGTAAACCCAAGCTAGTTTATGGTTACCTAGCCAGATTAGGTCTAAGGTGAACCCAAGCTAGTTTATGGTTACCTAGCCAGATTAGGTCTAAGGTAAACCCAAGCTAGTTTATGGTTACCTAGCCAGATTAGGTCTAAGGTGAACCCAAGCTAGTTTATGGTTACCTAGCCAGATTAGGTCTAAGGTAAACCCAAGCTAGTTTATGGTTACCTAGCCGTTAGGTCTAAGGTAAACCCAAGCTAGTTTATGGTTACTCTAGCCAGATTAGGTCTAAGGTAAACCCAAGTTAGTTTATGGTTACCTAGCCAGATTAGGTCTAAGGTAAACCAAGCTAGTTTATGGTTCCCTAGCCAGATTAGGTCTAAGGTAAACCCAAGCTAGTTTTGGTTACCTAGCCAATTAGGTCTAGGTAAACCCAAGCTAGTTTTATGGTTATCTAGCCAGATTAGGTCTAAGGTAAACCCAAGCTAGTTTATGGTACCTACCAGATTAGGTCTAGGTACCCCAAGCTAGTTTATGGTTACCTAGCCATTAGGTCTAAGGTAAACCCAAGCTAGTTTATGGTTATCTAGCCAGATTAGGTCTAAGGTAAACCCAAGCTAGTTTATGGTTACCTGCCATATAGGTCTAAGGTGAACCCAAGCTAGTTTTATGGTTACCTAGCCGATTAGGTCTAAGGTAACCCAACTAGTTTATTGTTACTAGCCAGATTAGGTCTAAGGTAAACCCAAGCTATTAATGGTTACCTAGCCAGATTAGGTCTAAGGTAACCCAAGCTATTTTATGGTTACCTAGCCAGATTAGGTCTAAGTAACCCAAGCTAGTTTATGGTTACTAGCCAATTAGTCTAAGGTAACCCAAGCTAGTTTATGGTTACCTAGCCAATTAGGTCTAAGGTGACCCAAGCTAGTTTATGGTTACCTAGCCAGATTAGGTCTAAGGTAAACCCAAGCTAGTTTTGGTTACCTAGCCGATTAGGTCAAGGTAAACCCAAGCTTTTATGGTTACCTAGCCAGATTAGGTCTAAGGTGAACCCAAGCTAGTTTATGGTTACCTAGCCGATTAGGTCTAAGGTGAACCCAAGCTAGTTTATGGTTACCTAGCCAGATTGGCCTAAGGTAAACCCAAGCTAGTTTTTGGTTCCCTAGCCAGATTAGGTCTAAGGTACCCAAGCTAGTTTATGGTTACTAGCCAATTAGGTCTAAGGTGAACCCAAGCTAGTTTATGGTTACCTAGCCATTAGGTCTAAGGTAACCCAAGCTAGTTTTTGGTTACCTAGCCAGATTAGGTCTAAGGTGAACCCAAGCTGTTTATGGTTACCTAGCCAGATTAGCTAAGTCTAGGTAACCCAAGCTAGTTTTGGTTACCTAGCCAGATTAGGTCTAAGGTAACAAGCTAGTTTATGGTTACCTAGCCAGATTAGGTCTAAGGTAAACCCAAGCTAGTTTTGGTTACCTAGCCAATTAGGTCTAGGTGCCCAGCAGTTTATGGTTACCTAGCCAGATTAGGTCTAAGGTACCCAGCTAGTTTATGGTTACCTAGCCAGATTAGGTCAAGGTAAACCCAAGCTAGTTTATGGTTTACCTAGCCAGATTAGGTTCTAAGGTGAACCAAGCTAGTTTTATGGTTACCTAGCCAGATTAGGTCTAAGGTAAACCCAAGCTAGTTTATGGTTACCTAGCCGATTAGGTCTAAGGTAACCCAAGCTTAGGTTATGGTTACTAGCCAGATTAGGTCTAAGGTAACCCAAGCTAGTTTATGGTTACCTAGCCAGATTGTCTAGTGAACCAAGCTAGTTTGGTTACCTAGCCAGATTAGGTCTAAGGTAAACCCAAGCTAGTTTTATGGTTACCTAGCCACGATTAGGTCTAGGTAACAACCCAATCTAGTTTTTAGTTACCCTAGCCAGATTAGGTCTAAGGTGATCCAAGCTAGTTTATGGTTACCTAGCCCGATTAGGTTATAAGGTAAACCCAAGCTAGTTTTTGGTTACCTGCCAGATTAGTAAGGTGAACCCAGCTAGTTTATGGTTCCTAGCCAAGATTAGGTCTAAGGTGATCCCAAGCTAGTTTATGGTTACCTAGCCGATTAGGTCTAGGTAAACCCAAGCTAGTTTTGGTTACCCTAGCCAGATTAATCTAGGTGAACCCAAGCTAGTTTTGGTTACCTAGCCAGATTAGGTCTAAGGTGATCCCAAGCTAGTTTATTGGTTACCTAGCCCATTATGTCTAAGGTAAACCCAAGCTAGTTTTGTTACCTAGCCGAATTAGGTCTAAGGTGAACCCAGCTAGTTTATGGTTACCTAGCCAGATTAGGTCTAAGGTAACCCAAGCTAGTTTATGGTTACCTAGCCAGATTAGGTCTAATGTAAACCCAAGCTAGTTTATGGTTACCTAGCCAGATTAGGTCTAAGGTGACCCCAGCTAGTTTATGGTTACCTAGCCAGATTAGGTCTAAGGTGAACCCAAGCTAGTTTATGGTTACCTAGCCGATTAGGTCTAAGGTAACCCAAGCTAGTTATGGTTACCTAGCCAGATTAGGTCTAAGGTAAACCCAAGCTAGTTTATGGTTACTAGCCAGATTAGGTCTAAGGTAAACCCAGCTAGTTTTGGTACCCATAGCCAGATTAGGTCTAAGGTAAACCCAAGCTAGTTTATGGTTACCTAGCCAGATTAGGTCTAAGGTGAACCCAAGGTAGTTTATGGTTACCTAGCCAGATTAGGTCTAAGGTGAACTCAAGACTATACTAGACAGTTAAGCCCATTATATAAACGGTCGCTAGACCTCCTCCCCCTTGTCCCGCAGTGTTAAGTCCCGATCCTCCCGCAGTGTCGAATCCTGATGCACGCACATACTTCCGCCCATGTGCACAGGCCAAAAAACTCCCCCTCTCAGACGCGTCTCTTTTACAATGTCGGCACCTCTAAGGTAACAGTCCACGCACGTAACAGTCCACGCACATCCACCAACCACCAGTGGCACTAGGCACATGCCTACTGTGCCTAATGCTAAATACGGGCCTGAAGATAGTTTATGAACTCCTAATCAGTTTAGGTCTAAGGTAAACCCAAGCTACTTTATGGTTACCTAGTCAGATTAGGTTACGTCTGCTAGGTCCTCCTCCTAGATACTTTTATTGGGAAGGGGGTCTAGGGTGCAGGTGAGGCCAGTATAGTTTTCCATTAAAATATAATATGTAAGAGTAGAGAGTATTTTATTACCTAAAACCCAGTATAGCGATGCACCTTCTGTCAGTCTCCCACAGCTTTCTCGAAGTTGTATTATGAAAGAAATATTGAATCTTGCTATATTCGCTGGTTTAATGTTCTCTAATGGGCCCTTAGCAGACTATAGTTAGTCTAATTAGTGTAATAACTTCAGCCATACAAGCTAGTCATGATACTGAACCTTTATTAACAACCCTTTTTGAAAGAAAGGCTAATAAAGAATAACGTTCCCACACATGTGCAAATGCCACAATTTATGGCTGATTCCATTGAAATCCATCATTTTCAGTGTTTCGGGCGGGTCGGGCCGAATTATTGCATGGTTTACTGGTGGCGGCCGCAGGACAGGTCAGAAAACCACGGCAGATCGTGCAGTCCTCTATGGACCACACGATTTGTCGTGGTTACTGTCGGACGTGGCTGCTTTGCCGTGACCGACAGTCCTTCCTCCTGGCTGACTGGTCGAAAGTCTGAAATGGTCGGTCAGGAGGAGAATTGGCACGTTTGCACCAGCCTTAAGTTTCGTTGACCCGCAAATAAACTGCCACGATCTCCTCCTATATCATTGAAGGCCACAAACAATGTAACGTTATCAGCTCCAACGTAAATATTCCGTCAGACTGATTGATCATCTGATGCTGAGTTCATCAGAAAAAAACTGTATGGAAGTAATGACGCCTGTGGATGTGTCAGGGTTCATCTCAGCTTCCGAAATGAGTAACTGATCGTGCTTCGGTAACCGCAAATACGGGAAACGTACGTGACCGAATTGTAGCGGTCTACACTACGCTCGAGAAACGGTTGAACGATACGATTTCGGTGGGAACTGTTCCTCGGAGAAGTGGAGGGGTGAGGCAGACTTCTGGTAACCCAAAATAGCGCAGTCTGTGGAAAGATGAATGGGAGCATGATCGATTTCAAAAGGTAACGGCAACAACCCTGCTGATAGTGAGTGTAATGACATGCGGATTTGACGTTAATAGCACCTAAGCGTAAAGATTGGGCTGATTCTATTACTCGTGGTAAAGAAGTTGGGGTTAATTCACAAAAAGGGGTACCAAAAAGCTATAGTACAGATGGCTTAGAAAAAAAAATAGCTGGAATATGTTTGTACTTGAGCCTAGTATCTTAGTAGGTACTGGTATATTCGAACTTAATTACGATGTTACTATGTTATCTAGTAATGCAGCCCCTAGCTCTAAGTCAAGCAATAAACAGCTTCAGAACGCACACATTTAACATACAAGAAGCAGACACGAATGTTCTCGTGTGAGCACTTGCTGTCAAGCTTTCGCTACAGCAATTGACTCCTTCACTGGAAAATAATGAACAAGTAACGGTGTTACCCAGAGTAGTTCTTAGTTCTCCTCCTGTTAAAGTGGCCGTAATAAAAAAATGAGCTACGGTAAGAGCTTATCAGGCGAGTAAATATAAATCATGTTTATACAAAAGTCCTTATGTACACTAGCCTGGTGGGTGCAAGACGTCCACGTTTGGCCACACACTTCAAGGAACACACTAGGAGATCAGCAATAAGAGTAGAGTCCGCACTCCAAGTGAATGAGGTGGCGGTATTATGTTATCATAAACCGATCATCAACAACAACGTTGTCGGGTGTGGTGTATCAAATGCCCCCTCTCATAGAGGTCGAACCGACGTGCGGACGGGGGGGGGGGGTTAAATAGCCAAGTGCAAGTTAGTATGACCATCACTGGCTGGGTGGGTCCAGGAAAATTTACATTCATGCTTCTCACTTGTGCCAATTGTGATTGTAAAATGTAAAGTGCAGCTCTCTCTTTATTGCTGTATCACAGGAGTAAACCTTTGTCTCCTATAACCCGCACGTTCCATCTGCTTCCTATTTCACTCCTCCTCCTCTACTTTTTCACACCCTCATGGTTCTATATAGACTCGTAGTTTTAATTCAGCGTTTTAAATTCTTTGGATAATTTGTATGCATTCCCCATATTTGCCTAACGTGTGTAATGCCAAGAAACAGGCCTAGGATGGATACAGATGGATTTACCACAGACTGGGGATTTAGCTAGAAACACACTTGGAAAGATTTTGTGTCAATTTAAGGACAACTAATAACTAGAAAGTGAAAGTTTAAATATAAACTTGAATTTGGCTTAAAAGACCGCATTTTGGAAGGGAATTTGGGTGTAGTTGTGGCGCCGATTTTAAAACTCAATAATGCCAACTAAGAGGACCTTGTTGTTTTTTTTACTTACCCCTTGAATACGTTCCATGCATTAAAGGTAGGTCAGTTTTGGTGGTGTGTGCTCATATCAGGTTGGGATAAAATATATATGTCTTTTTTGTGTTTACAACCATAAACATCTTTTATTGTGGATAAATCTAAGTTGTTTTTTTAACTTTAGTTACCTTAATAATTGGCTTCCATGGGAGGGAAGGTAGGTCAGTAGGTGGGTGTACCTGTGTCTGTGTGGGGGGTTGGGGGTACGCCATTTGTATTCATGACCATGAAACAAACTGTTTGAAATATCCACATGTGAGGATTGTTACCATTATATTCTATGGGAAAAAATGTCCGAAATTCGCCGATAAGGACGTAACGCTTTCATGTCTCTAGCTCAAAACACTGTAGGAGGAGATACAGTCCCAAAAAGCGGAAGAATAAAACGGAAGAAGAAAAAGAAGAAGACGAGAAATAGAAAGAACGGCAATGGCTTTTTAAGCCAATTAATACATATTGTTAGAAAGAGTTGCCTCTTTAAAAATACGTTGATATATCAAGTTTGTCCATATGAATTCATTACTGTATGCCTGCTATCTCCTGGAGGCCTCATGGAAACTGAGCATTTAGAAACCTGTACTAGCCTGGGCATGCTCAGAAAGAGCAGACAGGGGATTACATCCGTCATTGTGGGCTGTAATGTCAACTTGAATCCATAACTAACAGTTACTAACTGGAAGAACCCAGGAAGCAGAACAGGGGCAACAGACATTGTGCAGGTTTTCAGGTTAGACTTATATATTTCACATTTCAACTATTACCGTTAGGGTTTTGGGGGTGATTTACCTGTGTGTAGTTTTTATTTTAGGGCTGGACTTTGCCCTTTAATCTACGCGATTACTTGATGAAATTAAAGGGCAATTATAAACCAAAAAACTCAACCTTTTTTATATGAGGGAAGAGGACAGAGTAGGATTTATCACTATTGGCTGTCAACATCAAGTAATCAGGCACTCTCTGATGAAGTTTTTTTTGACTCACAAATTTGCATATGTTTTCCTGCCCATCAGTAATAAGTCACTTTGGTAATTAAGGGTGCAAAAAATATTATAAGGTTTTCCTGTAACAAACCTTACATACGTGGAAATTTACAGAATGCAAAAAGATAAAATAATTATTTGCGGCGTGTGCGGCAAAGGCTGGTTTAATAAATGACAAACTGTGAAAATGCAGGTCAAAAACAAAGGGGCCAAGGGGGCCCCATCTACAGGCCTGTGCCCTGTTAAAAACTATTTCTTTAAATGCAGAATATCAATGAACATTTACACGCTCTAAAACTTGTCATACCTACTCACTAACGTTAATAGATGAAATCAACTGTTCGCCATTGCACTGTGCCCCCCCTGACAGTAGGGGGAGCTGTGCTCGTCTCCCATTCTTCCATTCCAATGCTTCCTTGAGTCCCTGACCAGTAAGATGCGCCTGAAGGGGGTGCTATTACCCCCTCGCCTTACTGTACCATACTCTTTTACTATACAACCACCTAACCTAAGAATACATTAAAATGGAAATAATCTGTGTTCTGTTAGTTCCCCATAATAGTACAAACAAGGAATCATTTGCCCTACAGCAGGCTTTTTGGATGGATTTGCTAACATTGTGGCTATTACTTTCGCATACAAGATTGTTTGAGCTACAATTAGCCCATCATAACTAATAATAAAAATTAGTATTACGAATATACGGGCATATTTATCAATGTGGCCGTATTGGTTCGCTATGGCTCTGCCGCACTGTTTTAAGGCTACCGGGTGCGAGATCCCCACAATCATAAAGACCGCGATTGTGTAAAATAAAGTGATTAGATTGTAAGCTCTTAGCTGGGTACCACAAGCATATTTCCCTCCCGGCCACCACCACCAATATTACTGTGTATCAGTCGTCGGACCAAACGATCTTAAGTAATTTACCGGTGGTGGGCATCAATGTCGGTTACACCGCTCACCCAACTTGGAAAAACAGGCAAATGGACATTTTGGTCCATAGGAGGCCCTGCGATTGCCAATGATTTTAACCGAATGCCGGAATCGGCTGACCGCATCGCTAGTGTGAACAGACAGTCAGGATAAAAATAAATCCCCCCGCGTGTACCCAGCCTTAGGGCAAGAATGTTCATGTGTTATTTATAAAGGCGTGATTTGTTATCACACATACCCGCACACCCTTACAATCGTAATTGTCCATACAATTACAATCAACAGCCGTATATTTACAATCATTGTAATTGTAACCATCACCTACTGTATACAATAGGATAGTGGTATCGTACTACCGATTGTCCATGGGGTCGGAATGTACTTTACAATACACCACGGCATCGTACGTTTCTGATTGTGTGTTGTCATATCATTAGTTCCCTATCACTCATAGCAATATAGTTTATTTTGTTCTGCTGCATGAAAACTTTTGGAAAGGAGACAAGTTAAGTGATTAACAGATTGACTGAAGTTGTTAGCAATTCACAACCTTTAATGAGGTGTTTGGTTTGGAAACTTCCTGCCAGCGAATAGCAAGATCCTGTGCCTCCCTTATGAGATGCTTGTAAACTGTGGCTTCCTCATCACCACAAATCGCGTTTCCGTAGCCTGAGGTGTAAACCTCCTCCTAAGCTTTGCACAGCCTGCTGTTATTGACTTTTCCCCTCTAGGTTTTCTGTATAATAAAGCTGAGTACACACAGTACGATCTTGGACAGATGACTGTGATCTGTAAGATTCCTTCTGTCATCTGCTTAGGTGCGGTTACACACAGTCCTTCGATCTGAATTGGGAGTTTTTTCTGATGCAACATATACAAACAATTATATTTATATACACTTTTGCAGAAAGATTGTTCTTTGCCCACACAACATGGCAACAATGTTATCAGCTCCCTATACTGTAGTAAAGGGACCCAACAAGATCTGATGGAAATTTCTGTTTGGACCAATTTACCTCATTGAAATCCATACCCTACCCAATGGGATTTGCTGAAAACATCCAGTGTATGAACACCAAGTAAGGAAGATTGTTCTGGACTGCAACACACCCCAACAATCACAGCTGGCTTCCTATACTACAGGGAGGCCGACCGGGGGCGAAGGAAATTTTCTTGTATAGAGAGCCAATAGAAATCATTAAATGTGTGGCCCCCCCAGGATCCTAAACTATGGCAAGGAGATTGTGTCTGTGTAAATTGCAATCTGTAGTCCAATGGAATCTGCTACGGATTGCTACAGTGTGTCCCAGCTGTAACTAAAGATGTTTTCTTTTTTAGCAGTATGTGATCTATATGTGATTCCTGGTTTCAAACTGAACCTAGTTTTAAGGTCCTATGCATTTGTACAAGTTTAATACTGAATATTAGACTATAAATGAAATCACGGGTGTGATTGCGGAACTTCCGCTCCCATTGACCTTAATTGGGTACGATTGCTTTCCATAACACTCAAATTCTGATCAATTTCATTAACCCTCAATGTATCATTCGGTAACTCTCGAATGTAGCCCTTGGTTTCGGCAACCCTCGAATGCAGCTTTCAATTTCTGTAACCCTCGATTGTAGTCTTCGATTTTGGTATCCCTTGAATGCTCCATAACCCTCAAATGTAGCATGCGCATACCCAACATTGCCTGATCGTGGGGAAAGTCAGTCCCTGAGCCATTTAGAGTAAGTTACCATTACTCATTGACTTTATGGTTCCACTCGCGGATTTTTCGGATTTTCAAATTTTCCGAAAATCGTGAATCTCAAGGATTGGATTTTTGGAAGTCGCCATCTACATACAACTGCAGAGTAGGATTATCCATTAAGGTAAACCTAGGCAGCTGCCAGGGCCCGGTAAACATCAGGGGCCCTGTTTCAGTACTACAGCACATAAACACAAGAACAAGGGCCCCCCAAATTTCAGTCCTGCCCTGGGTCCAATTGACATTGATCCATCTCTGCTTACCAGCCACACACCTTCCATGATCCACCATAACAACCTGGGCCCAATTGATCACTATGTGGGCTTGTGAAACATAAACTTAAAACTGGGTACACACTTACCGATACCGAATCCATCGATACCAACAGGATGGTCCCTTTTTCGGTGATATGTTACCGCAGTTCTGAGAATTCCCTGAGCTGACACCATTTACCATCGGCCCCGGATTGCTTAGAACTGACTCCTTCAGCCACGGCTAGTCCTGAACGCTTTACATAGGGAGAAAGCTTGGGTGAGTGTGGAGGATCTTTTAAAAAAGTCTTAAAGATCTGTCTGTCATCTTTTAATGATCTTTACTGTCTGTCCCTTTAGATGCATGGCTTGGGCCACATGCATGTAATTCCCATTCACACTGTAAACCAATTAACCAATATAATCGTGTTCTGCACCATATTTCCTTCTTCCTCATTTTCTACGTCCAGGAAACATGGCAATTAAGGCCCTACAGCAGGATCGCAATGACTGTCAGTGTGCTGTCTTCTAACTCAGAGGCCTGACAACTTTACGACCATATATGTTGCCATTGTAACGCAAAGGAAGGATATTGCATGGAACGGATGAACAGCGGCACGGAAGGACAAGTTGTGAAATTCAGTTTAACTTTCCCTAAAACGTAAGTTACCTTATGGTGACATAAATGGACTATAAAACGTTGCTGTATGTAATTCTTATGTTTTAACAAACTTTTAAGCATGGTAAAGACAAGTTTCTGGTTTAAAAAAAAATTGTTGAGATTCAAAAACTGCGGTTTTCTTAAAGCTGCAGATCTGGCAATGTTTAAAATATCAATAACCGCAGAAAAAATGTGGTCAAAAGGTGAAAACTGTGGTAAGAAAATTGATTTTGGATATTCATAGTTCCATGGAACCCACTGATGGAAACTCACCATTTTAATACATGCGTACTAAAATGCAAAAAAGCCTCATAAAGAGGAGACTTCTGGGCAATTTTCATGTTACCACCAGGGCAGCAAATTATTATGCCATCTGGTGGGCTTTAAGAGTACACATGAGCTGAGCGCCATCTATAGCCCATTTTAACTTTATTGAGCCTCCATTAGTAACAGTAGGCAACTCTGGCCAAATGATGTGTCTTTAATTTCCTTTATTCATATGCAAACAAGCCTTGTGAAAGAGGAGTCTTATGGGTAATATTAACAAAATAACATGCATTCTCTGTTCACCCCCTTACAATGTGCTGTGTGTCATCTCTGAGCACCATATACCATAACTTCTATTCATAGGACAACTCCTTTCCCCTTTGTATAAGTTTGGAGGATGAAGATTTAAGTACTATAGTTAATAACATGCTGTCCACTGGCATTTTATTCCACTGTAGATGGAAATATTATTTTTACACCTGTATTTATTTTATTTGATGCTAAAGAAATGGGAGAAAGGAGAATTAGTAGCAATATAAAACCAGGCCTTCTCCTCCCCCCCAATAAAGTATTGCGGTTTGCAATAAAAAAGAAGCAATACTTGCCTAAAGTTGCACTCACAGGGTCACCCCCCCTTTATGAATTCAGCCCAGCCAATGTCTTTCCACAATTCAGGGGAACTTTGTCTCATACCTCATTAATTGAATGCTTCCTCTGTGCACGCCCACGAGGCCTGGATGGGTGATTGCATATAATTATGTAATTACATATCTTCCATACCTCAATATTGACGTGATTGAAACACAAACAGCAATTGCAAAGGGCCCTTGGGTAACAAAAGGACAACAATCTTAGGTTAGTACACACCTGCGATTGCGGGTCCAGACCCGCCACGCACGCTGTGTCCGAACGTTCTTTTCGGCCATAATCGCCCGTGTATGGGCACTTTATCGCCAAAACGCACATTCGTCACACACGGGCCGATTATCGGCCAAAATGAACGTTTACAAATTGTGTGTCGTGGGCTGGACCCGCGATCGCACGTGTGTACGAACCTTAAGGTAAACGCAACTAGTTTATGGTTATCTAGCCAGATTAGTCTAGGTAAACCCAAGCTAGTTTATGGTTATCTAGCCAATGGTCTAAGGTACCACCACAGCTAGTTTATGGTTATCTAGCCGATTAGGTCTAAGGTAAACCCAAGCTAGTTTATGGTACCTAGCCAGATTAGGTCTAAGGTGATCCAAGCCTAGTTTATGGTTACCTAGCCAGATTAGGTCTAAGTGATCCCAGCTAGTTTATGGTTACCTAGCCGATTAGGTCTAAGTGATCCAAGCTAGTTTTTTACCTAGCCAGATTAGGTCTAAGGTAAACCCAAGCTAGTTTATGGTTACCTAGCCAGATTAGGTCAAGTAACCCAAGCTAGTTTATGGTATCTAGCAGTTAGGTCTAAGGTAAACCCAAGTTAGTTTATGGTTACCTAGCCGATTAGTCTAAGTAAACCCAAGCTAGTTTATGGTACCTAGCCAGATTAGGTCTAAGGTAAACCCAAGCTAGTTTATGGTTACTAGCCAGATTAGGTCTAAGGTAAACCCAAGCTAGTTTATGGTTACTAGCCAGATTGTTGCTAAGGTAAACCCAAGCTAGTTTATGGTTACCTAGCCACAGATTAGGTCTAAGGTAAACCCAAGCTAGTTTATGGTTACCTAGCCAGATTAGGTTAAGGTAAACCAAGCTAGTTTATGGTTATCTAGCCAGATTAGGTCTAAGGTAAACCCAAGCTAGTTTATGGTTACCTAGCCAGATTAGGTCTAAGGGAACCCAAGCTAGTTTTATGGTTACCTAGCCAGATTAGGTCTAGGTAACCCAAGCTAGTTTTGGTATCTGCAGATTAGGTCTAAGGTAAACCCAAGCTAGTTTATGGTTACCTAGCCAGATTAGGTCTAGAAACCCAAGCTAGTTTATGGTTACCTGACCAGATTAGGTCTAAGGTAAACCCAAGCTAGTTTATGGTTACCTAGCCAGATTAGGTCTAAGGTAACCCAAGCTAGTTTATGGTTACCTAGCAGATTAGTTCTAAGGTGATCCCAAGCTAGTTTATGGTTACCTAGCCAGATTAGGTCTAAGGTAAACCCAAGCTAGTTTATGGTTACTAGCCAGATTAGGTCTAAGGTAAACCCAAGCTAGTTTATGGTTACCTAGCCAGATTAGGTCTAAGGTAAACCCAAGCTAGTTTATGGTTACCTGCCAGATTAGGTCTAAGGTGAACCCAAGCTAGTTTATGGTTACCTAGCCAGATTATGCCTAAGGTAAACCCAAGCTAGTTTTTGGTTACCTAGCCAGATTAGGTCTAAGGTAACCCAGCTAGTTTTGGTTACCTAGCCAGATTAGTCTAAGGTGAACCCAAGCTAGTTTATGTTACCTAGCCAGATTAGGTCTAAGGTAACCCAAGCTAGTTTTTGGTTACCTAGCCAGATTAGGTCTAAGTGAACCCAAGCTAGTTTATGGTTACCTAGCAGATTAGGTCTAAGGTAAACCCAAGCTAGTTTATGGTTACCTACCAGATTAGGTCTAAGGTGATCCCAAGCTAGTTTTATGGTTACCTAGCCAGATTAGGTCTAAGGTAACCCAAGCTAGTTTTTGGTTACCCTAGCCAGATTAGTTCTAAGGTGAACCCAAGCTAGTTTATGGTTACCTAGCCATAGGTCTAAGGTAACCCAAGCTAGTTTATGGTTACCTAGCCAGATTAGGTCAAGGTAAACCCAAGCGTTTATGGTTACCTAGCCAGATTAGGTCTAAGGTGATCCCAAGCATTTTATGGTTACCTAGCCAGGATTAGGTCTAAGGTAAACCCAAGCTAGTTTTATGGTTACCGACCCGATTAGGTCTAAGGTGATCCCAAGTTAGTTTATGGTTACCTAGCCAGATTAGTCTAAGGTAAACCCAGCTAGTTATGGTTACCTAGCCAGATTAGGTCTAGGTGAACCCAAGCTATTTTATGGTTACCTAGCCAGATTAGGTCTAAGTAAACCCAAGCTAGTTTATATGGTTACCTAGCCAGATTAGGTCTAGGTAAAACCCAAGCTAGTTTAGTACCTGCCAGATTAGGTCTAAGGTGACCCAAGCTGTTTATGGTTACCTAGCCGATTAGTTTAAGTAAACCCAAGCTAGTGTTTTGGTTACCTGCCAGATTAGGTTAAGGTGAACCCAAGCTAGTTTTGGTTACCTAGCCAGATTAGGTCTAGGGTGATCCCAAGCTAGTTTATGGTTACCTAGCCCGATTAGGTCTACAGGTAAACCCAAGCTAGTTTATGGTTACCTAGCCAGATTAGGTCTAAGGTAAACCCAAGCTAGTTTATGGTTACCTAGCCAGATTAGGTCTAAGGTGATCCCAAGCTAGTTTATGGTTACCTAGCCCGATTAGGTCTAAGGTAAACCCAAGCTAGTTTTTGGTTACCTAGCCAGATTAGGTCTAAGGTGAACCCAAGCTAGTTTATGGTTACCTAGCCAGATTAGGTCTAAGGTAAACCCAAGCTAGTTTATGGTTACCTAGCCAGATTAGGTCTAAGGTAAACCCAAGCTAGTTTATGGTTACCTACCAGATTAGGTCTAAGGTGAACCCAAGCTAGTTTATGGTACCTAGCCAGATTAGGTCTAAGGGAACCCAAGCTAGTTTATGGTTCCTAGCCAGATTAGGTCTAAGGTGAACCCAAGCTAGTTTATGGTTACCTAGCCAGATTAGGTCTAAGGTAACCAGCTAGTTTATGGTTACCTAGCAGATTAGGTCTAAGGTGAACCCAAGCTAGTTTTGTTCCTAGCCAGATTAGGTCTAAGGTAAACCCAAGCTAGTTTATGGTTACCTAGCCAGATTAGGTCTAAGGTAAACCCAAGCTAGTTTATGGTTACCTAGCCGATTAGGTCTAAGGTAACCAAGCTAGTTTAGGTTACCTGCCAGATTAGGTCTAAGGTAACCCAGTAGTTATGGTTACCTAGCCGATTAGGTCTAAGGTGAACTCAAGACTATACTAGACAGTTAAGCCCATTATATAAACGGTCGCTAGACCTCTCCTCCCCTTGTCCCGCAGTGTTAAGTCCCGATCCTCCCGCAGTGTCGAATCCTGATGCACGCACATACTTCCGCCCTGTGCACAGGCCAAAAAACTCCCCCCTCTCAGACGCGTTCTTTACAATTTCGGCACCTCTAAGGTAACAGTCCACGCACGTAACGTCCACGCACATCCACCAACCACCGGCACTAGGCACATGCCTACTGTGCCTAATGCTAAATACGGGCCTGAAGATAGTTTATGACCTCCTAATCAGTTTAGGTCTAAGGTAAACCAAGCTATACTTTATGGTTACCTAGTCAGATTAGATTACGTCTCCTAGGTCCTCCTCCTATATACTTTTATTGGGAAGGGGTCTAGGGTGCAGGTGAGGCCAGTATAGTTTTCCATTAAAATATATATGTAAGAGTAGAGAGTATTTTACCACCTAAAACCCAGTATAGCGATGCACCTTCTGTCAGTCTCCCACAGCTTTCTCGAAGTTGTATTATGAAAGATATTGAATCTTGCTATATTCGCTAGTTTAATGTTCTCTAATGGCCCCTTAGCAGACTATAGTTGTCTAATTATAATGTAATAACTTCAGCCATACAAGCTAGTCATGATACTGAACCTTTATTAACAACCCTTTTTGAAAGAAAGGCTAATAAAGAATAAACGTTCCCACACATGTGACAAATGCCACAAATTTATGGCTGATTCCATTGAAATCCATCATTAAAGCTAGGTATACACCATCCAATAATTTGGCCCGATCGACCGACATTTCAGTGTTTCGGGCGGTCGGGCCGAATTATTGCATGGTTACTGGTGGCGGCCGCAGGACAGGTCAGAAAACCACGGCAGATCGTGCAGTCCTCTATGGGACCACACGCTTGGTCGTGGTTACTGTCGGACGTGGCTGCTTTTGCCGTGACCGACAGTCCTTCCTCCTGGCTGACTGGTCGAAAGTCTGAAATGGTCGGTCAGGAGGAAGAATTGGCACGTGTGCACCAGCCTTAAGTTTGCGTTGACACACAAATAAACTGCCACGATCTTCCTCCTATATCATTGTAGGCCACAAACAATGTAACGTTATCAGCTCCAACGTAAATATTCCGTCTAGACTGATTGATCAGCTGATGCTGAGTTCATCAACAACAAGGTCTATCGTTTTCCTGATGTATATCATGTGGCTGATATCACCAAAGTGTTATGGACACCTAAATGCGAGCCTAACTTATATAAATAACACCCCCCCAACAGAGGATCCTTTTGTTTTTCCTAATCTTTTTAGTCTCCAGAATACATTGCCTGGAGCAAGTATGTTTAATAATTCTTTCATGGGTCTCAGCAGAAGAATAGCCAGCAGTGATATTTAATGATATCTCTATTGCACAACGTCCCTAATGGTCCGTACACACTCTATAGAAAACATACGGACATACACTAGAAAATGGAAATTATTCTCTTGGAGGAGTATTTAAGACCCTAGTCTGGGACTGATATCTAAAGGTTCGTACACACGTGCGATTAGGGGTGCCGACCCATGCTGCACAATGTGTACGAACAGCCGTTTTGCCCGATAATCGTGCCGTTTATGTCCGTAAGTTTTCTATAGTCAGCTTTAGACATTAGGGGCAGATGCTGTAAGAGGTGGAAAAGTTTGCCAATGCAATTGAAGTCATTTGCAGAAACCAATCAGATGTTCGCTTTCTCCTGGGTTACTGCAGATAGATAACATCTAATTGGTGGCTACAAATTATTTAGCACTGGCAAACGTTTGCACTTTTTATTGCATCACCCCCCTAGATTTAATCATTGATCATCAAATGTATTAAATGTTTAATAAGTGTATGTCCAGTAGACCTACCATAATGTCTGTATATAAATAAAAAACGGACCAATGATGTGGCATCTCTCAGTACCCAGAATCCACACACATTAAAGGGACTGGACACACACAGAGGGTTGGGGCTATAGGGACATTTATTCTAATGACCTGTTTATTAATAGTACCCAGGGTGAGGACCTAAACCAACTGTATAATTACATAAAGTTCCCTGAACTAAGGATTTTTACTCCTAATAGCCTAAAATATACAGCAAATATACAGACGTTTGAAAAATGCAAATCAGTCCAGCTGAACTAATTACATTTTATTAAGAAAGTCCCCCAATCCCTGGTCTGATAACCCCAGGCTGGGCGTGTAATATTGGGTTTGGTGGACTGATCAGTGGGACTGCCACTGCTCACTGATTCCTTTGCTTCTTTCTCAGTACAGTGTGATTGTGTGAGGAGGAATCACTCCTCCATGTGATAGGCCGATAGCAGTTCCTTCTGCATTGTGATTCGCTGTAAATATATTGGTTACCATCATCTATTAACAAGTTTTTATTGTGTCATTTGAGATACCTGTGCAGCCACCACAAACCCCATCTTGAAGTCACACCAAACCTTTTATTATTAGCAGTAGTATTACGCGTAGGAGCCAGCAGTACATTTCTCTGTAATTACATTATTACATTATTATATAGTTCATGTCTGACAGCTAGGCTTTTCATTAGGTGCATTAATTGGCACATAGGGCAAAATTTTGCACCATAAAGAATTACTGGTGTTTTTCAGTAACAATCACCGCACATACATGACCACTTTGGGAGTCAGGGGGATCTCCCTGTCTATTCACTGGAATTAAATATTATTGCATACCCAGAACAATGAATAGGGGTAATATTTAGAGATGGACGAAACTCACCAGTTTTGTTCCCTTTTCGGATTCCCGGAACTTGGGAAAACCCCGAAGATCCGAAAATGGAACAAATTTTCGATTATTATTGAATATTTGAGGCTGTTATTCGATTTCCAAAAATACCCTCGGACGTTCGATAACCCTCGAAAATACGCTTGGAGACTATTTTTGAGTTTCCGTTCGTATTTTGGAGGATTATCAAACTTTCGAGGATATTTTCGGAGATTATGGAAAACAGCCTCGAACATTCGATAATAATTAAAAATGCGATCCGAAGTTCTGAAATCCGGACAATCTGTCCCGATTCGGACAGATCATTCGGATTTTGGAACCGAGGTGTTCCGTGTTGGATTCCTGGTCCGAGTCGGACCCGGATCCCATCTCTAGTAATATTTATCCAAATTTATTTTACCAAATTAAATAATGTTCAATATGGGATAGTATTAAAATCAATTAACCATGTCCAAATACAATAAATATGTCCCCAACATAAAGTGTGCATTAAGAGGTGACAGTGTAACCAGTTGGAAGATTAGTTACTATCAGTGAGGTACAAATTATCATAAATTCGATAATTAGCAAATTTACGGCCCATTCGCTAACACTAGAATGTACCATTCGCTAACTCTCGAATGTAGGGTTTTCTGTAACCCTCGAAAGTATCATTCGTTTTCTGTAACCCTCGAATATATGGATCATTTTCGCTTACCCTAGAATGTATCGTTCGCTAACCCTCAAATTGGCCGTAACCCTCGAATGTAGCTTGTGCAAAACCCGACAATTGCCTGCTCATGTTTAGGAAGTGTTTTAACAAGTTTTGGTGATAGTGACATGTTCCCCAGACCATTTCCCAGGTGCCACAGCCATTTACAGTAAGTCACCATTGTTAGTTTAGCTGTAAATCACTTGGACTTTTCGAACTATCACTCCCCCATTGACTTTAATGGGTCTGAATTCGAACTTTTGAACTTTTACTATGTTCAAACTAACTTTGTATAGTTCGGCCATCTCTACTGTAAAGATGTGTACACACAGTACTGATCTGGAGAGCTGGGTACTATAAAGCTGGGTACACACAGTACTGATCTGGAGAGCTGGGCACTGTAAATCTAGGTACACACAGTTCCAATCTGGAAAGCTGGGTACACACAGTAACAATCTGTAAAGCTGGGTACACAGAGTACCAATCTGGAAAGCTGGGTACACACAGTAACAATCTGTAAAGCTGGGTACACAGTACTGATCTGGAAATATGAATACTGTAAAGCTACACAGTACCAATCTGGAAAGTTGGGTACACACAGTACCAATCTGAAAGGGATGGGTACACACAGGTACCAACTCTGCAAGCTGAGTACACACAGTTCCAATCTGCAAAGCTGGGTACACACAGTACTGATCTGGAAATATGAATACTGTAAAGCTACACAGTGCCAATCTGGAAAGTTGGGTACACACAGTACCAATCTGGAAAGCTGGGTACACACAGTACCAATCTACAAAGTTGGGTACACACAGTACCAATCTGTATAGCTGGGTACACACAGTACCAATCTACAAAGTTGGGTACACAGAGTTCCAATCTGTATAGCTGGGTACACACAGTTCCAATCTATAAAGCTGGGTACACAGAGTTCCAATCTGGAAAGCTAGGTACACACAGTAACAATTTGTAAGATTCTGTCCGTTATCTTTAAAAAACACACAGTTCCGAGCATTCTCCCTGTATAACATATAGGGAGATTGTTTGTGACAAACGAATGCGACTGGGGGAAATTTTGCAAATCAGTCCAGCTGAACTAATTACATTATATTAAGAAAGTCCCCCAATCCCATTCGATAATAATTGAAAATGCGATCCGAAGTTCTGAAATCCGGACAATCCGTCCCGATTCGGACAGATCATTCGGATTTTGGAACCGAGGAGTTCCGTGTTGGATTCCTGGTCCAAGTCGGACCCGGATCCCATCTCTAGTAATATTTATCCAAATTTATTTTACCAAATTAAATAATGTTCAATATGGGATAGTATTAAAATCAATTAACCATGTCCAAATACAATAAATATGTCCCCAACATAAAGTGTGCATTAAGAGGTGACAGTGTAACCAGTTGGAAGATTAGTTACTATCAGTGAGGTACAAGGCAGGTCCATTCACTGCTTTCCTTCTCCCTACATTAGGAGATGACAGTGTAACCAGTTGGAAGATTAGTTACTATCAGTGAGGTACAAGGCAGGTCCATTCCTTTTCCCTACATTAGGAGGTGACAGTGTAACCAGTTGGTAGAATAGTTACTATCAGTGAGACACAAGGCAGGTCCATTCACTGCTTTCCTTCTCCCTATGTTAGGAGGTGATAGTGTAACCAGTTGGAAGATTAATAACTATCAGTGCAATCTTTCCTTCTTAGGAGGTGACAGTGTAACCAGTTGTAAGATTAGTTACTATTAGTCTGAAACAAGGCAAGTCCATTCACTGCTTTCCTTCTCTCTATATTAGGAGGTGACAGTGTAACCAGTTGGAACATTAGTTACTATCAGTGAGGTACAAGGCAGGTCCATTCACTGCTTTCCTTCTCCCTACATTAGGAGGTGACAGTGTAACCAGTTGGTAGATTAGTTACTATCAGTGTGATACAAGGCAGGCCCATTCACTGCTTTGCTTCTCTCTATATTAGGAGGTGACAGTGTAAACAGTTGGAAGATTAGTTACATCAGTGAGATACAAGGCAGGTCCATTCCCTGCTTTCCTTCTCCCTACATTAGGAAGTGACAGTGTAACCAGTTGGTAGATTAGTTACTATCAGTGAGGTACAAGGCAGGTCCATTCACTGCTCTCCTTCTCCCTACATTAGGACATGACAGTGTAACCAGTTGGTAGATTAGTTACTATCAGTGAGGTACAGGGCAGGTCCATTTACTGCTTTCCTTGTCCCTACATTAGGAGTTGACAGTGTAACCAGTTGGAAAATTAGTTACTATCAGTGAGATACAAGGCAGGTCCATTCACTGCTTTCCTTCTCCCTGTAACACTGTCACCTCGAATGTAGGGAGAAGGAAGCATGAATGGACTGCCCTTGTACCTCACTATAGTAAGTAATTTCCAACTGGTTACACTGTCACCACCCATCCTAATGTAGGGAGAAGGAAAGCAGTGAATGGACCTGCCTGTATCTCACTGATAGTAACTAATTTTCCTCCAACTGGTTACACTGTCAACTCCTAATGTAGGGACAAGGAACAGCATAATGGACCTGCCCTGTACCTCAACTGATAGTCTAATCTACCAACTGGTTACACTGTCACTGTCCTAATGTAGGGAGAAGGAGAGCAGTGAATGGACCTGCCTTGTACCTTCACTGATATAACTAATCTCCCACTGGTTACTCTGTCACTCCTAATGTGGGAAGCGGAAAGCGGAAATGGACCTGCCTTGTATCATCCTCACGATGTAACTAATCTCCAATCTGTTTACATCGTCGTCACCTTCCTAATATAGAGAGAAGCAAGCAGTGAATGGCCTGCTCGGTATCACACTGATAGTAACAATCTACCAACTGGTTACACTGTCACTTCCTAATGTAGGGAGAAGGAAAGCAGTGAATGGACCCTCCTGTGTACCCTCACTGATAGTAACTAATGTCCAACTGGTTACAACTGTCACCTCCTAATATAGAGAGAACGAAAGCAGTGAATGGGCTTGCCTTGTTCAGACTATAGTAACTATCTTACAACTGGTTACACTGTCACCTCCTAAGAGGAAAGATTGCACTGATAGTATTAATCTTCCAAACTGGTTACACCTATCACCCTCCTAACATAGGGAGATGAAAAGCAGTAATGGACCTGCCTTGTATCTCACTGATAGTAACTAATCTCCACTGGTTACACTGTCACCTCCTAATGTAGGGAGAAGGAAAGCAGTGAGTCCAAAAATAGAGGATGTGGAGAAACCAAGGTTGAACACAGGCAGCACTGTGAAAAATTAATGTTTATTCCCACAGGAAACCCATGCTTACACCAGCAGCCCGCCTCACCCATTACATTACAAGGAAAGTAATGAATGGACCTGCCTTGTGTCTCACTGATAGTAACTATTCTACCAACTGGTTACACTGTCACCCTCCCTAATTAGGGAAAAGGAATGGACCTGCCTTGTACCTCACTGATGTAACTAATCTTCCAACTGGTTACAACTGTCATCTCCTAATGTAGGGAGAAGGAAAGCAGTGAATGGACCTGCCTTGTACCTCACTGATAGTAACTAATCTCCAACTGGTTACACTGTCACCTCTTAATGCACACTTTATGTTGGACATATTTATTGTATTTGGACATGGTTAATTGATTTTAATACAATCCATATTGAACATATTTAATTTGGTAAAATAAATTTGGATAAATATTACTAGAGATGGGATCCGGGTCCGACTCGGACCAGGAATCCAACACGGAACACCTCGGTTCCAAATCCGAATGATCTTCCGAATCGGGACAGATTGTCCGATTTCAGAACTTCGGATCGCATTTTTAATTATTATCGAATGTTCGAGGGCTGTTTTCCATAATCTCCGAAATATCCTCGAAAGTTTGATAATCCTCCAAAATACGAACGGAAACTCAAAAATAGTCTCCAAGCGTATTTTCGAGGGTTACGAACGTCCGAGGGTTTTTTTGGAAATCGAATAACAGCCTCAAATATTCAATAATAATCGAAAATTTGTTCCATTTTCGGATCTTCGGGGTTTCCCAAGTTCCGGGAATCCGAAAAGGGAACAAACTGGTGAGTTTCGTCCATCTCTAAATATTACCCCTATTCATTGTTCTGGGTAATCAATATATTTAATTCCAGTGAATAGACAGGGAGATTCCCCTACTCCCAAAGTGGTCATGTATGTGCGGTGATGTTACTGAAAAACACCAGTAATTCTTTATGGTGCAAAATTTTGCCCTATGTGCCAATTAATGCACCTAATGAAAAGCCTAGCTGTCAGACATGAACTATATAATAATGTAATATGTAATTACAGAGAAATGTACTGCTGGCTCCTACGCTATACTACTGCTAATAATAAAAGGTTTGGTGTGACTTCAGATGGGGTTTGTGGTGGCTGCACAGGTACTTCAAATGACACAATAAAAACTTGTTAATAGATGATGGGAACCAATATATTTACAGCGAATCACAATGCAGAAGGAATGCTATGGCCTTCACATGGAGGAGTGATTCCTCCTCACAATCACACTGTACTGAGAAGAAGCAAAGGAATCAGTGAGCATGGCAGTCCCACTGATCAGTCCACCAAACCCAATATTACACGCCAGCCTGGGGTTATCAGACCAGGGATTGGGGACTTTCTTAATAAATGTTAATTAGTTCAGCAGCTGGATGATTTGCATTTTTTCAAACGTCTGTATATTTGCTGTATATTTAGGCTATTAGGAGTAAAAATCCTTAGTTCAGGGAACTTTATGTATATACAGTTGGTTTAGGTCCTCACCCTGGGTACTATTAAAACAGGTCATTAGAATAAATGTCCCTATAGCCCCAACCCTCTGGGTGTGTCCAGTCCCTTTAATGTGTGTGGATTCTGGGTACTGAGAGATGCCACATCATTGGTCCGTTTTTTATTATATACAGACATTATGGTAGGTCTACTGGACATACACTTATTAAACATTTAATACATTTGATGATCAATGATTAAATCTAGGGGGGTGATGCAATAAAAGTGCAAACGTTTGCCAGTGCTAATAATTTGTAGCCACCATAGATGTTACTATCTGCAGTAACCCAGGAGAAAGCGAACATCTGATTGGTTTCTGCAAATACTTCAATTGCCTTGGCAAACTTTCCACCTCTTACACCGCATCTGCCCCTAATGTCTAAAGCTGACTATAGAAAACTTACGGACATAAACGGCAACGGATTATCGGGCAAAACGGCTGTTCGTACATATTGTGCAGCACTGGGTCGGCACCCCTAATCGCACGTGTGTACGAACTAGAACCTAGATATCAGCCCAGACTAGGTCTTAAATACTCCTCCAAGAGAATAATTTCCATTTTCTAGTGTATGTCCGTAGTTTTTCTATAGAGTGTGTCGGACCATTAGGGACGTTGTGCAATAGAGATATCATTAAATATCACTGCTGGCTATTCTTCTGCTGAGACCATGAAAGAATTTTAAACATACTTGCTCCAGCAATGTATTCTGGAGACTAAAAAGATTAGGAAAAACAAAAGGATCCTCTGTTGGGGGGGTGTTATTTTATAAGTTAGGCTCGCATTTAGGTGCCCTAACACTTGGTGATATCAGCCACATGATATACATCAGAAAACGATGACCTTGTTGTTGATGAACTCGCATCAGCTGATCAATCAGTCTAGACGGAATATTTACGTTGGAGCTGATAACGTTACATTGTTTGTGGCCTACATGATATAGGAGGAAGATCGTGGCAGTTTATTTGTGTGTCAACGCAAACTTAAGGCTGGTGCACACGTTCCAATTCTTCCTCCTGACCGACCATTTCAGACTTTCGACCAGTCCGCAGGAGGAAGGACTGTCGGTCACGGCAAAAGCAGCCACGTCCGACAGAACCACGACCAAGCGTGTGGCCCCATAGAGGACTGCACGATCTGCCGTGGTTTTCTGACCTGTCCTGCGGCCGCCACCTAAACCATGCAATAATTCGGCCCGACCCGCCCGAAACACTGAATGTCGGTCGATCGGGCCAATTATGGATGGTGTATCCTACTTAATGATGGTTTCAATGGAATCAGCCATAACTTGTGGCATTTGTCACATGTGTGGGAACGTTTATTCTTTATTAGCCTTTCTTTCAAAAAGGGTTGTTATAAAGGTTCAGTATCATGACTAGCTTTGTATGGCTGAAGTTATTACTAATTAACTACCTATAGTCTGCTAAGGGCCATTAGAAACATTAAACTACGAATATAGCGATTCAATATTTCTTTCATAATACAACTTCGAAAACTGTGGGAACTGACAGAAGGTGCATCGCTATACTGGGTTTTAGTGGTAAAATACTCTCTACTCTTACATATTATATTTAATGGAAAACTATACTGGCCTCACCTGCACCCTAGACCCCCTTCCCATAAAAGTATATAGGAGGAGGACCAGCAGACGTATCTAATCTGACTAGGTAACCTAAAGTAGTTGGTTTTACCTTAGACCTAAAATGATTAGGATTCATAAACTATCTTCAGGCCCGATTTAGCATTAGGCACAGTAGGCATGTGCCTAGTGCCACTGGTGGTTGTGGATGTGCGTGGACTGTTACGTGCGTGGACTGTTACCTTAGAGGTGCCGACATTGTAAAGAGCGCGTCTGAGAGGGGGAGTTTTTTGGCCTGTGCCCATGCGGAAGTATGTGCGTGCATCAGGATTCGACACTCGCGGAGGATCGGGACTTAACACTGGGCGGACAAGGGGGAGAGGGTCTAGCGACCGTTTATTAATGGGCTTAACTGTCTATTATAGTCTTGAGTTCACCTTAGACCTAATCTGCTAGGTAACCATAAACACCTTGGGTTCACCTTAACTAATCTGGCTAGGTAACCAAACTAGCTTGTTTACCTTAGACCTAATCTGGCTAGGTAACCATAAACTAGCTTGGGTTTACCTTAGACCTAATCTGGCTAGGTAACCATAACTAGCTTGGGTTACCTTAGACCTAATCTGGCTAGGTAACCATAAACTAGCTGGGTTCACCTTAGACCTAATCTGGCTAGGTAACCATAAACTAGCTTGGGTTTACCTTAGACCTAATCTTGGCTAGGTAACCATAAACTAGCTTGGGTTCACCTTAGACCTAATCTGGCTAGGTCACATAAACTAGCTTGGGTTCACCTTAGACCTAATCTGGCTAGGTAACCATAAACTAGCTTGGGTTCACCTTAGACCTAATCTGGCTAGGTAACCATAAACTAGCTTGGGTTTAACCTTAACAAATCTGGCAGGTAACCATAACTAGCTGGGTTACCTTAGACCTAATCTGGCTAGGTAACCATAAACTAGCTTGGGTTCACCTTAGACCTAATCTGGCTAGGTAACCAAAAACTAGGCTTTGGTTTACCTTAGACCTATCGGGCTAGGTAACCATAAACTAGCTTGGGATCGACCTTAGACCTAATTGGCTAGGTAACATAAACTAGCTTGGTTCACCTTAGACTTAATCTGGCTAGGTAACCATAAACTAGCTTGGGTTTACCTTAGACCTAATCGGGCTAGGTCCATAAACTAGCTTGGGATCACCTTAGACCACTAATCTGGCTAGGTAACCATAACTAGCTTGGGTTCACCTTAGACCTAATCTGGCTAGGTAACCAAAACTAGCTTGGGTTTACCTAAACCTAATCGGGCTAGGTAACCTAAACTAGCTTGGGATCACCTTAGACTAATCGGTAGCTGGTAACTATAAACTAGCTTGGTTTACCTTAGACCTAACTGGCTAGGTAACCATAAACTAGCTTGGTTTTTACCTTAGACCTAATCTGGCTAGGTAACCATAAACTAGCTTGGGTTCACCTTGACCTAATCTGGCTAGTAACCATAACTAGCTTGGGTTTACTTAGACCTAATCTGCTAGGTAACCATAAACTAACTTGGTCACCTAGACCTAATCGGGCTAGGTAACCATAACTAGCTTGGGTTTCCTTAACCACTGGCTAGGTAACCATAAACTAGCTTGGGATCACCTTAGACCTAATCTGGCTAGGTAACCATAAACTGCTTGGGTTTACCTTAGACCTAATCGGGTAGGTAACCATAAACTAGCTTGGGTTCCTTAGACCTAATCTGGCTAGGTAACCATAAACTAGCTTGGGTCACCTTAGACCTAATCTGGCTAGGTACCCAAAAACTAGCTTGGGTTACCTTAGACCTAATCTGGCTAGGTACCATAACTAGCTTGGGATCACCTTAGACCTAATCTGGCTAGGTAACCATAAACTAGCTTGGTTTACCTTAGACCTAATCTGCTAGGTAACCATAACTAGCTTGGGTTCCACCTTGAACTAATCTGGCTAGGTAACCAAAAACTAGCTTGGGTTTACCTTAGCCTAATCTGGCTAGGTAACCATAAACTAGCTTGGGTTCACCTTAGACCATCTGGCTAGGTAACCATAACAGCTTGGGTTCACCTTAGACCTAATCTGGCTAGGTAACCAAAAACTAGCTTTGGGTTTCCCTTAGGCCTATCTGGCTAGGTAACCAATAAACTAGCTTGGGTTCACCTTAGACCTAATCTGGCTAGGTAACCATAACTAGCTTGGGTTTCACCTTAGACCTATCTGGGGCTAGGTAACCATAAACAGCTTGGGTTTACCTTAGACCTAATCGGGCTGGTAACCATAACTAGCTTGGTTTACCTTAGACCTAATCTGCTAGGTAACCAATAAACTACTTGGGATCACCTTAGACCTAATCTGGCTAGGTAACCAAAAACTAGTTGGGTTTACCTTAGACCTAATCTGGCTAGGTAACCATAAACTAGCTTGGGTTTACCTTAGACCTAATCTGGCTAGGACCATAAACTAGCTTGGGTTTACCTTATACCTAACTGGCTAGGTAACCATAAACTAGCTTGGGTTTACCTTAGACCTAATCTGGCTAGAGTACCATAACTAGTCTTGGGTTTACCTTAGACCTAATTGGGCTAGGTACCATAAACTAGCTTGGGTTCTACCTTAGACCTAATCTGGCTAGGTACCATAAACTAGCTTGGGTTTACCTTGACCTAATCTGGCTGAGTAACCATAAACTAGCTTGGGTTTACCTTAGACCTAATCTGGCTAGGTAACCATAAACTAGCTTGGGTTTACCTATAGACCTAATCTGGCTAGGTAACCATAAACTAGCTGGGTTTACCTTAGACCTAATCTGGCTAGACGATCCCATAAACTAGCTTGGGTTTACCTTAGACCTAATCTGGCTAGATAACCTAAACTAGCTTGGGTTTACCTTAGACCTAATCTGGCTAGGTAACCATAAACTAGCTTGGGTTTACCTTAGACCTAATCTGGCTAGGTAACCATAAACTAACTTGGGTTTACCTTAGACCTCTCGGCTAGATAACCATAAACTAGCGTGGTTTACCTTAGACCTATCTGGCTAGGTAACCATAAACTAGCTTGGTTTAACCTTAGACCTAATCTGGCTATTAACAAAAACTATCTGGATCACCTTAGACCTAATCGGCTAGGTACCCATAAACTAGCTGGGATCACCTTAGACCTAATCTGGCTAGGTAACCATAACGGCTTGATCCACCTAGACCTAATCTGGCTAGGTAACCATAAACTAGCTTGGGTTTACCTTAGACCTAATCGGCTAGATAACCATAAACTAGCTTGGGGTACCCCTTAGACCTATCTGGCTAGATAACCATAAACTAGTTGGGTTTACCTAGACCTAATCTGGCTAGATAACCATAACAACTAGCTTGCGTTTACCTTAAGGTTCGTACACACGTGCGATCGCGGGTCCAGCCCCACGACACACAATTTGTACAACGTTCATTTTGGCCGATAATCGGGGGTCCCGTGTGTACTGAATGTGCGTTTTGGCCGATAAAGTGCCATACAACGGGCGCCGATTATGCCGAAACGAACGTTCGGACACAGCGTGCGTGGCGGGTCTGGACCCGCATCGCAGGTGTGTACTAACCTAATATTGTTTGTCCTTTTGTTACCCAAGGGCCCTTTGCAATTGCTGTTTGTGTTTGCAACACAGTCAATCATGAGGTATGGAAGATATGTAATTACAATAATTATAATGCAATCACCCATCCAGGCCTCGTGGGCGTGCACAGAGGAAGCATTCATATTAATGAGTCTAGACCAAAGTTCCCTCGATTGTGGAAGACATTGGCTGGCCTGAATTCATAAAAGGGGGGGTACCCTGTGAGTGCAACTTTAGGCAAGTATTGCTTCTTTTTTATTGCAAACCGCAATACTTTTTTTTGGAGGGGAGGGAGAAGGCCTGGTTTTATATTGCTACTAATTCTCCTTTCATCCCATTTTCTTTAGCCATCAATAAAATAAATACAGTGTAAATAATATTTCCATCTACAGTGGAATAAAATGCCAGTGGACAGCATGTTATTACTATAGTACTTAAATCTTCATCCTCCAAACTTAATACAAAGGGAAAGGAGTTGTCCATGAATAGAATTTATGGTATATGGTCTCCAGGAGCATGACACCAGCACAATTGTAAGGGGATGAACAGAGAATGCAATGTTTTTTGATTAATATTACCCTAAGACTCCTCTTTCACAAGGCTTGTTTGCATATGAATTAAGGAAATTAAAGACACATCATTTGGCCAGAGTGCCTACTGTCTACTAATGGAGGCTCAATAAAGTTAAAACTGGGTCTATGAATGGCGCCAGCTCATGTGTACTCTTAAAGCCCACCAGATGGCATAATAATTTGCTGCCCTGGTAACATGAAAATTGCCAAAGTCTCCTCTTTATGAGGCTTTTTTGCATTTTAGTACGCATGTATTAAAATGGTGGAGTTTTCATCAGTGGTTCCATGGAACCTATGAAATTCCATAAATCAATTTTCTTACCCACAGTTTCACCTTTTGACCACATTTTTTCTGGGTTATTGATATTTTAAACATTTTGCCGATCTGCAGCTTTAAAGAAAACCGCCAGTTTTTTGAATCTCAACAATTTTTTTTTAAAACCAGAACTTGTCTTTACCATGCTTAAAGTTTGTTAAAACATAAGAATTACATACAGCAACGTTTTATAGTCCATTTATGTCACCATAAGGTAACTTACGTTTTAAGGGAAAGTTAAACTGAATTTCACACTGTCCTTCCGTGCCCTGTTCATCCGTTCCATGCAATATCCTTCCTTGCGTTACAATGGCAACATATAGGTCGTAAAGTTGTCAGGGCCTCTGAGTGTAGAAGACAGCACACTGACAGTCATTGCTGATCATGCTGTAGGGCCTTTAATTGCCAATGTTTTCCTGGACTTTAGAAAAATGAGGACAGAAGGCAAATTGAGGTGACAGACAACATTATATTGGTTAATTGGTTTTACAGTGTGTAATGGGAATTACATGCATGTGGCCCAAGCCATGCATCTAAAGGGACAGACAGTAAACTATCATTAAAAGATGACAACAGACATCTTTAAGACTTTTTTAAAAGATCCTCCCACACTCAGCCCCAAGCTTTCTCCCTATGTAAAGCGTTCAGGACTAGCCGTGCTGAAGGAGTCAGTTCTAAGCAATCCGGGGCCGATGGTAAGGTTTGTCATCTCAGGGAATTCTCAGAACTGCGGGTAACATATCACCGAAAAAGGACCATCTGTGGTATCGATGGATTCTGTCGGTATCGGTAAGTGTGTGTACCCAGTTTTAATGATTTCATCAAGCCCACATAGCTGATCATATTGGGTCCCAGGTTGTATGTGGTATCATGGAAGGTTTGTGGCTGGTAGCAGAGATGGATCAATGTCAAATTGGACCCAGGGCAGGACTGAAATTTGGGGGGCCCTTGTTCTTGTGTTTTATATGTGCTGTAGTAACTGAAACAGGGCCCCTGATGTTTACCGGGCCCTAGGCAGCTGCCTAGGTTATCCTTTAATGGTATCCTACTCTCAGTTGTATGTAGAGTGGCCGACTTCCAAAAATCCTAATCCTTGAGATTCACGGATTTTCGGAAAATTGAAAACCGAAAATCCGCGAGTGGAACCATTAAAGCAATGAGTAATGGTAACTTACTCTAAATGGCTCAGGGACCTGACTTTCCCCACGATCAGGCAATGTTGGGTATGCGCATGCCTATTTTGAGGGTTATGGACGCAATTCAGGGATACCAAAATCGAAGTACTACAATCGAGGGTTCAGAAATTGAAGCTGCATTCTGGTTGGCGAAACCAAGTGGCTCATTCGAGAGTTACCGAATGATACATTCGAGGTTAATGAAATTGATCAGATTTGAGGTTTGGAAAGCAATCGTACCCAATTAAGGTCAAGGGAGCGGAAGTTCCGCAATCACACCCGTGGAATTTCATTTATAGTCCTAATATCAGTTATTACATACTTGTACACAATTGCAAGGACCTTAAAACTAGGTTCAGTTTGAACCAGAATCAGCATAGATTCACATACTGCTAAAAAGAAAACATCTTTAGTTACAGCTGGGAACACTGTAGCCCAATCCGTACAATTTCCATTGGACTACAGATTGAATTTCAACACAGACACAATCTCCTTGCATAGTTTAAGGATCATGGGGGGGCCACACATTTTAATGATTCTATTGCGCTCCTCTATACAAGTAAATTTCCTTTCGCTCGCCCCAGTTGGTAGATTAGTTACTATCAGTGAGGTACAGGGCAGGTCCATTCACTGCTTTCCTTCTCCCTACATTAGGAGGTGACAGTGTAACCAGTTGGAAGATCAGTTACTTTCAGTGGGATACAATGCAGGTCCATTTATTGCTTTCCTCATACCTACATTAGGAGGTGACAGTGTAACCAGTGGAAAGATTAGTTACTTTTGTTTCTATTTTAATCCCTTGGCAGGTTCAGCCTTTACCAGTTGTTAAATTTTACCCATCTGTTTTTTCTTGGCTGGCTGTCCAGATTTAGGAAGTATTTTTAAGAGATACATTGTCTCTCTGCTATTACTGCAATAAGCAATATATACCAAAATGCATAATTATGCATTTTTGTATATTGCTGTTATATCCCCTTTAGGCACCACTGGATTTTCAGTGTTTCCAACTGGTTATTTATTGAAGCTGTGCTCTTCCAGATTAGTGGCGAATAAGCAATTTATGTTTTAGTAAAAACTGAGGGCTTTAGACATGCTGCCCCTACGGATCCTGACACCCTAGCCCATGGCCTATGTGGCCTTATGGAAAACCCTTTCTTGGCTCTGAGCCTCTGTTACTGTCAGTGACATTCTGTTATCTAGCCATCAAGACAAACTTCTTTTCAGAATGTGTCTTCCCATTGGCTACATTGCAGAGTACAGACAGAATCAGGAAGAGGACCGGAGTGGCGAGGGAACCTTCATTTATGTATTCTAGCTGATCAGTAAAGTATCTAGGAGTGAGTACTTTGCAGTTAAGGACCTCTCACTGGGTACTATTAACAGGTGGAAGAAGAGGAGCGTAAGGGGGGAGGTGGGTAGAATTGTCCTATAAATTTTCCTTATGGTATACTAACACCAGGGGACAGAGCATGCAGGGCAGGGCCTTAACAAAGGGTCTGTTTCACCCAAACCAGGGCAGTCAGGGATATGTTACCCTGAATGTTATTGTTACTGTTTCACTCTCCTACTTACTTCTTTCCACACCTTGGCTGATGTGTATTAAACACAAGAGTACTATCCATTAGAATAGGTTCATACTGCAGCCACATTTCACCCGAATCTGAGACCAGCACAAATTGGATTGAAATCTGTCCGCATTGGATTTTAACCATTTCCATATGAAGTGTGAATTGGATTCAGGTCTGATGTTTCTGTCGTATGAACCATTAAATCGGAATTCACACAACCTTAAATGAATTGTACACTTACAAAATAACTTTGCCTCGTTTTAATCAATAAATGAATACATGTTAGTAGCATTTACTCTGGTGTGTTTGTGTTGCTGCATGACTTCAATCCAGTATTTGCTCAATCTCAGTCCCCCAGCCCCTTGACAGACTATCTGACTCTCTGTGAGGGCAAGCATGCTCAGTAATCCCTATGAGGCAGCATTGGGAGAGGGAATTTCCCACCGTGCAGTTCATGTATGTACCAACTGTCACCATTCCAGCTACAGCAAAACTATACATAACAGAAGAGTTTATGATAATAAGGCACTTGATTGACAGATGAAATGTAAGATGTTTCAGACTGGATATCTAAGGGAATAGGGGACAGATCAACAGATAAACGTTACAGTGATAGTTGGGAAAAATTATAGTTTGGGCAATTTAGAAAGCTAATTTCCCAGTGTACATATCCTTTAACATCTTTTACATCAACACCATGTTCTTAATTGTTTAGTGATGGAAGGAGTCACAATAGGAATTTGGAAACTATCTGGGATGGGATTGGTAAGGGGAGAGACAGTGAGGTGACCTCATTATTATTCTGTGAGTGACACATCCAGGTTTCAGGGGACACCATTAAAAATTATTCTCACCTTCTCCTCACTTATATTACTTTACAACCTCAAACTATTCACACTAGAACAGGTTACAGGTCACATTGCAATTAAAGAAATAAATTCAAATAGTGTTAACCTAGTCTTAAACTGCCCACACTTTTTCTGATAACCCGGTAGTTGTTTATTATTGGCCACAACTTGGCCATGTATGTAGCCACACGATTGGTTATTCATAGATCTTTGCAAATATACAAGCCTTGAATTTGCAACAAAACTGTGTATGTATGGCAAGCTCCAGTTTGTGTTGATCACACTTTCTGCAAGAAGCTGTGTCACAATCCAGGTTATGTAGACTCTAAAGATCAATGTACCATCAGTACAATGTGTCATCGGTGTTATGGGCAGTGCTGTTGATAATTAATTGTCCCGGTTTGGCCTGTCCAGCAATATCTCGTGGCTGTTCTGGAGCATATTCAAGTCGGGGCAGTGTGGACAGTGATGAAACTGGGTGACGATTAAATAGACACCACCCCCACCCCATACATATGCAACAGTATGTATGTTAGTTTAAAATACTTCACTGATGATATTGACTTTTCTAGGCCAATTTATTGAGATCCCTAGGCCTGTTGTGTTATTGTGTTTTTGCAAAGCATTGTGTAATGGTCGGCACTAGAGATGGACTAGAACTCGAACGCGAGTTTGAACTGAACTTTTTGAGAACAAACGGACTCGAACTTCTCAAACTATCCCGGATCTGGATTTCTCGGACTTTCAAACATACCGGACTTTCTATAATTATCGAATTCGAAAATCGAATGATATTCGAATCGTTTATGGGATAATTATCGAATGTTCAAATCGTTTACAGGATAATTATCGAATGTTCCAATCGTTTATGGGCTAATTATCGAATGTTCGAATCGTTTATGGGCTAATTATCGAATGTTCCAATCGTTTATGGGCTAATTATCTAATGTTCCAATCGTTTATATGGGCGAATAAGTATCGATGTTCCAATCGTTTATGGGCTAAATTATCATGTTCCATTGTTTATGGGATAATTATCGAATGTTTCCAATCGTTTATGGGCTAATTATATCTATGTTCCAGTCGTTTATGGGCTAATTATCGAATGTTCCATCGTTTATGGGATAATTATCGAATGTTCCAATCGTTTATGGTATGGTAATTTATCGAATGTTTCCAATCTTTTATGGGTATATATCGAATGTTCCAATCGTTTCATGTATGGCTAATTATCTATGTTCCAGTCGTTTATTATATGGTCTAATTATAAATGTTTCAATCGTTTATTTGATAATTAATCGAATGTTCAAATTGTTTACACATGGATAATTATCGAATGTTGCAATCGTTTATGGGCTAATTTATCAATGTTCGAATCGTTTATATGGGCTAATTATGAATGTTCAATCGTTTATATGGCTAATTATCGAATGTTCGAATCGTTTAGGGATCATTATCTAATGTTCGAATCGTTTATGGGCTAATTATTGAATGTTTCGAATCGGTTTATTCTATATTATATTATTATGGGGCTAATTAATCGAATGGTTCGAATCCGTATTCTGGGATCATTATCTAATGTTCCAATCGTTTATGGGCTAATTATCAATGTTCCAATCGTTTATGGGCTAATTATCTAATGTTCCAATCGTTTATGGGCTAATTATCAATGTTCCAATAGTTTATGGGATAATTATCGAATGTTCCAATCGTTTATGGGCTAATTATCAATGTTCCAATCGTTTATGGGATAATTATCGAATGTTCCAATCGTTTATGGGCTAATTATCGAATGTTCCAATCGTTTATGGGCTAATTATCGATTGTTCCAATCGTTTATGGGCTAATTATCGAATGTTCCAATCGGTTATGGGATAATTATCAAATGTTCCAATCGGTTATGGGATAATTATCAAATGTTCCAATCGTTTATGGGATAATTATCGAATGTTCCAATCGTTTATGGGATAATTAATTATTAATCCCACATAGTTTCCACATAGTTCTAAAGTTCGAAAACGGACCGAACTTTCGGAAGTTCGGCCATCTCTAGTCGGCACAATGACTATACACCATAAAAACTAAAAGTATGTATATATGGTATTACAATAAAATACATAAGAAGTCCCATGAAGATCGCCCCAGTACCAACTGACCCAACTGTGTCGCAAATGGTTTATTGGTTAAAAAGGTGAGATATTTTAGTAAAAATCCTGGTGGTTTCTAATACTGATTTGGCAGCACGAGTCCAGATGTCACAGAGACAGAAAACTAAATTTCCCTCTGCCAACTGCTGCATCCTAATTGCACGTGTAAGAGTTTTCCCTTACATCATAGTGTTTAACAACACCGTACATGTCTAATGTCATGGAAGCCAAGAAGGAAATTACTGCCAAGTGACCCAGTTTCCATAACTGACATATTCCTGTTGCTGCTGCCCAAGACATTCTGGAATCCAAAAAAATGAGAACACCATGTCCTACGTCATGATGACCCACGGTGTTATGGGGCCATTTTTATGCCTTAATGTAATAAGAGTAAAGGCATGGCTGCTCCTGTAGTGCAGTATCATACATTCATTATTAACTAGTGTAACTTAAACCCACTTAATCAGAACAGAACAAGGACACATGCTTATGCTGGTCATATACTACATGGATCTCAGTCTAACGTTGACCATTCACATGTGATTAAGCATGCGATGGTAACCATACACGTGGACCCGATATGCTGCATGGGGATCTGTTTGGTTGTTTTCAGCCCCCACATCCAATGGGTTTGTCTAATAAGGGCCATGTGAATGGCAGCCTTAACATCTGTAACTAATGAACCCTATACTGTGCTGTATAGTGAGAAAATTCCTGGCCAGAAATTGTCACGGCAATAGTGGCTGCGGCCTTCAGTTTGCGCAACCGTTCGTGCGATTCCCTATGGGGATTGCCCGTCACTTTTCAACAGGCCCTCTCTTCCAATCAGGACGAAGGGGCAAGCGGCCTCAGTCGTGCCTGGCCCCACCCACACCATGCGATATTTTGCATTATCAGTCAGGATACTCAGGAAAGCCATTTCTGTCAATTTACCTTAAAGGACAACTCCACCCTCATAAGAACATCTTATAGAAAGAATGGCCTCTAAAAAATATGTTAGTTTGTCCTATGAATTCATTACTGTATGCCTGCTATGCTTCTGGATGCCTCATGGAAACTGAGCAATTTAGAAACCTGTACTGAGCCTGTACTGAGCCTGGGCATGCTCAGAAGAGGCAGACTGGGGATTAACATTCAGTCATTGGCTGTGATGTCAACTGTCAAATCCATAACTGACAGTTACTAACTGGAAGAACCAGGAAGCAGAAACAGGGGAAACAGGACATTGTGCAGGATTTCAGGTTAGACTTATATATTTCACATTTCAAACTATTACCGTTTAGGGTTTTGGGAGATGATTTACCTGTATGTAAGTTTTCATTTTGTGGCTGGACTTGCCCTTTAAAGCATAAGTACACTGAAAAAATAAGTTAAGTGTAATTTGTCAAGTGTAAGTCGTCTTAGCACCACCCTAAGTGGTCAGGTGTAATTTGGTGGTCAGGAAAAGCGATGTCCGTGTGCTGCGGGGGTGACCATGTGCTCGTCTCATGCACGCGTGTGATGCCGTGAAGTGCACAAGGCGCGCTTTTCCTAACCACCAACACAAGGAGATCCAGCAAATCACGGAGGGCGGAGCTAAGATGACTTGAAAGAAGATCCAAGATGTCAGGAAATTTCCTTCAGTACAGGTAGGCTCAGGAGGGAGCTAGAAAAAAAAAAAGGGGGGGGGGAATGATTAGTTTAAGCTTCTGCTACAAATTACACTTAACTTTGTTTTGAGTGTACTTATCATTTAAGTCATTTTTGGACCAAAGTTACCCTGCGCAGTATCCCTTTTTAGCGATACCACCAGGGCCGCATCTATCATTAGGCACACTGAGTCATGTGAATCAGGCGGCATCCCGTGGCCCTAAGAACCAAAGCGGCAGATTGTGGGGAAAGAAATTGTTCCTAATGCGGCCGTGATAATGTGCGTGTGCGACCGGCACAAGAAGTGCTGCTGCTGATCTTCGCTCCCTTCCTTGATTCTGGTTACGCAGTGCTCCCTGTGTGTGTGCGCATACACTACCTTGCTTTCAAACAGCGCACAGATGGTGGATTACAGTGTGTGCAAAGAAATGTGAAGGTTCGGGCAAAGTTTCTTTCTTTTTTTTTTAAGTAGCAGGTATGGCAAAGGCAGATTGCCGATTGCGTGCCCACCACTACTGCTACTTATCGCTGGCTCGATTAACAGTGGTAAGGGGCAGCACCAGGACCATTTTGCATGCCTCCGTATTGGCTGAGGGTGTTTGAGGATCTGATTGGCTGGTGGTGCTGCCACTCAATGCAGGTGATTTGCTGGAAGTGGCTGCATCAAGTTGATCTTAACTTACCGTTGTCTGCCTTCCAGTTCAGTGTTTTCTGCTAACCGGAGGAAGGGCCAGGGGTAGAGGTAAGTCAGTGATACAGACCTTCTTGATTGATGTGCAGCTTCAGGATGTATTAACAGCAAAACACTCCACTCCCGAAACTCTGGACTTCTTATCTTTTCTGACAGGCAGCCCCCCCCCCTCCTCCCCGCTCTCCTCTCCTATTAGCCCAATGTTCATGGTGGGAGCAGCACTTCTAAAGGTGATGCTGTCTGGCAGTATGGCACAGTACATATGGTAACTGTGGGCAGTAAACATTTCATTTTAAGAGTCTGTCTGCCTGTCTATGCCAATATATGTTTATTTTTCTGAATCTTTTATTCTATCATCTGTCTTTTTGTCTGTCTGTCTAACTCAATCTGTTTCTCTGTCTATCTATCTATCTATCATCTAACTCTCTGTCTGTCTGTCTAACTCTGTCTGTCTAACTCTTAATCTGTCTGTCTGTCTAACTCTCAATCTGTCTGTATGTTTATCTCTCTGTCTATCTATCATCTAACTCTCTGCCTGTCTGTCTAACTCTGTCTATGTATCTATCTGTCCGTCTGTCTAACTCTGTCCGTCTGTCTATCTATCTCGATCTATCTGTCTATCTCTGTCTACCTAACTCTCTGTCTGTCTCTCTATCTATCTCTGTCTGTCTATCTATCTCTGTCTATCTGTCTATCTATCTATCTCTGTCTATCTGTCTAACCCTCTGTCAGTCTATCTATCTATCTATCTATCTATCTATCTATCTATCTATCTATCTATCGAGATAGATAGACAGACAGACAGATAGATACATACTTACATACATAGAAAGATTGATACAGAGATTGGATAGATAGACAGACAGACAGACAGAAAGATTGATACAGAGATTGGATAGATAGAAAGAGAGATAGACAGACAGAAAGATTGATACAGAGATTGGATAGATAGACAGACAGACAGACAGAAAGATTGATACAGAGATTGGATAGATAGAAAGAGAGATAGACAGACAGAAAGATTGATACAAGCAGAATAACTGATACATACAGAGATTGGATAGATAGATAGACAGACAGACAGATAGATAGATAAGGAAGTGTGCACTCTACCTTAAGGTGATTATGGTGTCTAGGTGCTGCTGTTAATTCACAACGATATCCAACAATTAAACAGGTCACCGAGCACTCATAGGACAGTTTAAATATGGCCTACTGCTGGGGGATAATGGATTAATGGTGGGGCTGGCCTGGGCCCTGGGGTATTTTCATGGGCCTCTGTATAGGAAGGGATTATTAGGGGTATGTGGTGATAGGGGCTGCTGGGAGATATTGGTGATGGGTCTCTGGCTGTATAGGGAGGGGTTAGTTAGAGGTATAATGTGGTCAATGGGGATGTGCTCACAGGCTATAAAATAAGTTATTTTGATACACAAAAACCTAATATCTGTTTTTAGTCATTTACATTATTGTTAATTGACTGACTGAGGAAATATGAAGCTCAAAATTGTAAAATGTTAGCCACACCTATTGACAAAACCACACCCACTTTAATGCGGCGGTGCGCTTCATACGCCGCCTGGAAATTATCAAAGGGGGCCTTCAAAAGTTTGGCTCAGGCAGCAGAAACCCTAGAAGTGCCCCTGGATACCACGCCTTTAACAATCGTTAATCTCCAATCTGTTTAACGATAGTTATTTACAATTGTTATCATAAATTAAGGATAACAATCGTAAATCTACGATCCCGTATCTTACTACCGTATGGTATTCTATGGCAGAACGTTCACAAATTACGGTCATTGTTGTACATTAAGGATAACACTTGCAATACGACGTGTTTACAAATATGGCCCTAACTAAAAACGAACTTTTTAAACCATAGTCTAGTTTTTCAACCAGACCCCTCACCCTACTTTTGCCCCCCCAATTTGAATAGTTGGCACATATACAGTATGCCCTGCACCCCATTTTCCCAGGGAGTAATTCTGATGGGCCAATCAAACTTTCCTGTGAAATGACTTCATTAGAGAACATCCACTTGGTGACCAATAGGGTTTGGTCTTTAGGAAAATATGAGGCTGCAAGTAAACAAAACATACAACTTTTTATAAGTACGCTCTGTTCTAGGTTTTGAGCCTTGGGAATTTCCTTCCACAACAGTTACAGGGCACAGTGTACGAAATCCCAGGATTATCCTGCCCTGTGGATGGTTTCACACATTTTTGTTGAATGAGATATTTCGTTATGATCTGGGTCTCACCCTGCCCTTCCTGGTACCCACTGATGCTTTACATGGATGGAAAAAATCTTTCATTTTCCAGACAAATTGTTGGAATTTTATGTTTGAAAAATGTTGACCTTTAGGATTTAACCCAAATCCCTTGATCGTACTTTGAGTTATATTCTATTAGTATTTTCCTAAGCTTGTTCAAAGCTGGAAAAATAAACTAGGCCTCTCTATCTCACACAAGAAAGTCTCCTTGGGTATCTCTGTATAACTTTTTATATAATGTAGTACATCCCTTTCCACCCCCAACCGTTATGTTCCTAAAAAAAGAACACAAACTGTACTTACAGCCCCTCACTCCAGCAGTGCACTAGCTCCCTGCTTGCCAGAACAGTGGCCAGACCAGCAGCTGTGGCTGTGGCAGCCAATTACAGCCGCAGCTGCAGGCAACAGAGAATGCCGCAGGAACGAAGGGCTGTTAGTACAGTTTGGATTCTTTTTTTTAGAAATCTAATATAGTGGTTGGGAGTGTGAAGTCATGCCCTACATTATATAAAACATCTTATACTAGGTGAAGCCAGGGAGGGATCGGAAGAAAGAGAGGGAGGGAAAGGGCTCCCCTGCGCTTGCCGCTGTCCTCTAAGAGTACAAGGAGGAGGCAGAAACCTTTTGGACAGGAACACACCTCCTACTCTTCAGTTTCCTGGACTTTGGACAGGCACTGCTGGAGAACCATAAGGAGCAGAGATGTAAAGTAACTACACATTGGGGCCAGTAGTGGGTTACATTTATGTTTGGAGGGTGGACATGCCCTTTAGTTATCTCTTTTTTACTGATTGGTATTTGTGCGGTTTGGGGGGGGGGTTTATTGAAAAGGACAAACCATTTCCAAACAATTACCCCAAATGCTCTGTATTGTATTGATTTGTATATTTTGTTATTTTATCCTAAAGGACAACTACGCTGTAAAAAGCACCATTTTAAAAAAGAAAAGTACCTGGAGCAGGGAGGTAGAATTGATTGTTCCTGCCTTCCAGTATTGTTTCATTGAGCAGTGCCAGCAGGTACAGTTTTCCTCTGCCAGGCTTTCCTGGTATAAAGATAGTGCTGAAGCACCGGGGGAGCCTGGCAGATACTTGGAGCAGTTTTCTTTCTTCTTGCTGGTGCTCCTCATAAAATGATATTGGGAGGTAAGAAATACTTATCCTTCCTCCCTGCCCAAGTTATAATTATTTATTTTTCCAAAAATGCCATATGTGCTATAGTTCTACTTCAATATTTTTACAAACATTACCAAGACTTCATCAAACCCCAGTATTCCAGTGTTCTCCTAGTATCCTGCATGGATCGGTTCACCCTGAATGGAAGAGTGAGTAGGAAACCGGACGTAGAGGCTATAAAGTAGCTTGTGGCAGGTTTGAAGCATATAACCAAGGTAATGTAGGTAGGCATAGAGGACACAGACTGTAGCTGTAGCCTGTGATCAACCAAGTAGGTTTATTAAATAAAACATGTTGTTAGCACAACATGTTTCCTTGAATACACCTACACCTACAGTCTGTGTCCTCTATGCCTACCTACATTACCTTGGTTATATGCAGTATCCGGTTTGGTTGAGACCTTTAGGCGAGGCATAGGCCATTGTTCTGCTACTGTGTCTGGGAACCCATGTTTAAACGGTTTTGCAAGTTTGACGCTGTTGCTGGAATTTATGGCAAAGAGTAGTCATTGTGTGCAGTTGGCAACAATATCACAAGTCCATCCATATGACTTGTATTGGAGGGTTGCAAGAAAAAAGTCAAAGCTCAAGTCAAGAAAGGCCTCACTAAATCTATAATTAGCTTGGTCAAAATGCAATGTCAAGGTTCTGAGTCCTCAAGGGAAAAGGTGTTTGTATGAAACCAAAATCATAGTAACATAGTAACCAGGGCCAGATTTATACATCAGGAGCCTGTAGGACCAAAGAGACTGGTTCCCTTAGCTCCAACCCTAAAAACAGACCACACCCCTAAACCACACCCATTTTCTCTTTTTTGGGGAAGAAATAGACTTGGATTGGTGGGAGGAGATTGACAGCTGCCCCTCTAACCTCAGGCACGCCTAATGGTAAATCAGGCCCTGAGAGTAACATAGTAATTGAGGTTGAATAAAGACATACGTCAATCAAGTCTTACCTATTCACTTTTTTTTAACCCTTCCTAACAGTTGATCCAGAGGAAGGCAAAAAAAAAAAACAGCTAAAAAAAGGGAGGGGAAATTCCGAAATTCCTTTGTGACTCCAAACGGCAATCGGAGAGTATCCCTGGATCAACCAGATCTACAGCATATGTATTAATACCAGTAATTCTCAATATTATATAGTATCCCTGTACCAACCAGAACTACAGTATATGTATTAATACCAGTAATTCTCAATACTATATAGTATCCCTGTAACAACCAGAACTACAGTATATATATTAATACCAGTAATTCTCAATATTATATACGGTAGTATGCCTGTACCAACCAGAACTACAGTGTATGTATTAATACCAGTAATTCTCAATATTATATAGTATCCCTGTACCAACCAGAACTACAGTATATGTATTAATACCAGTAATTCTCAATATTATATAGTATCACTATACCAACCAGAACTACAGTATATGTATTAATACCAGTATTTCTCAATATTATATAGTATCCCTGTACCAACCAGGACTACAGTATATGTATTAATACCAGTCATTCTCAATATTATATAGTATCCCTGTACCCAACCAGAATTACAGTATATGTATTAATACCAGTAATTCTCAATATTATATAGTATCCCTGTATATCCCTGTACCACCCAGAACTACAGTATATGTATTAATACCAGTAATTCCAATATTATATAGTATCCCTGTACAACCAACTACAGTATATGTATTAATCCCAGTAATTCTCAATATTTATAGTATCCTGTACCACCCAGAACTACAGTATATGTATTAATACCAGTAATTCTCAATATTATAGTATCCCTGTACCAACCAGAACTACAGTATATGTATTATACCAGTAATTCTCAATATTATTAGTATCCCATACAACCAGAACTACAGTATATGTATTAATACCAGTAATTCTCAATATTGTATAGTATCCCTGTACCAACCAGAACTACAGTATATGTATTAATACCAGTAATTCTCAATATTATATAGTATCCACGTACCAATCAGGACTACAGTATATTTATTAATACCAGTAATTCTCAATATTATATATTATCCCCATACCAACCAGAACTACAGTATATGTATTAATACCAGTAATTCTCAATATTATATAGTATCCCTGTACCAACCAGAACTACGGTATATGTATTAATACCAGTAATTCTCAATATTTTTTAGTTTTAGAAACTTATCCAGGCCTTTTTTAAAGCTATTCAATGAACTTGCTATTACCACATCTGCTGGGAGACAGTTCCACAGTTTCACTGTTCTCACTGTAAAGAAACCTTTCCTAACCTGAAGATGAAACTTCTTTTCTTCCAACCTTAAAGGATATCCACGAGTCCTCTGATATGACCTATTAGTGAACAATGCACCAGAGAGTTTATTGTATGGCCCATTAATATATACAAAGAACACCATACTACACCTACAGTTACATCCTGTTGTGTGGGTGATTCTCTGTAGCAGGGAATGGGGAACTCACATGGTCTTTATAGCCCGAATACTCTATTTCCTCACCCTCTGCTGATCCCCTTGTGTTTTCCTGGGGGGAAAAGGCTTTATGCAACATTGACAGCTGGGAAATAAATTTTTTTTAAAAAGTAAAAAATGAATGCAAAATATTAAAGTGTTATAAAAAAAATAAATAAACCCAAACAAACAGTATGATATTCAAATCCGTGATTTACCGACATGTCCGATTGGCTGGAATTGTATCTTTGCTGAAAAATCAGTCTGGTAAGATCTGGTATGGCCAAATATTGCCATGTGTGTAGTATACCAACCCTGTATCACAGCAGCTCATTTGATGTCATATCAGTTTTGCCGTTGATGTTTATATAACTGATGGAGTCAGTATTACTGGTTAATACTGGAATATTTCTACTGTCTGTTCATTTACCGTACATTCTGTTGCTCTTTAGATTCAATTTCAACATCACATCTCCAGCTTTCCCAGCTGACAAAACACTGCAGAAAATGGAATGAATTATATGTCAGAAGAATAAATGGATCTGTGTGTTCTGAAAGTTTAAAGGGGTTTGAGGAATAGAACATCCAGTTTTCAGCTTCCATAGGCTCTTATGAAAAAGATAACACTTCATATTCACTGACAGGGCTGGACTGTCGAGGTGATAGCACCAGAGGAACATTGTGTACCTGTAGTTAGAAAACTGTGTAACCCTTATTGACTATGGAGTCATTGAACGGCACCCAGGGATCTCTTTAGTGGTTGTGGCACAGTAAGAGAGGACAGATCATTGATTATTAATACAACAGGAGCAGTGTTCATCTTTGTGGCAGGAAGTGTCAGACTAGACTTGTGGGGCCCACCACAAGTTTAGGGCCCACCTAACATTTCATATCACTATTATCACTCATTTACATATCTATTTTACTCCTACTGACACCTATTGTTTATTTAAATGCATTTCTTACTGTCCCAGTTTTCTCTTTTTCTTGGGTGAATGGGCAATTCATTTATACAAACATAGAAAAGATAATCAATGCACATTCCTAGGCCCCATACAATATCATATTATCTGCACACTGGCATCTATACTAATAAAAGGCAAAGCCCTCACTCACTCACTCACTCACTCATCACTAATTCTCCAACTTCCCTTGGAGGCAGACGGTTTAAATTTGGCAGGCTCATTCATTGCACCTTACTTACAAAAGTTAAGCAGGTTTCGTTTCGAAATTCCACCTGTAACGGTGAGTATCTGACATTGCACAGACTTATGGTTACCTAGCTTACAAGCTATACAAATCTATATGGTTGGTCCGATTTCAACCAAATTTTGTATGCATATAATCCTTTACCAGTAAAAGGTTAACAAAATATTTTTTTTTAGGGTGGGGGTGAATGGGGGGGGATAGAATTTTGAACTCCTGCACACTAACGGCTGGACCGATTTTTACCAAAATTTCAGAGTGTGTGCGGGGACTGGCTGAGGTGTAAGGGGAAGGGTTTGGAGGGTGGACAGAGAGGAATAGTGGGGGGTATTGGGGGCAGATGGGGAGGGGTGGTGGGGGTTATTTTCACCAAAATTTCATAGTTGAATAAAAAATATAATATTAAATTAAAGTTAATGAGTGTTGCATTATCGTAAAGCTTATTGAATTGTCTTTCTTTAATATATCAAGTGCCGAGTGATTACAGCAATCTTGATACATTATTGCTTTCTTACTAAAAACGTTATTTGAATACATCTCCGCTGCGAAGCGCGGGTATTTTGCTAGTACATTATAAACAAAGGGGTTTTAGTATACATTACTGTGATCACATGAATGAAAAGCCTTCCAACCACGTCAAGGTAACCCCAGTCTGGAAGGTCCTAGGGTGATTCCCCTGTAACCAGCCCAAGCCCTTTATAGCTATGATAAAGGTCTGAATCCAAGCAGAAGCTGAATATTTCAGAGGCTAGTTGGAGGAAGGTGGCTGATGGTGCACTGTGCATAACTTTCACTAAGCAGCTGCGGGACGACTTCCCTTTTCACTCAGGGAGGGAGACAGCGGTAGAGATTCAGTGTTTTCTGTCATAGGAAAAGCTTTAGACACTTTTCTACCGCTAAGGTCAAGAGATTCTTTCTAAAAATGAAAGCGAAGACAAGACACTTCTTGGCAGACAGATCATTGCTTTGACCTGATTAGCAGTAGTGGTTGATCTGAGAGATGTAAGTGACAACTGGGACATTATTCAAGTCTTGATCCCCAGTAAAACACAATTGAAATACCAGAGAGAATTGCAGTTGTTTTTGCTCTTAGCACCCCAGGAGGGAGGGTTTAGAATATTCAGGATTACTACTGAATGTTGCGGGTCCATATTGTCTCCATTGGAGCATGACTTCCCTACACACATTCTTTACCAGCAAGTACTTAGGAGTCCATGTGGTATGCAGTGAGTTTGTCAGAAAGTGGGTGTGATGAATGTATTGTGGGCTTCAGCAGCTGGTTCGCCTTTTGACAGCTGGACGGCCCTGGTGGCTGTAGCCTAGGAAAAGTATGTGGGAATATGATCAATAATGTTGCCTAATTTGGCAACGCTAGATAAAGAATGAAAAGAGAAGGACAGGTAGCACAAACATTTGTTTACTAAATTGAGGCTCTTATAATAGTGATGTGTTATGTGTTTGGGAATTGCTAAATTCTTATGGGATTGGTGTTAAGATGAGTATTTTGGGAAGAACCTAAACCAACCTCCCTAAACACTTCATTCTAAGATGACCCAAGTCCAGAAGTGTATGGGAGGTCATAGTGTGGTGTGAACATGTTTCAAGGTGGTTCAGATAGACTTAGAAGCACCAGGTGCAGAAATTACATGTATGTAGATCTGAGAACCCCAGTAAGCATTATAGATGTTCCTATAGAGTAATGCTGGAAAAACTTTATTTTTATAACAATTTTAAAGTTTTGTATAAATGAATAGAACTCTATGTTATATGAGTCTATGTTCATAGTCTCTTAATGTAACAATAGTTCTCTAGCCCAATGTGAAAGAATCCAGAGCAGCAAACTTTATATTTAGTGCTTCTTCTGTGCTTTAGTTTTATCCTGGTAGTTAGTTTGTTGAGTTTTGTTTTTGTCGGACTGAGTTTATTTGGCTTTGCAAAGGTGGGTGTTGAATGGTTGACCATATTGACCTAATTTTTGTAGCTTAACATTGAAATGCTTTAAATATACATTAAATATTGAACATAATTAATGAAATGTGGAAGAAGAAAAAATGGAGAAAAAAGGGGAACTTAAGGAACAACAATCCTTAACACGGTTGCAATGAAAGTGTACCACCTCCTGGTGTATGGCTTTCTATGCTGTCGACCACTCTGCTGGTGAATGTATCGGTGTCCTAGAAAGGAATGGGCTCATAATAATATTAATTATTTAGAGGGGGAGACCAACCTTTCCAAGATGCTGGAAGGTTTTAAGGCTTACAAGTGCCTTTGGTGATTGTTTGAAGGTAATTTAGTCCCTTAATTTCCCTGGAGGGTGTTGGGAGGATTTAGAAATACAAGATGCTCTGGACGGAATGGCAGGATCTTTCAGGGATTCATGGTCTACTTTCTGCTTTCAGTGCAATAAAAAACTGGGTACTTGTCTTTACTCCAGGTCCCAGGTCTGTGTACACTGGCTCAATATTCCCTCCAGAAAGTCTACCAACTGGTAATCTGTTTGATGGAAGGAGGCTCCACAGCTGATTGTGATAAATTGGCCAACATGTGATCACTGTGAACATCCTAGTCAATATTTTTTAGACTGAATTATTGTTCCCATTGTTCAATCAGGTCAAAATATCGTCCCATGTGTACACAGCCTAAGGGTGAGTTGGTAAAATGTTGAGAAGGCCTTTCCAATGGCGTAGATCACTATTAAACCTAATGCCAATGTTACAATACATTTCTATAAAAATGACAAAATGTAAAAACCCACCTTTAGGCTTAAATACTACAAATACTGCACTCAACACATTGCACTGTATTTATTGACCTACAGATATACCAGTAGTTTCCTAGTGACAATAAATTAACCTGTAGCTGGTGCAGTTAAACAGTTAGAGGCCCCCATTTTGTAGTTCTAGAGACATGCTCAGTAGATTTTAATTTCCCATGGGGCTTAGTTCTTTAGGAACCTTGGAACGTTTTCAATCTTTTACACACAATTGCACTTTTGTAATGCATGCTGGAGACTGCATTTTAACAAGTGAAAAGTAGAGTACTGTGATACTATTAATGGACTAACAGTTTATTTAAGTAGACAAGCTTTCGAGGGATCAACCCTCTTCCTCCGGGTCAGAGCAGTACCTGAGGAAGAGGGCTGATCCCTCGAAAGGTTGTCTACTTAAACAAACTGTTAGTCCCTTAAAAGTATCACAGTACTTTTTACTACATATATTGGACTAATACTGCAAAACAATCTGCATTTTAACATTTAACATGTGATATAGGCGCCTAAAATAACGTCTAGCATTTATTTAATCACGATCAAACCTAATACAATCGTAGAAAACTGAGAATGTGTGTGTCATGTGTGACTGGTACGGTACACCTGTGTCCTAAGGGTAAAAAACACATGCAATGGATAAGACAGACAAGAGATCAATTGATCTTAATACGCGCTGGAAACGCAGACCATGAAATGCAGCCTTGCCATCTGTCTCACTTTAAAGCTTTCAGTAGGCGTAGACACGAGATACAACAAACCCCTTTGAAATGTTGAGTGTTGCCCTCTGTAATGTGTGAAGATATAATTCCAATATGTGGAAGACAAAGTAAAAACATGAGCAACATTCAGCCACACAACAGAAATGACATTGTACCAAAAATGGAATTACTAGGCGATGGACATATAGTTGTGTTATTATTGGAGAGCTTCTGAACATTGCCAACAACACTTCTCCAAATAAGGCATCCAAAAGAATCAGCAACACAGCAATCTTGTACAACGAGCTTGTAGAGTGTCAATGTAGTCAGGGAGTGAACACTACTTAAAATGAGCATGCATTCACCCACTGGGTGTACACAAAATGTACAAGGGGGAGGGTGGTGTGCTTTTTGTATACAAGATATATAGGGAATTCCTCATCCTAACAAAATTTAGACATGTGTGACCAAAATGTATTTTTAGCCACAAAAATGTATCTATGGCACCTAAATCTAAACGTTTCCACTTAAATATATTTTGTTATTTTTTTTTATTACTTAGAGAGAATGTTCACCCCTCTCTACAAAAATCTAAATCTTGTACAATACCCCCCAAAACCTGGACCGTTTTATTTAAAATCTTTAATTCAGCTCCCAGTCAGAGATATTATACTTACATGCTCCTCGATCCACCACCGCTTCCGGTCTCCTCATTCTGTCTCCATTGTGGCTGCTGTGTTCTTTTTGTGTTCCCGAGCAGCTGCAGTGGAGACTGCTCTGGGAATGGCAGTCAGTGATTGGCCGTGACGTTACTGTCATGGCCGACACTGACTGCCTTACCCAGAAGTACAGAGCCGCGGCGGAGGATCGAGGTGGAGCATGTAAGTATAATATCTCTGATGTAAGTATAATATCTCTGGCTGGGAGCTGAATTAAAGATTTTAAATAAAACGATGTTCAGGTTTTGGGGGGTATTGTACAAGATAAAGATTTTTGTAGAAAGGGGTGAACATTCCCTACTAAATAAATGCAATCTTGTCAACAAAGTTTACTTTTTGCAGACAAAATGATATTAAAAACAGCACCCTTATGCTTTTTGTTTAAAAATAATAAAATAATCAGTATTTGGGATATAAAGAAAATGTAGACATATTTTAAGCCATATAATAAAATGAATTCAATTTTCTGTCTTTATTTTCCTTTCTCACACACACTCTGTGGTTGGCTAATGTTAAGTATCCGTGCTTTCTTGTTACATAAACTGGGATTTAACACTCATATCCTGACGACTTACAAACGGTCTGTGAAAATGGAAACAGTGACCCACGTGAATAAATAGTGTGTACAAATGTATTAAAAGTCAATGTTCCACATGTAAATTACATTTCTCAATAACTATTGTGCCCGACGGCCGACACCGCTTTTCCCATTTTAAAAATATATTATTCTAGGATGAAGGAGACACCACTCCTACCTCCTGTTTGGCAGTATCACATGAGGATACTACAGGGGCACTTCTAGGGTTTTTGCTGCCTGATCCAAGCTTTTTTTCTCGCCCTTTCGCGCACCGCCGTCACGTTAAAGTGGCCGTGGCATTGTGGATGGACGTGGCTAAAGTTTTACGATTTTGAACTTCCTATCACACCGGTATTTAAACAGTTCCTCAAACAGTCAATTAGGAATTATTGTAAATTACTTGAAGCACATATTACATCCCTTTCTCAAACAACTTGCGTTGTCACTACCATATTGCTCCTTTCAACTTATTTTATAGCCTGTGCTATACATGGTACAACTGTTACAGTAAATTTGAAATTCCATACTTACTGTAGTATAAAAGATTCAGCAGGGACCTAACTAACCTAACTAGTCTAACCTAGCCTAACAAACTAACTAAAGCTAAACTAACCACTGTTGCCTGTCTGCCACCGTTCTTGTTCAGTGCAAGGTTGCCACCTGAGACAAGTGTCTCACTCTGCCTAATTGTGGATGTGACCCTGGGATACCCAGAGTCAGAGTAAGGTTGAACAAGGCCCTAGGTAATGATATGGGCCTCTACATCTTTCCTCTTTGTATTTTCTACTCATTATGGAGAGAAGATAATTAATAACAAACTATAATTCTGTCTTTTGAGAAATTAATACAAACATATGGACCATATTAGGCCTCAGTAACAGTAACTTTGCTCTCTTCCTGGGCCCTAGGCACTAAGCCTATGTTACCATGTGTATAATACATCTTAGTCCATTCCTTCACTACAATTGAACTGTTGGGGCGGAGGGGACCTAGCCTGGTAATACACTACACACATTTGTACAATTCCCTCTGGTCACTAGAAATCTATACAGCATGGTTGCTCGGCGATAAGAACCTTACAATGTCCTGGGTTCCAATCCTCCCTGGGCCACATTAACACAGAGTTTGTGTTTGTATGGGCTTCCTCCACAATCATAAATTGTTGTGAGTGTGATTAGATTGTGAGCTCTTTGGGGCAGCACAGGATCTTTACGGATAAAATAAGAATGTAAAGTGCAGTAGAATTTATCCCAATATAAGAAAATCCATCAGCCAGTGACTGATCTCTTCATGACTGGTACCCACAGTATCTATCTTCCACACTGCCAGACTACTGACCAATAAACTGAGTCTGCCAATTAGAAGAAAAGGTGCCATTAAAGATTGCACAATCGGGCAAATTTATCATCATGTCTGAACAAATGTTCGTCCGATTTGGCCTGAAGTTCCACTGAGATCTGTCATTCGCGGATAACATTTCCCAATAATACTTGGACCAAAATATCGGACTTTAAGTACCGGGCCTTAATGAGCTGAGATTCTGAATGTAATTGTAAACAGCAGCTATAAACGATGGCGAAAAAACGGGTGAAACTGAGGAAAGCGAGGCCTGGCTGGTAGTTGTACATTCTCCATCCCACAGTGAAATGGGAGCCAAGATTTCCAGTGCTAGCGGCGGACTGACTTGCAGGTGTTCCGGGCTCCTTGCCAGTTGGTAACACAAACCTTTTAGTAATGGCAAAAAAATTTCTCACCAGCAAAACATACGATTAGCTTCAGCTAAAGATGCAGAGAGTTTAAGTTCTGCAACTACTGAAAGGTCATGGGTAGATCTTTATTGCTTTAATGATTTTAGTCTGTAGAACAAGTTTAAGGGAGAACTAAAATACAAATAAGCCTTAATAGATTCTATAATTCCTAATGAGCAGACAACTTTAACTTTGGCCTCATCATGTTTGTGTTATTTCCTGGTATCTTCCCAGTGAGTAACAATTGGTTTACTGACTGCTCTGTGTTGATTAAAGAGAGCTCACAGACAGATAGCACTGGCAGGAGGGAGAGGAAGTGGAGCTATAGTATTCACAGAGCATGTGCAGCTATGCATCTGGGCCCCAGACTAACTCTGTAGTTAGGAACAGTGTAACAAGTATAGAATCAGGATCATTCATTTATTACCTTTACATCTCCATTTAATATGGTAAAACGTGAGCAGGTTCATTTCTGTACATACTATGAATATTTTGGCCTACAGGTAAGAAAAAAGTCCATATGCACACTAACCCCAGGCGGGTGCAAACAGTCCAATATCCCTACTTCAAAGGGAACGAAATACTAGAATATATCACGGTAGACTTGCACTCCAAACGGTGAATGGTTTATTAACAGCCAAACATCAGCAAATCAAACAACGTTTCGGGGTAACAACCCCTTCATCAAGGGCCTACGCACAAAATGACAAGTATAAAGTAATCCAGCAGCCGAGAGGTTAAACACAAAGCAGAGAAGCCAAACCCCAGAATAATATACAGACTCTGGCACTTATTTGATTCCCCTTTTGATGTTGGCTTGTAACACACTCTGCTGGGTGCTAGTGACAGATAGAGCATTGTAGCAACTGTAGGGAGTTTTATTTTTAACATCTGATGCAGGGGAATAAGGCAGCTGGGGTCATGTTCCACTGCTAGAGACACACGCAGTGCTCTGTAAGGCTTCAGATTGTTCCTTTGATGTGGATAGGGTCAAGTTTAAAATACTTTTTGTGGGTGTGAGTGTGACAGAAGCTGCTCTGTACATGATAGTGCTGCATTTACATCTGACAGCGGTAAAGACAGCTGCCCCGGTTCCAAATTAGCCTATCCCTTTATAATATGATTTAAAGGGGAAGTTTACCTACAATGCAATTTACAATTATCACAAGGGGAAACAAACTGAAAAATATTAACAATTGCATACTATTCTGCCCCAGAGAGGAGGAGCAAGAAGGAAGGGTGTCATTTTAAAAAATATTAATGCTTTGGAAGTGTCAGGCCAAAAATCAAGGGTGCTGGATTACCGTCTTTTCTTACCCCAAAAGTTGGGGGTTTTTTTGGGGTTTTTTTTTGCTTTTTTGTTCACCTTTAAAGGATATGTACACTAGGAAATTTGTTTTTTTTAATTGCCCATTACTAGAAACTCTAATTCTTCCCAACTATCGCTGTACCATTTTTTGTTGATCTGCCCTGTATTTCTTTAGATATCCAGTCTGAAACATCTTACATTTCAGCTGTCAATCAAGTGCCTAAAGTTTTGTACACATGTGTGAGCACGGGTCCCGACTCGCGAAGCACACTGTGTACGAGCGTTCGTTTCGGCCGGTAATTGGCCATTCGGTCGGGGATCATTGCCCAACCGACCGGGCGGTAGCTGGAATGGTGACAGTTGGTACGTGAACTGCATGATGAGAAATTCCCTCTCTCAATGCTGCCTCATAGGGATTACTTGCCCTCACAGAGAGAATAGAAGCAAAACAAGTATTGTATTAAGTCATGCAGCAACACAAACACATCAGAGTAAGTGCTGCTTACATGTATTCATTTATAGCTTGAAACGACAACTCCACAGTGCCTATAAGAATAATATTTAAAGGTCAATTATACTGAAAAAAATTACTTTGCCTCATCTTAATCTAGAAATAAATGCCTGTAAGTAGCCCTTACTCTGAGGTGTGTGAGTTGCTGTATGCCTTACATGTTTTGCTCCAGCTAATTATCCTCCTTCCACTTTTAACCGACGCCTTCTTCCATCTGACATGACTTTCTGTGAAGTCAAGCATGCTCATTAATTACTATGAGTCAGCACTGGGAGATTTTCCCACCATGCAATTCACACATACCAACCATCACTACAAATAACAGCAAAACTGCACAGAACAGAAGAGTTTATGATAATAAAGCCGGGTACAGACTTAATTGTTAAAGTGTGTAGCGCAAAAACGTTCACCGTCGGCCTCAGGAATGCTGTGACTTGGCCAAACATTTCCCTCAGTTGCGGTCAGCCCCCTGTACTGATGTATAGCGTGGCAGCCATGGCTGAAGGAAATGTGGCTGTCCAGAAAGTTCCCCTTATACTTTATATAGGAAGAACACTTGGAACTGTGTGTAGCCTTTTAGCGATACCGTGCCATTAACGGTTGGTTTAACGACCATTAATTTCTGATCATTATCTTAAATTACAGAAAACGATCATAAATTACCAATAACGATCATAAATCAACAATAACGCGATCGGAGATTTACACTCACCATTGACTGCCATTGCGGTATTTTACTACTGCGTGGTATTCTACGACCAAATGTTTGTTAACAAACGTTCAGAGTAAATGTACAATCACGGCTGTACATTTACGCCCACAGTCGTACATTACGATAACGTGTAGTATCACTAAATTGCGATACCGCGCATTTGAAAAAATATGTTAAAGGTTAAAAAAGGTTCCAGTAATAGGCAAATTTGAAAAAACATTTTTTTCCAGTATAGATCCAGTATAGATCCATCACATCTATTCTGAAAGGTCTGCAGCCAAGCTATAATGCACCTAGAGACATTAACCATTAGAGTTATAGGACGTCAGCTGCACACAGTTTAGCGCTGGCAATTTGGCCTTTCTGTGTGGACTCTCTCCCAGATGTACACGTCCGCTGTTTATTTAGTCTGAATTTGCTTGTACAGTTCTGAACGGAACTGGGCTAGTCTGGAAGTTCTGCTCTGTGTGTTTGGGGCACATGCCAGTTTATTTTTGAGGCATCCATACAGTAATAAATAGTAGGAAGGCGTTTAAACTTGTTTTGCTGTGAAACGTGTTTTTTTAAAAGCCACTGAAAGCTACAAAATAAGACATGTTGGATCACACCTTGTGATAACTGGTAAAAATAAACATAGGTTAGAGACTCCTCTAGCTAGGGGTGGGTTCAAACTGAACGGGCTCTGGGCAGTGCTGTAGTTTGCTTTATGCTGTGTGAATAGGCTAATCATTTATAAACAGGGGGGATCTTTGAGAAACTTTGATTTTGTCTTTTAAAGTAGAAACAGTTAAAACCATATTACAGATGTCGTGTAAAGCTGGGTACAGACCTTCCAATCCTTCGTCACTACCAACTATTTGGCTCTTCTGACTGGTCGGCCAGGACAAAGGACTGTCGGTTGCGGCAAAAGTGTAGCTGCGTCCAACAATTAGTCGTGATCGGTTTTCCGGTGGGGGTTTTCCAACGTGTCCAATCATTCGTTCATCCAATGCGGACAAACAACCGGGTGGATGTCGTCAAAGCCAAAGTGAAATGATAGTTGGTCGGACCAAATTATTGGATAGTGTTTACAATGCTTTAGTGACTGGGCCAGATAAGGATTCCGGGCTCTTAAGGCTTGAACAGACGTATGATTGCACTGGCTGCAAGCAGCTGTCACAAGAAAAAAAGCATCCGAAATGGCCGACAATCGTATGTAGGTGGCCACTCGGCAGTAGAGATGGGATCCGGTCCAATTTGGATTCAACACGAAACCCCTCCACCCATTCCATACGAAAGAGGGAAGATCGTTCAGATTTCAGGACATTTTCGATGATTATCTAATGTACAAGTTTTTTTAGGGAATCCTCGAAAATAACCTTGAACGTCCGATAAGCCTTGAAAATACGATTGGAAACTCGAAAGAAGTTTCTCATCATATTTTTGATGGTTATCGAACGTTCAAGGTTATTTTCGAGGATTCCCTAAAAAAACTTGTACATTAGATAATCATCGAAAATGCAGTTCAAAGTCCCAAAATTACATTCTGTTTTCGGATTTTTGGATCTTCAGGTTTTTCCCGAGATCCCTAAATCTGAAAATGGAACAAAACCAGTTGGAGGCAGGCGCGAGGCGGCAGCCACACGGGCGAGGCCAACGCCAGCAGCCACACAGGCGGCAGGCCATCCTCAGCAGCAACACAGGGCTTTAGGCCATCTTTCTCAGCAGCCACACAGGCTTTAGGCCAATCTCTACTCAGCAGCCACACGGGCTTTAGGCCATCTTCTCTCAGCAGCCACACAGGCTTTAGGCCATCTCTTCTCAGCAGCCACACAGGCTTTAGGCCACTCTCTTCTCAGCAGCACACAGGCTTTTAGGCCATCTCTTCTCAGCAGCCACACAGGCTTTAGGCCATCTCTTCTCAGCAGCCACACGGGCTTTAGGGCCATCTTATTCAGCAGCCACAAGGCTTTAGGCCATTCTTCTCAGCAGCCTCACAGGGCTTTAGGCCATTCTTCTCAGCCAGCACACACGGCTTTAGGCCATCTCTTCTCAGCAGCCACAACGGGCTTTAGGCCATCTCTTCTCAGCAGCCACACAGGGTTCTTAGGCCATCTCTTTCAGCAGCAGCCAACGGGTTTAGGCCATCTTCTCAGCAGCCACACAGGTTAGGCCATCTCTTCTCAGCAGCCAACAGGCTTTAGGCCACTCTTCTCAGCAGCACACGGCTTTAGGCATTCTTTCAGCTGCCAACACAGGCTTTAGGCCATCTTCTTCTCAGCAGCCCACGGGTTAGGCCATCTTTCTCAGCAGCCACACAGGCTTAGGCCATCTCTTCTCAGCAGCCACACGGGCTTTAGGCCATCTCTTTCAGCAGCCCCACAGGCTTTAGGCCATCTTTCCAGCAGCAACACGGGCTTTAGGCCATCTCTCTCAGCAGCCACAACGGCTTTAGGCATCTCTTCTCAGCAGCCACACGGGCTTTAGGCATCCTTCTCAGCAGCCACACGGGCTTTTAGGCCAACTCTTCTCAGCAATTGCACAGGGTTTCTAGGCCATCTCTTCTCAGCAGCCACACAGGCTTTAGGCCATCTCTTCTCAGCAGCCACACAGGCTTTAGGCCATCTCTTCCAGCAGCCACACGCTTTAGGCCATCTCTTCTCAGCAGCCACACGGGCTTTAGGCATCTCTCTATGCAGCCCACAGGCTTTAGGCCACTCTCTTCTCAGCAGCCCACAGGTTTAGGCCATCTCTTCTCAGCAGCCACACGGGCTTTAGGCCATCTCTTCTCAGCAGCCACACGGGCTTTAGGCCATTCTCTCACAGCCACACAGTTTAGGCCATCTCTTCTCAGCAGCCACACGGCTTTAGGCCATCTCTTCTCAGCAGCCACAAGGCTTTAGGCCATCTCTTCTCAGCAGCCACACAGGCTTAAGGCCATCTCTCTCAGCAGCCACACAGGCTTTAGGCCATCTCTTCTCAGCAGCCACACAGGCTTTAGGCCATCTCTTCTCAGCAGCCACACGGGCTTTAGGCCATCTCTTCTCAGCAGCCACACAGGCTTTAGGCCATCTCTTCTCAGCAGCCACACGGGCTTTAGGCCATCTCTTCTCAGCAGCCACACGGCTTTAGGCATCTCTTCTCACCCCACCGGGCTTTTAGGCCATCTCTTCTCAGCAGCCACACGGGCTTAGGCCATCTCTTCTCAGCACAGCACGGCTTTAGGCCATCTCTTTCTCAGCCACACGGGCTTTAGGCCACTCTCGCAGCCACACAGGTTTAGGCATCTCTTCTCAGCAGCCACACGGTCTTTAGGCCATCTCTTCTCAGCAGCCCACAGCTTTAGGCCATCTCTTTCAGCAGCCACAACAGGCTTTAGGCCATCTCTCTCACAGCCACACGGCTTTAGGCCATCTCTTCTCAGCAGCACACAGGGTTTAGGCCATCTCTCTCAGCAGCCACCAGGCTTTAGGCCATCTCTTCTCAGCAGCCACACACAGGCTTTAGGCCATCTCTTCTCAGGCAGCCACACAGGCTTAAGGCCATCTCTTCTCACACCACACAGGCTTTAGGCCATCTCTTCTCCACGCCACACAGGTTTTAGGCCACTCTATCTCGCAGCCACACATCTTAGGCCATCTCTCTCCACAGCCACACAGGCTTTAGGCCATCTCTACTCAGCAGCCACACGGGCTTTAGGCCATCTCTTCTCAGCAGCCACACAGGCTTTAGGCCATCTCTTCTCAGCAGCCACACAGGCTTTAGGCCATCTCTTCTCAGCAGCCACACAGGTTTTAGGCCATCTCTACTCAGCAGCCACACAGGCTTTAGGCCATCTCTACTCGGCAGCCACACAGGCTTTAGGCCATCTCTACTCAGCAGCCACACAGGCTTTAGGCCATCTCTACTCGGCAGCCACACGGCCTTTAGGCCATCTCTACTCGGCAGCCACACGGGCTTTAGGCCATCTCTACTCGGCAGCCACACAGGCTTTAGGCCATCTCTACTCGGCAGCCACACGGCCTTTAGGCCATCTCTACTCGGCAGCCACACGGGCTTTAGGCCATCTCTACTCGGCAGCCACACAGGCTTTAGGCTATCTCTACTCGGCAGCCACACGGCCTTTAGGCCATCTCTACTCGGCAGCCACACGGCCTTTAGGCCATCTCTACTCGGCAGCCACACGGGCTTTAGGCCATCTCTACTCAGCAGCCACATGGGCTTTAGGCCATCTCTACTCGGCAGCCACACAGGCTTTAGGCCATCTCTACTCGGCAGCCACACGTGCTTTAGGCCATCTCTACTCGGCAGCCACACAGGCTTAAGGCAGGAGTCTGGGTTGTATCTCGGATAACAATTCCTTTCCTAATTTTCAACTTAGTTGCTTAAATCAATAGGGGCGATGTAGAGAGCTACACACTACTTGCCTTCTCTGCTCTTGTGGTGCAGTATGTTCATTACACCTCATATCACATTTTGGGATATACTTTATTGGCTGCGTACACCGTTATATATACACTGTGCAGACACCAAATTTCATACACAGGCCTGCTGAATTGTGTATCAGTGAACAAGCGTGCACCATAGGAAGCAGACGGGAAAGCGTTTTCTGGGTGTTACTGCATACCCCCTAATAGCCCCTTTACCCTTCCTGAAATGCCATTTCCTAAACTGAACATTATCATTTGATTACTGTAGCCAATGACATTGTAAATGGTTAAAGTAATACAGATTCACAGCGGTTTTATAAGCTGGAAGTTTTTCCTCTCAGCATTTGCTATATAGCGGTTGTGGGTTGAAAACTCCCAGCATCCCAGTCCAAAAACAGCACAATATTAAAGGTTTGATAATCCCATTTTACAACACCATTCCCTAACCTATAATTTGGGTTATTTTTCCCTGATCGCTCTGCCCTGGTTTTAAGTCTTCTTTTTTTTCAGCGCTGCACTGTTGAGGGGAGAGACTTGTCTACAGTAGAATAAGTACAGTTGTAGTTAAAGTCATCTGATCGATGGCGGCTATATTTTGATCCCAACCATCCGGCCTGTATAAACCCAGACGTAAACGGTAACATACTTGGAGGGTAAAGGAAAATGGAAGTCTACTATCAATTGTAATTGGGACCTTGTGCCATATTCAATGCTACATTTGTCTCGTTCGTACAATACCATGCAGTAGTAGACTACCATAATGGTATTGTATCGGCGATCGTAGAATTAATTAGGCTTAAAGAACCAAATTACTGATCTTTCTATTTCTTCTTCTTCTGTTTTATTCTTCCGCTTTTTTGGACTGTCTCTCCTTCCATAGTTTTTGAGCTAGAGACATGAAATTCGGTATAGACGTGCCACAGAAATGGAAATGTAGGTCAGTAGGTGTGTGTACCTGTGTCCTGTTGGAGGTTAAAAAAACAAACTTTTTTGTTGATTGGTCAATTTTTTTTACTTTTGTTACTCTTTAAGTATGGCTGCCACAGTAATGGATAAGTAGATCAATAGGTGTGTGTACGTGTGTCGGGTTGGGGGTTTAAAAAAAAAAACTTTGTTGATGATAAGTCAAAAAAATGTTTTGACTATAGTTACCCTTTAAATATGGCTGCCATGAAAATGGAAGGGTAGGTCAGTAGGCGTGTGTACCTGGATCAGTTTGGAAGTTAAAAAAACAAACTTTTTTGATTATTGATCTTTTTTTTTACTATAGTTAACCTTTAAGTATGGCTGCCACAGAAATGGAAATGTGGGTGAGTAAACGTGTATCTGGATCAGGTTGGAAGTTAAAGAGAACAGTTTATTTTGATAATTGATCAAAATGTTTTGTCTTTTACTTTAGTTACCCTTTAAGAATGGCTGCCACAGTAATGGATAAGTAGATCAGTAGGTGTGTGTACCTGTCGGGTTGGGGGTTAAAAAAAAAAAACTTTGTTGATGATTAGTCATTTTTGACTATAGTTACCCTTTAAATATGGCTTCCATGAGAATGGAAAGGTAGGTCAGTATGTGGGTGTACCTGTGTATGTGTGGGGGTTGGGGGTATCACCATTTGTATTTATGACCATAAAACAAACTGTTTTGAAATATCCACATTTGAGGATTGTTACCATTATAGTCTATGGGAAAAAATGTCCCGAAATTCGTTGATAATGCCATAAAGCTTCCGCGGATTCCTTAGCTAGAAGACAGCACACTTCTCCTGTGATAATGTGATAGGTTCTGGTAGATAACAGTCTTAGCTGTAGCATACAATGCCAGGCAGCAACGGATAGAGAGGGCAAGATATTGTTTTGTATAATTATATTATAATAGGTAGGCTATTACAGCCTACGGATTCCCGTCACCTTATGTCTCACCCCCATATCCTCTAGTCTGTAAGCTCTTTGGGCAGGGTCCTCTCTCCTATTGTGTCACGGTATTGCTGTAAGAAACTCCACACTCTGTGTACTTATATTATGTATTACCTGTGTATGTAATAAGTATGACTTTGTATAACATGTATTACCCTGTATGTAATGTATGGTATGTAATTGTAAAGCACCACGGAAGATGTTGGCGCTATATAAATCAATAATAATAATAATAATATAAAGAGGGGAATAGAGAGAAAAATATTATTCTCCCTCTTTCCAAGGCACTGGTAAGGCCTCATTTGGAATATGTGGTGCAGTTTTGGAATCCCATATACAAAAGGGACAACTTGGAAATGGAACCAGCTCAGAGAAGGGCAACTAAAATAATAAGGGGAATGGAGGGGCTTGACTATGCAGGCAGATCTGGTTGGTACGGGGATACCATATAATAATGATAATTACTGGTATTAATACATATACTGTAGTTCTGGTTGGTACAGGGATACTATATAATATTGAGAATTACTGGTATTAATACATATACTGTAGTTCTAGTTGATCCAGGGATACTATATAATATTGAGAATTACTGGTATTAATACATATACTGTTGTTCTGGTTGGTACAGGGATACTATATAATATTGAGAATTACTGGTATTAACCCTTTCCCTGCCACAGATCGTATATTAACGATCTGTGCAGAGAATGCTTTAACTGCCACAGATCGTGAATATACGATCTGTGGCTTCCCCCCTGCAAAAAAAAATTTCCCCCCTGCTAGGGCCGATCGGGGGGCAGCATTCAACTGCCCCCCTAGCCCCCTCGATCCCCCCTCGGTTTCGGCCAAATCCGAGGAGGGGATCGGAAGATATCCCTACCTTAACATGGCCCCCGCAGCTGAAGCCGGTCCCACGTGGAGGAAGTTCCTTGTTCCGGAAAGGGAGACCCCGGTGATGTCACTGATCTTCCTCCTTCACCGGGGTCTTCCCATATGGAGGTACACTGCTGCCCCCGGTGGTCCAGTGGAGGTACTGCAGCATGATCTCTATATAGATCATGCTGCTGTACCTAGTATAGAACAAGCTGTCAAGCTGACAGCTGTTCTATACATTTTGTGAATGGAACTCAAAGTTCCATTCACAAATAGGATTTTTTCTAAGTCTTTGCTACTTAGCGAAGACTTAGAAAAAAAATGGGGACAGAGATCAATATTTGGTGATCACTTCTGATCACCAAATTATTGATCTTTGCCAATATGTGGGAGATTGATATTTAGTGGGGGGGTTTATTTGCGGGGGGGGCATTTCAAAGTTTTGGGGCTGTTTGAAATTACAGAGCACTTGGGTACCTACATATATCTGGTATCGTTGTACTCGGGAGTATCAGAGCTTTTAGAAACAGTAAGATTTTTGTGTGTAACCTTAAGATAACTATAAGTAAAAATGGGAAAAATCCATGAAAATTTGCAAATTTTTCATTTTTTTTACATATTTTACCCATAATTCCAGTAAAATTTCCAGAAAAGTTACAAAATTTTGTTACCATATTAAAGTACACTTTGTGCTGAAAAAAACAATGTATAATATTCCTGATTTACTGCAAGGTTTCCTACTGTAAAATTAGTCTAAAGCGATTAAGGACAAAATCCTGAAAATTCTTCTGGCAGTTAACGCAAAAAAAAATCAAAATCTCCTGGCAGTGAAAGGGTTAATACATATACTGTAGTTCTGGTTGGTACTGGGATACTATATCATATTGAGAATTACTGGTATTAATACATATACTGTAGTTCTAGTTAATCCAGGGATACTATATAATATTGAGAATTACTGGTATTAATACATATACTGTAGTTCTGGTTGGCACGGGGATACTATATAATATTGAGAATTACTGGTATTAATACATATACTGTAGTTCTGGTTGGTACAGGGATACTATATAATATTGAGAATTACTGGTATTAATACATATACTGTAATTCTGGTTGGTACAGGAATACTATATAATATTGAGAATTACTGGTATTAATACATATACTGTAGTTCTGGTTGGTACGGGGATACTATATAATATTGAGAATTACTGGTATTAATACATATACTGTAGTTCTGGTTGGTACAGGGATACTATATAATATTGAGAATTACTGGTATTAATACATATGCTGTAGTTCTGGTTGGTACAGGGATACTATATAATATTGAGAATTACTGGTATTAATACATATACTGTAGTTCTGGTTGTTACAGGGATACTATATAATATTGAGAATTACTGGTATTAATACATATACTGTAGTTCTGGTTGGTACAGGGATACTATATAATATTGAGAATTACTGGTATTAATACATATGCTGTAATTCTGGTTGGTACAGGGATACTATATAATATTGAGAATTACTGGTATTAATACATATACTGTAGTTCTGGTTGGTGGGTGTTCGTCGGGCTCGGGGGTCGGTTGGTGCTCATCGATCAGGTGAACATCACCAGGTGTGTACAAACGTTTAATACAAGACAATATCTTGCTAGCTCTAGCTGCTGCCAGCTTGCACTGTTTGCTACGTCTGTTATCTACCAAACTCCTACCTCCTTCTCCAATGATTCAATTAGCACAAGACAATTTATTGCATAAGAGGCACGAGGATTTTGAAACATTTAATCACATCTGACACTTTGCTGTCAATTTCCACAAATTGTCTAGATCTGCCTTCAACAATTACACATCATATGTAGTTTTAATTGCCCTACATAGTTTTGTGTCATCAGTAAACAGAGTCCTTGCTCTCAATACCCATTCAAAATGAACAAACTAACAAATTAAACAGTAGCCTCATTGCCGAACTCCATTTCACATCACTTGGAATTTTGGTTTACCCAAACAAAGCTCCATTAACAACTTTTCTCTATCCATGTATAAATGAGTTTTTTATAGACTGGTAGCTCCGGCCCGGGTTAGGAGACGGGGCATCTGACCTTGGGTGGGGTGTCTTATCGGGCATGCTGGGAGTTGGAGTTCCTCTTGCTAGGCAGATCTAGCGGGTGATGGTCCGTGAGATCTGTTAAAGTGACGTCACGATAGGTTTATAAGTAGCTGCTACGAGGCATCCAGCGCCATTTTGTTTTAACATTGCCGGAAGACTCAAGATCTCTCCTCCCTCCCTTAAAGTTGGGATTTAAGTTTTTTAGGGAGTATTATTTTGTGTTATCAAATGAATGGTTGGTTGGAGTCACAGCTGGCAGATACATCCTTTTCCACACAAGTTGCCTAAGAGGCACGACATCAAAAACCTTAGCGAAATCTAGTTATACCAAATTCATTGCTGCGCTACAGTCCAATTTACTACTTTCCTCATTAAAAACAAAACAAGTTTTCCTCCTAGATCCTAAATCCGCCCCTGTGTTTACTATTTGTAGTAGACACTCCACTAGGGAAAGTTCTGTTACATGTTCATGCTTTTACACATTCTTCTCTCTCCAATAAATCATAACATTCATTCATTTTTTAGATGTATGATATCACATTGGAAAATACTGTACGAGGCAAGGACATCTGTATAGCTTAATAGAAACTGATGTTACTGCCTGGTACCGTAATCTGTCTAATATACAGAGAACAATGGCACCACCTTGTGGCTTAGTAGCTCATTGTCTAGGACCCAGTCTTTGCTTATTTTGTTGGTGGCATGTCTACCAATGAAATAAAAATGTACGTATAGCTGCAGCAACCCCACTTACTTTTTACTTACCTTTCCCAAAGTTGCCCCTGAACATGGAGTCTGGACCCTCACCAATTTGTGGCACATCGACGTTCTGCGTCCTGGTCGTGACTGTCAGTCAAAGGCGCACTGGTGATGTCACCTCAAATAGCTGACAGCCGCAACCAGGAAGCCACTCACTGCTGCTGTGCTTGATCAAAACCATCTCACAACAGAAGCAAGAGGCGCCATCTATCTTTGGGGAAGTTAAGTGAAACGTTGGTGGGGTTTAGGTGGGGGTGCTGCCGCTATAGGTCATTTTTCATTTTTGACATTTTTTGGACATGTCCTTTAAAACACGAGAGATTGCTTTCCCATTGATGCTAAAAGTAAAGTCAACCTCGGATTAAGATTACAACAGAATTTATAGGGAAATAAGAAATATTTCAATTTATTGCTTTATTTTCTATTTGAACCTGTTTTCTGTCTCCATCCCCAGAATAGTCCCCAGCAGCCTCAATAGGAAACGTTAAAATAAATAAGGGATTTAGCTCTGTTAAGAATTATTTCAGCCGAGCCACACCCGGCCCTCTGCCTTGGTTAAAATAACAGCCATCTTTCCATTTGCACTAATAGCTTACAGGCCCCATGTCCTTAATCAGGGAAAGACTCTCATGGGAGACCTGCAGTTGTGCAATATTCTGAAAGGCACAGCGCTCCAATGTGTACAGGGATAAAAAGCTTTCATTGTAAACGTGTGCTGTAGTGGTGCAAGTTGTGCAATGGTCAGGAAGGCAACAGTTGCCTGTCCGTGTCCTTAAATGAATGGTGCACGGCTCTCAAACAAACCCTGTGTCACCTAGAATAAGCGTGTGCCTTGTTTTTCAAATTCTTACCATGTTTTTCCTAATGGAATCTTTATTACTGGTGTGTGGTAGGAGCTGAATTCCCCATGGAATATGTGTGAAATGAGACTTTCTTTAAACACTTATACACCCTGCTAATTATTCTGCTCAATCAGGGGTGCAACTACCAGACGAGCAAGGAGAGCAACTGCAGGGGGGCTTGGGAGCCAAGGGGGCCCCATCTTCTTATTTTTCCTTTGACAGATATAGTCTCCTCCAGAAACCCACTGTGGATGAAGCACGGATAGGGGCCCATCATAGTTTTGCTGGGGGGGGGGCAGTGATTCCTAGTTACACCACTGTGCTCAATGCTAACACAATACCTCAAACGCATATTAATTATTGACAATCCCATTATTAGTGTTACCCATGGTTCTTTGCAGTAGAGATGATGAAACTACAAAGTTTCATTTCGTTTTAGGATTCCCAGTCTCGGGAAAATCCTGAAGATCCAAAGATCCAAAAATGGACCGAATTTTCGAAGATTTTAAATATACGGAGCATTTTTTGCTAATTTTCGAAAATTGCCTTGAACGTTCGATCTTTGAAAATACGATCGGAAACTCGAAAGTGGTCTCCCATTGTATTATCGGGGATTTTCAAACGTTCAAAGATATTTTAGAAAATTATCGAAAATAGCTCCTTAACATTCAAAAATCTTCGAAGATTTGCAAACCATTCCTTATATTATTTATACGGAGCGGCCACATACAGCGTTATCTGAGCTGGTAATGATCTGATAGGTCCTGACAAATTGACCAATTGAACCAGAAGGATAATCTACACCTTTTGCGCAAATCCCATGAACCCTGTGTGTATGGCTAGGCAATAACTGAAATCACCAGATGATGAGAGATCCCAAGATGCAGATTTTTCCAATAATAAATAGGAATTATCCCCGGGCATTGTTAGTTTTGCTGTATAAGAGTTGGGGATATTAATTTGGACCTGACTGGGGCTGATGTACTAAAAAGTTTCCCATGCTATTCATTTGCAGCCAACAGTTCAGCTTTTTAATACATTACCAACCATGTTAGATTTTGATTACAATGTTTTGGTTGGTATTTAGACGCAGTTACTAATGTTTGCTTATAGATGGCGCTATTCTCCATCCTAACCTCAGCTACAGAAGGTTATGTGGAAAGATTATTATTTATAGATCATTTCAAATAATAGTTCTTGTGATGTCAAATGTACGCAGTCAAAAATATGGTTTAATTATTCACATACTGCCCCCTGCCACTCATCAGTGCAAACAGCAAGTTACCCCCTTCTTGTCCTATGGAAAAGCTCTCATGCAGTATTCATAGTAGCCTAATATGAAAAGCAAATATCAATATTATATAGTAAAACTGGAGGATCCAATATGCAAATTGGACGCCTATACACTGCTCTATCTACCCGCATGTTTTCCCATGATGCCCAGACACATCCAATCATTATGCAATTAACTGATAATCAATAAATAGTCTGCAAGCCACACGTACACACGTGGGAATGTCCTCGGGCCTGCCCGATATTTACATGGATAGATGTAAAATCTCTGTAATAACAGTATAATGCTGTATGCAATCTTCACCGCTGGGATTCCCTGTATTGAGGCCGAGAGATATATTTATAAAGGTGCGGTGTTGCTATTTTACGATACCGTGCCCTTAACGATCGTAGCGACTGTCATTTTAAATGTACAATGGCCGTACAATTACGATCATAGGTTTATGATCACGATTGTAGATTTTTTGCTGCCTACATGGTATTGTACAAACAAAGGTTCGGAAATGTACGACCGTGGCCTTTACATTTACGATAACCCGCGACATGAGACGTTTCTGATCCCACGGGTTATGAAATACCAGAGGCCAGGGTGAAGAGCTCACCCAGAAGACTCGATTGAAGCCAGAGATGAAGAAGCATGAAAATAAAGCTGGAAGAGAAGACGCGATGCGGGATAGGAGGGCAGGTAAGTGATTGCTGACAATCAGACCAGTGTATCACCTACATTAGGTACATACTGTATGCTTTGGGCTATGTTAGTACTACTGAACCTGACTTGTGCATGCTGTTAAGTTGCTTGTGCACCCATATAATGCATAGGACACATTGTGGGGTATTTGTGCAGTTTATAAACATTCTTCCTCTGGTTTCTACATAACATATGAAATGTAGAAATCACAGCTCCTAAACTACACAATCACATCACACTCACGTGCCAGACAATCTGCCAATTTCTGTGATGACATAAGAAGTGAGACAGCATGGAGATCCTCTATATTTCTTAGTGGACAGGGCTAAGTCAGTCAATTTTGAATGTACCATTCTACAGAACAGTAATCTGGAACCTGATCCAAACTTCATACTTGCCATATATAGAGATTATGGCGAGTTTTGTTCTGCCAGCGAATCTGCGAACCGTATTTGAAGCAGAAATTTGAACCTTAATTTCAATATTCGTTAAGTTTTTCAGATTCCGAAACCGGGTTTGTTTAGAAATCTGGAATAACTCATCTCTAGTCATGTGTCCCTATCATGTATATGAAACCATTTTGTGCAGCACTTTCCACTCTCTAATCTCTGTATTATTGTCACATCACTGATTATTGTCTGGTGTGGGGCGGCCGGCCGCGACCGACATCGTTTGTTCGTTCGTCCGGATCGGACGAGCGAATGATCGGACGTGTCAGAAAATTCCCTATGGGACCGTACAATCCATCGTCCGCAAATTCGACAGACATTTGTCCCGGCCGAACGCTCGCTTGTAGCAAGCGCTCGGTCGGGACAAATAGTGCGGTTGTGTGTACCCATTCTAACCTTCTGCTTTCTGGTCTTCCTGCTTCCCATCTTTCTCTCTTCAGTCCATACTTAACTCTGCCGCACGCATTGTTCGCTCTCTAACAATCGGGATATAAATCTCCTCTCTGCCCGCACAGCTACCTGGCCCCCCATGAAACAATGGCATATCTACAAAATCCTAACATTAAATCCCTTCGCCTGCTGCTTCTTCTTAAATTTCTTCTCTTGTGTCCCCATATGTCCCTACCGTATCCCCCCGCTCATCACAGAACCAATCTAACATTCCATGTTTTCTGTCCCCACACTTTCCAATCTGGAGGAAATTTTTACTTCTCTGCATAGCTGGGTATAAATGCGATTGTGTATGCAAACGCCAGCAAGTTGCCGTACGGATAATTGTTATGTGTGGCTATTTGATTGGGTGTGGTTGGTGGTCTGACCGAACGCACGCATGTTGTATGAGCTTTTTGTACATTACTAGACTGCAGATAAAAGCATTTAAAGGCTTAATGGTTAGAGGAATGTGATGCTCCTGTATATTATATAGTGTGAGCAGTGAAGTCCCTTTAAATCCAGAGCTGTAGGTTTCTGATGGAAGCACAGATGCACCCTTTGTTTTGCATATGTTTTGCAGCTGGTGGCAGGTGACTGTGCTAAATGATATTCCAATGCAAACACCGTGATGCATTTTGCGTAGTTCTATTCAAATCAGGACAACAGGATGCCCATTGCACCATGGGTAAATCAAAGGCTATGGTTTCATTTAATAATAACCATATGTAAGGTTCGGGCAAGTTGATATGGAATGAGGGTTCTGTTGGTTAATCCCCCCTCCATGAATGTGGTTAGTAAAGAGAAGGTACAATTCATGCCTCCTTTTGTATAATAATAAGAAGACTGTGGTTTGTAAAAAGATCAGACACCTATTGTTTCGTTAATTCATTAATTATGTACATGTAGTTTTATTATTCAGTTGTGTGATCTGGTTTTATTCTTGTGGGATTCAAAAAGGTGGCCATACATACACTTTACTACAGACCGATTTTGTAACATTCAATCAATTTCGGAGGAACTGCCTTTCCGGGTTCTTCTTGTTGACCGATTACGATTGAAAATGTATGGCAAAGGCAGACCCGTGATCGTATGTCGATCGCAAAGTAGATCCAGAAAGGCGGTTCCTCTGAAATGATTGAATGTTGCTGGATCGGTCTGCAGGTAAGCTGGAAGTATTGGCACCCTTATTCTGTTTAATGCTTTTTAAAATAAATCTATAATGCCCCCTGTCTGCTCAATCAGATGGTAGCAGGTTAGGATTTGCATGTGCGGGTCTGAAAAATTAGACCAACGCAGAACTCAACATACACAAAAACATGAATATTAAGTAGGAGATTCATAATTAAATCGGTAGCTATGGAGTTTGTTTACCCTTAGGCTACATTCACACTAAAAACAACAGCTTGTGTGAGTTTTTCAACATGCTTGTGTACATTTTATCTATTGTGTTGTGTGTGTATGCAGTGATTTCACAAAAAACACAAAATATTTTTTCCACATACATGGTTTGCAAAAAGTTTTCCATTTTTATCACATACACAAGTGAGCAGATCACATCCGTGTGGCCTAGGCCTTACTATGGGGAGTCATCTTCCATTGCATCTCTTTTATGTATCACATACACAAGTGAGCAAATCACATCCGTGTGGCCTAGCCCTTACTATGGGGAGTCATCTTCCATTGCATCTCTTTTATGTATCACATACACAAGTGAGCAAATCACATCCGTGTGGCCTAGCCCTTACTATGGGGAGTCATCTTCCATTGCATCTCTTTTATGTATCACATACACAGGTGAGCAAATCACATTAGTGTGGCCTAGCCCTTACTATGGGGAGTCATCTCCATTGCATCTCTTTATGTATCACATACACAGGTGAGCAAATCACATCCGTGTGCCTAGCCCTACTATTGGGAGTCATCTCCATTGCATCTCTTTATGTATACATACACAAGTGAGCAAATCACATTCGTGAGGCCTAGCCCTTACTATGGGGAGTCATCTTCCATTGCATCTCTTTATGTATCACATACACAGTGAGCAAATCACATTCGTGAGCCTAGCCCTTACTATGGGAGTATCTTCCATGCATCTCTTATGTATCACATACACAGGTGAGCAATCCACATTAGTGGTGGCCTAGGCCTTACTATGGGGAGTATCTTCCATGCATCTCTTTTATGTATTCACATATACACAAAGTGAGCCAATCACATTCGGTGGGCTCTAGCCCCATTATAGTGGGGGTCCTCTTCCATTGCATCTCTTTTTAAGTATCACATACGTAAGGGAGTGCCACAGCACGTGTTAGTGTGGTTATTTATAGATCATTTCAAATAATGTTCTTGTGATGTCAAATGTACGCAGTCAAAAATATGGTTTAATTATTCACATACTGCCCCCTGCCCATCATCAGTGAAACAGCACGTTACCCCCTTCTTGTCCTATGGAAAAGCTCTCATGCAGTATTCATAGTAGCCTAATATGAAAAGCAAATTCAATATTATATAGTAAAACTGGAGGATCCAATATGCAAATTGGACGCCTATACACTGCTCTATCTACCCGCATGTTTTCCCATGATGCCCAGACACATCCAATCATTATGCATTAACTGATAATCAATAAATAGTCTGCAAGCCACACGTACACTCGTGGGAATGTCCTCGGGCCTGCCCGTATTTACATGGATAGATGTAAAATCTCGTAATAACAGTATAATGCTGTATGCAATCTCACCGCTGGGATTCCCTGTATGAGGCCGAGAGATATTTATAAAGGTGCGGTGTTGCTATTTTACGATACCGTGCCCTTAACGACCGTAGCGACTGTTCATTTTAAATGTACAATGGCCGTACAATTACGATTATAGTTTATGACACGATTGTAGATTTTTTGCTGCCTACATGGTATTGTACAAACAAAGGTTCGGAAAGTACGACCGTGGCCTTACATTTACGATAACCCGCGACATGAGACGTTCTGATCCCACGGGTTATGAAATACCAGAGGCCAGGGTGAAGAGCTCACCCAGAAGACTCGATTGAAGCCAGAGATGAAGAAGCATGAAAATAAAGCTGTAAGAGAAGATAGGAGGGCAGGTAAGTGATTGCTGACAATCAGACCAGTGTATCACCTACATTAGGTACATACTGTATGCTTTGGCTTATGTTAGTACTACTGAACCTGACTTGGCATGCTGTTATAGTTGCTTGTGCACCACTATAATGCATAGGACACTTGTGGGTATTTGTGCAGTCTTTATAAACATTCTTCCTCTGGTTTCTACATAACATATGAAATGTAGAAATACAGCTCATAATGAACACAATCACATCACACTCACGTGCCAGACAATCTGCCAATTTCTGTGATGAATAAAGAAGTGAGACAGCATGGAGATCCTCTATATTTCTTAGTGGACAGGGCTAAGTCAGTCATTTTGAATGTACCATTTCTACAGAACAGTAATCGGAACCTGCATCCAAACTTCATTACTTGCCATAATAGAGATTATGGCGAGTTTTGTTCTGACGCGAATCTGGGAACCGTATTTGAAGCAGAAATTTGAACCTTATTTTCAATATTCGTTAAGTTTTCAGATTTCCGAAACCGGGTTTGTTTAGAAATCTGGAACTCATCTCTAGTCACGTTGCCATCAGTATATGAAACATATTGTGCGCACTTTCACTCTCTAATCTTGTATTATTGTCACATCACTGATATTGTCTGGTGTGGGGCGGCCGGCGCGGACCGACATCGTTTGTTGTCGTTCGTCCGGATCGGGGAGCGAATGATCGGACGTGTCAGAAAATTCTCATGGGACCGTACAATCCATCGTCCGCAATTCGACAGACATTTGTCCGGCGAACGCTCGCTTTGTAGCAAGCGCTCGGTCGGGACAAATAGTGCGGTTGTGTGTACCCATTCTAACCTTCTGCTTTCTGGTCTTCCTGCTTCCCATCTTTCCTCTTCAGTCCATACTTAACTCTGCCGCATGCATTGTCTCGCTCTCTAACAATCGGGATATAAATCTCCTCTCTGCCGCACAGCTACCTGGCCCCCCATGAAACAGGCATTATCTACAAAATCCTAACATTTAAATCCCTTCGCTCTGCTGCTTCTTCTTAAATTTCTTCTCTTGTGTCCCCATATGTCCCTACCCGTATCCCCCGTCATCACAGAACCATCTAACATTCCATGTTTTCTGTCCCCACACTTTCCAATTCTGGAGGAAATTTTTACTTCTCTGCATAGCTGGGTATAAATGCGATTGTGTATGCAAACGCCAGCAGTTGCCGTACTGGATAATTGTATGTGTGTGCTATTTGATGGGTGGGTGGTTGGTGGTCTGACCCGAACGCATCGCATGTCTGTATGAGCTTTTTGTACATTACTATGACTGCAGAAAAAAGCATTAAAAGGCTTAATGGTTAGAGGAATGTGATGCTCCTGTATATTATATAGTGTGAGCAGTGAAGTCCCTTTAAATCCAGAGCTGTAGGTTTCTGATGGAAGCACAGATGCACCTTTGTTTTGCATATGTTTTGCAGCTGGTGGCAGGTGACTGTGCTAAATGATATCCCAATGCAAACACCGTGATGCATTTTGCTAGTTCCATTCAAATCAGGACAACAGGATGCCCATTGCACCACTGGGTAAATCAAAGGCTATGGTTTCATTTTAATAATAACCATATGTAAGGTTCGGGCAAGTTGATATGGAATGAGGGTTCTGTTGGTTTAATCCCCCCTCCATTGAATGTGGTTAGTAAAGAGAAGGTACAATTCATGCCTCCTTTTTGTAAAATAATAAGAAGACTGTGGTTTGTAAAAGATCAGACACCTATTGTTTCCGTTTCTCATTAATTATGTACATGTAGTTTTATTATTCAGTTGTGTGATCTGGTCTTTATAGTTCTGTGGGATTCAAAAAGGGGCCCATACATACACTTTACCTACAGACCGATTTTGTAACATTCAATCAATTCGGAGGAACTGCCTTTCCGGGTCTTCTTTGTGACCGATCGATTGCAAAATGTATGGCAAAGGCCAGACCCGTGATCGTATGTCGATCGCAAAGTAGATCCAGAAAGGCGGTTCCTCTGAAATTGATTGAATGTTGCTGGATCGGTCTGCAGGAAGCTGGAATGTATTGGCACCTTTATTCTGTTTAATGCTTTTTAAAATAAATCTATAATGCCCCTGTGCTCAATCAGATGGTAGCGGTTAGGATTTTGCATGTGCGGGTCTGAAAAATTAGACCAACGCAGAACTCTAACATACACAAAACATGAATATTAAGTAGGAGATCATAATTAAATCGGTAGCTATGGAGTTTGTTTACCCTTAGGCTACATTCACACTAAAAACAACACGCTTGTGGTGAGTTTTCAACATGCTGTGTACCTTTATCTATTGTGTTGTGTGTGTATGCAGTGCATTTTAAAAACACAAAATATTTTTTCCACTAATGGTTTGCAAAAAGTTTTCCATTTTTATCACATACACAAGTGAGCAGATCACATCCGTGTGGCCTAGGCCCTTACTATGGGGGTATCTTCCATTGCATCTCTTTTATGTATCACATACACAAGTGAGCAAATCACATCCGTGTGGCCTAGCCCTTACTATGGGGAGTCATCTTCCATTGCATCTCTTTTATGTATCACATACACAAGTGAGCAAATCACATCCGTGTGGCCTAGCCCTTACTATGGGGAGTCATCTTCCATTGCATCTCTTTTATGTATCACATACACAGAAGTGAGCAATCACATGTGTGGCCTAGCCTTACTATGGGGAGTCATCTTCCATTGCATCTTTTTATGTATCACATACACAGGTGAGCAAATCACATCCGTGTGGCCTAGCCCTTACTATGGGGAGTCATCTTCCATTGCATCTCTTTATGTATCACATACCACAGTGAGCAAATCACATTCGTGAGGCCTAGCCCTTACTATGGGGAGTCATCTTCCATTGCATCTCTTTTAGTATCACATACACAAGTGAGCAAATCACATTCGTTGGCCTAGCCTTACTATGGGGAGTCATCTTCCATTGCATCTCTTTTATGTATCACATACACAGGTGAGCAAATCACATTAGTGTGGCTAGCCCTTACTATGGGGAGTTATCTTCCATTGCATCTCTTATGTATCACATACACAAGTGAGCAAATCACATTCGTGAGGCCTAGCCCTTACTATGGGGAGTCATCTTCCATTGCATCTCTTTTATGTATCACATACACAGGTGAGCAATCACATTAGTGTGGCTAGCCCTTACTATGGGGATCATCTTCCATTGCATCTCTTTTAGTATCACATACACAGTGAGCAAATCACATCCGGTGGCCTAGCCTTACTATGGGAGTCATCTTCCATTGCATCTCTTTTATTATCACATACACAAGATGAGCAAATCACATTCGTGAGGCCTAGCCCTTCTTGGGGGAGTCATCTTCATTGCATCTCTTTATGTATCACATACACAAGTGAGCAAATCACATTCGTGAGGCCTAGCCCTTACTATGGGGAGTCATCTTCCATTGCATCTCTTTTATGTATCACATACACAGTGAGCAAATCACATTGTGAGGCCAGCCCTTACTATGGGGAGTCATTTTCCATGCATCTCTTTTATGTATCACATACACAGGTGAGCAAATCACATTAGTGGGCCTAGCCCTTACTATGGGGAGTCATCTTCCATTGCATCTCTTTTATGTATCACATACACAAGTGAGCAAATCACATTAGTGTGTCCTAGGCCTTACTATGGGGAGTCATCTTCCATTGCATCTCTTTTATGTATCACAATACACGTGAGCAAATCACATTAGTGTGGCCTAGCCCTTACTATGGGGAGTCATCTTCCATTGCATCTCTTTTATGTATCACATACACCGGTGAGCAAATCACATTAGTGTGGCCAGGCCTTACTATGGGGAGTCATCTTCCATTGCATCTCTTTATGTATCACATACACAAGTGAGCAATCACATTGTGTTGGCTAGGCCTTACTATGGGGAGTATCTTCATTGCATCTCTTTTATGTATCACATACACAAGTGAGCAGATCACATTCGTGTGGCCTAGGCCTTACTATGGGGAGTCATCTTCCATTGCATCTCTTTATGTATCACATACACAAAGTGAGCAGATCACATCCGTGTGGCCTAGGCTTACTATGGGGAGTCATCTCCATTGCATCTCTTTTATGTATCACATACAAAGTGAGCAGATCACATCCGTGTGGCCTAGGCCTTACTATTGGGGAGTCATCTTCCATTGCATCTCTTTTATGTACACATACACAAGTGAGCAAATCACATCCGTGTGGCCTAGCCCTTACTATGGGGAGTCATCTCCATTGCATCTCTTTTATGATAACATACACAAGGTGAGAAATCACATTAGTGTGGCCTAGCCCTTACTATGGGGAGTCATCTTCCATTGCATCTCTTTTATGTATACATACACAAGGAGCAAATCACATCCGTGGGCCTAGCCCTTACTATGGGGGTCATCTTCCATTGCACTTTTATGTTACACATACACAGTGAGCATAACAGTGAGCAAATCACATAGTGTGGCCTAGCCCTTACTATGGGGAGTCATCTTCCATTGCATCTCTTTTATGTATCACATACACAGTGAGCAAATCACATTAGTGAGGCCTAGCCCTTACTATGGGGAGTCATCTTCCATTGCATCTCTTTTATGTATCACATACAAGAGTGAGCAAATCACTTCGTGTGGCCTAGGCCTTACTATGGGGAGTCATCTTCCATGCATCTCTTTTATGTATCACATACACAAGTGAGCAGATCCACATTCGTGTGGCCTAGGCCTTACTATGGGGAGTCATCCCATTTCATCTCTTTTATGTTCACATACACAAGTGAGCAAGATCACATCCGTGTGGCCTAGGCCTTACTTAGGGAGTCATCTTCCATTGCAATCTTTTATGATCACATACACAGTGAGCAATCACCATACGTGTGGCCTAGGCCTTACTTTGGGAGTCATCCATTGCATCTCTTTTATGTATCACATACACAAGTGAGAAATCACATCCGTGTGGCCTAGCCCTTACTATGGGGAGTCATCTTCCATTGCATCTCTTTTATGTATCACATACACAGGTGAGCAAATACATTAGTGTGGCCTAGCCTTACTATGGGGAGTCATCTTCCATTGCATCTCTTTTATGTATCACATACACAAGTGAGCAAATCACATCCGTGTGGCCTAGCCCTTACTATGGGGATCATCTTCCATTGCATCTCTTTTATGTATCACATACACAGGTGAGCAAATCACATTAGTGTGGCCTAGCCCTTACTATGGGGAGTATCTTCCATTGCATCTCTTTTATGTATCACACTACACAGGTGAGCAAATCACATTAGTGTGGCCTAGCCCTTACTATGGGGAGTCATCTTCCATGCATCTCTTTTATGTATCACATACACAAGTGAGCAAATCACATTCGTGTGGCCTAGCCCTTACTATGGGGAGTCATCTTCCATTGCATCTCTTTATGTATCACATACACAGGTGAGCAAATCCCATTAGTGTGGCCTAGCCCTTACTTATGGGGAGTCATCTTCCATTGCATCTCTTTTATGATATCACATACACAAGTGAGCAAATCACATCCGTGTGGTAGCCCTTACTATGGGGAGTCATCTCCATTTGCATCTCTTTATGTATCACATACACAGTGAGCAAATCACATTAGTGTGGCCTAGCCCTTACTATGGGGAGCATCTTCCATTGCATCTCTTTTATGTATCACATACACAGTGAGCAAATCACATTCGTGTGGCCTAGCCCTTACTATGGGGAGTCATCTTCCATTGCATCTTTTTATGTATCACATACACAGGTGAGCAAATCACATTAGTGTGGCCTAGCCCTTATATGGGAGTCATCTTCCATTGCATCTCTTTTATGTATCACATACACAAGTGAGCAAATCACATTAGTGTGGCCTAGCCCTTACTATGGGGAGTCATCTTCCAGCATCTCTTTTATGTATCACAACACAGTGAGCAAATCACATTCGTGTGGCCTAGGCCTTACTATGGGGAGTCATCTTCATGCATCTCTTTTATGTATCACTACACAAGTGAGCAAATCACATCCGTGTGGCCTAGGCCTTACTAGGGGAGTCATCTTCCATGCATCTCTTTTATGTATCACATACACAGAGTGGCAATCACATTCGTGGGTGCTAGGCTTACTATGGGGAGTCATCTTCCATTGCATCTCTTTTATGTATCACATACACAGGTGAGCAAATCACATCGTGTGGCCAGCCCTTACTATGGGGAGTCATCTTCCATTGCATCTCTTTATGTATCACATACACAGGTGAGCAAATCACATTAGTGTGGCCTAGCCCTTACTATGGGGAGTCATCTTCCATTGCATCTCTTTTATGTATCACATACACAGGTGAGCAAATCACATGCGTGGGCCTAGCCCTTACTATGGGGAGTCATCTTCCATTGCATCTCTTTTATGTATCACATACACAGGTGAGCAAATCCCATTCGTGTGGCTAGGCCTTACTATGGGGAGTCATCTTCCATTGCATCTCTTTTAGTATCACATACACAGTGAGCAAATCACATTCGTGGGGCTAGCCCTTACTATGGGGAGTCATCTTCCATTGCATCTCTTTTATGTATCACATACACAGGTGAGCAAATCATATTAGTGTGGCCTAGCCTTACTATGGGGAGTCATCTTCATGCATCTTTTTATGTATCAACTACACAGGTGAGCAAATCACATCCGTGTGGCCTAGCCCTTACTATGGGGATGTCATCTCCATTGCATCTCTTTTGTATCACATACACAGGTGAGGCAAATCACATTCGTGGGGCCTAGCCCTTACTATGGGGAGTCATCTTCTATTGCATCTCTTTTATGTATCAATACACAGGTGAGCAAATCATATTAGTGTGGCCTAGCCCTTACTATGGGGAGTCATCTTCCATTGCATCTCTTTTATGTATCACATACACAGGTGAGCAAATCACATCCGTGTGGCCTAGCCCTTACTATGGGGAGTCACTGACAATCAGACCAGTGTATCACCTACATTAGGTACATACTGTATGTTTTGGCTTATGTTAGTACTACTGAACCTGACTTCAGTTGTTATAGTTGTTGTGCACCCACTATAATGCATAGGACACTATATGGCATCATTACTTGTGGGTATTTGTGCAGTCTTTATAAACATTCTTCCTCTGGTTTCTACATAACATATGAAATGTAGAAATCACAGCTCATCACAATCACATCACACCCACGTGCCAGACAATCTGCCAATTTCTGTGATGACATAAGAAGTGAGACAGCATGGAGATCCTCTATATTTCTTAGTGGACAGGGCTAAGTCAGTCAATTTTGAATGTACCATTTCTACAGAACAGTAATCTGGAACCTGCATCCAAACTTCATTACTTGCCACTATATAGAGATTATGGCGAGTTTTGTTCTGCAGCGAATCTGCGGACCGTATTTGAGCAGAAATAGAAATTGAACCTTAATTTCAATATTCGTTAAGTTTTTCAGATTTCCGAAACCGGGTTTGTTTAGAAATCTGGAACTCATCTTAGTCACGTGTCCCTATCATGTATATGAAACCATTTTGTGCAGCACTTTCCACTCTCTAATTCTGTATTATTGTCACATCACTGATAATTGTCTGGTGTGGGGCGGCCGGCCCGCGACCGACATCGTTTGTTCGTTCGTCCGGATCGGGCGAGCGAATGATCGGACGTTGTCAGAAAATTCCCTATGGGACCGTACAATCCATCGTCCGCAAATTCGACAGACATTTGTCCCGGCGAACGCTCGCTTGTAGCAAGCGCCGGTCGGGACACAAATAGTGGGTTGTGTTACCCATTCTAACCTTCTGCTTTCTGGTCTTCTGCTTCCCATCTTTCTCCTCTTCAGTCCATCTTAATATTGCCGCACGCATTGTCTCGCTCTCTAACAATCGGGATATTAAATCTCCTCTCTGCCGCACAGCTACCTGGCCCCCCATGAAACAATGCATTATCTACAAAATCCTAACATTTAAATCCCTTCGCTCTGCTGCTTCTTCTTAAATTTCTTCTCTTGTGTCCCCATATGTCCCTACCCGTATCCCCCGCTCATCACAGAACCATCTAACATTCCATGTTTTCTGTCCCCACACTTTCCAATTCTGGAGGAAATTTTTACTTCTCTGCATAGCTGGGTATAAATGCGATTGTGTATGCAAACGCCAGCAAGTTGCCGTACTGGATAATTGTATGTGTGTGGCTATTTGATTGGGTGTGGTTGGTGGTCTGACCCGAACGCATCGCATGTCTGTATGAGCTTTTTGTACATTACATATGACTGCAGATAAAAGCATTAAAAGGCTTAATGGTTAGAGGAATGTGATGCTCCTGTATATTATATAGTGTGAGCAGTGAAGTCCCTTTAAATCCAGAGCTGTAGGTTTTTGATGGAAGCACAGATGCACCCTTTGTTTTGCATATGTTTTGCAGCTGGTGGCAGGTGACTGTGCTAAATGATATCCCAATGCAAACACTGTGATGCATTTTGCTAGTTCCTATTCAAATCAGGACAACAGGATGCCCATTGCACCGTGGGTAAGTCAAAGGCTATGGTTTCATTTTAATAATAACCATATGTAAGGTTCGGGCAAGTTGATATGGAATGAGGGTTCTGTTGGTTTAATCCCCCCTCCATTGAATGTGGTTAGTAAAGAGAAGGTACAATTCATGCCTCCTTTTTGTATAATATAATAGGAAGACTGTGGTTTGTAAAAAGATCAGACATCTATTGTTTCCGTTAATCTCATTAATTATGTACATGTAGTTTTATTATTCAGTTGTGTGATCTGGTCTTTATAGTTCTGTGGGATTCAAAAAGGTGCCCATACATACACTTTACCTACAGACCGATTTTGTAACATTCAATCAATTTCGGAGGAACTGCCTTTCCGGGTCTTCTTTGTGACCGATCTACGATTGCAAAATGTATGGCAAAGGCCAGACCCCGTGATCGTATGTCGACCGCAAAGTAGATCCAGAAAGGCGGTTCCTCTGAAATTGATTGAATGTTGCTGGATCGGTCTGCAGGTAAGCTGGAATGTATTGGCACCTTTATTCTGTTTAATGCTTTTTAAAATAAATCTATAATGCCCCCTGTCTGCTCAATCAGATGGTAGCAGGTTAGGATTTTGCATGTGCGGGTCTGAAAAATTAGACCAACGCAGAACTCTAACATACACACAAACATGAATATTAAGTAGGAGATTCATAATTAAATCGGTAGCTATGGAGTTTTGTTTACCCTTAGGCTACATTCACACTAAAAACAACACGCTTGTGTGAGTTTTTCAACATGCTTGTGTACACTTTTATCTATTGTGTTGTGTGTGTATGCAGTGCATTTTACAAAAAACACAAAATATTTTTTCCACTACATGGTTTGCAAAAAGTTTTCCATTTTTATCACATACACAAGTGAGCCAATCACATCAGTGGTGGCCTAGCCCTTACTATGGGAGTCATCTCATTGCATCTCTTTTTGTATCAAATACACAAGTGAGCAAATCACATTGGTGGCCTCGCTTACTATGGGGAGTTCTTCCATTGCACTCTTTTATGTATCACATACACAGGTGAGCAATCACATTGTGTGGCCTAGCCTTACTATGGGGAGGTCATCTTCCATTGCATCTCTTTTATGTATCACATACACAGTGAGCAATCACATCGTGTGGCCTAGCCCTTACTATGGGGAGTCATTCCATTGCATCCTTTTATGTATCACATACACAGTGAGCAAATCACATTCGTGTGGCCTAGCCCTTACTATGGGGATCATCTTCCATTGCATTCTTTTATGTATCACATACACAAGTGAGCAATCACATCGTGTGGCCTAGCCCTTACTATGGGGAGTCATCTTCCATTGCATCTCTTTATGTATCACATACACAGTGAGCAATCACATCGTGTGGCTAGCCCTTACTAGGGGAGTCATCTTCCATTGCATCTTTTTATGTATCACATACACAGTGAGCAAATCACATTCGTGTGGCCTAGCCCTTACTATGGGAGATCATCTTCCATTGCATCTCTTTTATGTATCACATACACAAGTGAGCAGATCACATCCGTGTGGCCTAGCCTTACTATGGGGAGTCATCTTCCATTGCATCTCTTATGTATCACATACACAGGTGAGCAAATCACATCCGTGTGGCCTAGCCCTTACTATGGGGAATCATTTCCATGCATCTCTTATGTATCACATACACAAGTGAGCAAATCACATCGTGTGGCCTAGCCCTACTATGGGGAGTCATCTTCATTGCATCTCTTTTATGTATCACATACACAAGTGAGCAAATCACATCGTGTGGCCTAGCCCTACTATGGGAGTCATCTTCCATTGCATCTCTTTTATGTATCACATACACAGGTGAGCAAATCACATCGTGTGGCCTACCTTACTAGGGGAGATCATCTTCATTGCATCTCTTTTATGTATCACATACACAAGTGAGCAAATCACATCGTGTGGCCTAGCCCTTACTATGGGGAGTCATCTTCCATTGCATCTCTTTATGTATCACATAAACAAGTGAGCAAATCAAATGTGTGGCCTAGCCCTTATATGGGGAGTCATCTTCCATTGCATCTCTTTTATGTATCACATAACAAGTGAGCAAATCACATCCGTGTGGCCTAGCCCTTACTATGGGGAGTCATCTTCCATGCATCTCTTTTATGTATCACATACACAAGTGAGCAATCACATTTGGTGGCCTAGGCCTTACTATGGGGAGTCATCTTCCATTGCATCTCTTTTATGTATCACATACACAAGGGGCAATACCATCGTGTGGCCTAGGCCTTACTATGGGGAGTCATCTTCCATTTCATCTCTTTATGTATCACATACAAAGTGAGCAATCACATCAGTGTGGCCTAGGCCTTACTTTGGGGAGTCATCTTCCATTGCATCCTTTATTATCACTCACATACACAGTGAGCAAATCACATCCGTGTGGCCTAGCCCTTACTATGGGGAGTCATCTTCCATTGCATCTCTTTTATGTATCACATACACAGTGAGGAATCACATTGTGTGGCCTAGGCCTTACTATGGGGAGTCATCTTCCATTGCATCTCTTTTATGTATCACATACACAGTGAGCAAATCACATCCGTGTGGCCTAGCCCTTACTATGGGGAGTCATCTTCCATTGCATCTCTTTATGATCATACATCACTACACAGTGAGCAAATCACATTAGTGTGGCCTAGCCCTACTATGGGGGAGTCATCTTCCATGCATCTCTTTTATGTGATCACATAAACAGTGAGCAAATCACATTGTGGGCCTAGCCCTTACATGGGGAGTCATTCCATTGCATCTCTTTTATGTATCACATACACAGTGAGCAAATACATTCGTGGGGCCTAGGCCTTACTATGGGGAGTCATCTTCCATTGATCTCTTTATGTATCACATACACAAGTGAGCAAATCACATTGTGTGGCCTAGCCCTTACTATGGGGAGTCATTTCCATGCAACTCTTTTATGTATCACATACACAAGTGAGCAATCACATCCGTGTGGCCTCTTACTATGGGGAGTCATCTTCCATTGCATCTCTTTTATGTATCACATACACAAGTGAGCAAATCACATCGTGGGCCTAGCCCTTACTATGGGGAGTCATTCCATTGCATCTCTTTTATGTATCAATACACAAGTGAGCAAATCACATTCGTGTGGCCTAGCCCTTACTATGGGGAGTCATCTTCCATTGCATCTCTTTTATGTATCACATACACAGGTGAGCAAATCAAATTAGTGTGGCCTAGCCCTTACTATGGGGAGTCATCTTCCATTGCAATCTCTTTTTATGTATCACATACACAAGTGAGCAAATCACATTCGTGTGGCCTAGCCCTTACTATGGGAGTCATTTTCCATTGCATCTCTTTTATGTATCACATACACAGGTGAGCAAATCACATTAGTGGGCCTAGCCTATTTGGGAGTCATCTTCATTGCATCTCTTTTATGTATCCATACACAGTGAGAATCACATCCGTGTGGCCTAGCCCTACTACTATGGGGAGTCATCTTCCATTGCATCTCTTTTATGTATCACTTACACAGGTGAGCAAATCACATTAGGTGGCCTTACCACTTACTATGGGGAGTAATCTTCCAAGTGCATCTTTTAAGTAGTATCACATAACAAGTGAAGCAACACATCAAGTGTGGCCTAGTCCTTATAGGCAAGGATAAGGCTCCATAAGGCACTAGGCTATAGACAAGGCATGACACAGGCGAGGCAAATCACAAGGGCGGCACTACTATGGCAGGAGTATATTCAGGCATCTTTAGATACTAAAGAGAAGGAATCGAAAGGGAGCAAAGCAGGCTAGAGTGGCCTGCCCTACCCCAAAATCAAAGGAAAAGGAGCATCCAAGAGGAAGGTGCAAAAGGCCTTTAGAGTCAAGTGCACAAGGAGCCAAAGCACATCGTGATAGGCTAGCCTTATATGGGGAGTTGCACAATGGCACTCTTAGTCAGAACAATTAGCACAGCAGTGGAAGGCAAATAGGCAGAAGTCAGTGGTAGCTTATTAGGGAGTCATCTTCATTGAGTCTTATGAAAAGCTTCCATTAAGCACGAAAGAGGCAAATCAATGTGGGATAGCCCTAATGGCAGAAAGTCACCATGCACTAGTCAAGTCAAAACAGAAGTGAAGCAAATTCGACATTAGTCGTAGGTCCAACCGAACCACCCGTCTATGCGAGCCATCTACAGCATCGCGTAGTACATTCAGTGGCAAAACATATGGTGGCTAGCCAAGGGGTCCTTCCTGACTTTTATCACATACCAAGGTGAGATCATCCTCTCTGGACCAGCCCTCACTGTCACGAGAAGATATCCGGCAGAAAAGTCATCATAGTCCATGCATCTTTTCCACTGTCAAACAACCAAGTGACCCCACCATCACCCCATTATTGCCCAGCCCTTCTCAATGCCGAGGAAGCATCTCCAAGGCTCATCTTATGATGTCAAGAAATAACCCAAATCACATTCGGTCCTAAAGGCCTATCATGGGGACGTCATCTCAATGGCCCTTAGTGTAGTCACGTACACAGTAGCAGATCACATCCGTGCAGTTATAAGATCTTAGTGCACATCCTTTAGTATACATACAGACATAGTCCCCAGATCACTTCCGTGGGAAGCTAGGCATTACTGGAGTCACGTCATGCATTCTAGTAAAACACGATGAAAATCAACAGTAAGTGTGCCGCCCATAAGACAGGGTTGAGGTCATCATTTCCCATCTATGCTCTCTTTTATGTATGCACATTATACCAGGTGAGCAAAACATTACGTGTGGCCTAGCCCTGTACTATGGGGGAGTCATCTTCCATTGCATCTCTTTTTATGTAATCACAACACAGGTGGGAGCAAATCACATGTGGAGGGGCCTAGCCCTTACTATTTTTTGTTTTTTTGGGATCATCTTCCATTGCATCTCTTTTATGTATGCCATACAAAGTGAGCCAAATCCATCGTGTGGAGGCCCTGGCCTTACTATGGGGAGTCATCCCTGTACCATTGCATCTATTTTGGATCAACATACACAGGTGAGCAAACATACATGTAGTGGTGGCCTAGCCCTTACTAGGTTTGGAGTCATCTTCCATTGCATCTCTTTATGTATACAATACACGAGTTGAGCCCAAATCACATATACCCGTGTGGCCGAAACCTAGCCCATTACTATGGGGGAGGTCATCTATCCAAGTTGCATCTACTTTTTGTAACCAACATACACATGTGAGCCAACAGCATCGTGTTGGCCTAAGCAACCTACTATGGGGACGTCATCTCCATTGCATCTCTTTTATGTATCACATACACAAGTGAGCAATCACAATCCGTGTGGCATAGCCCTTACTATGGGGGGAGTCATCTTCCATGCATCTCTTTTCATGTATCACATACACAAAGGTGAGCAAATCACACATTAGTGTGTAGGGTGGCCAGATGCCCTTACTATTGGGGAGTCATCTTCCACTTGCATCTCTCTTTATGTATCACATAAACAAGTGAGCAAATCATACCTCAGTGTGGCCTAGCCCTACATATGGAGTCATCTCTTACCATTGCATTCTTTTATGTATCACAAATACAAGGTGAGCAAATCACATTAGTGTGGCCTAGCCCTTACTATGGGGAGGTCATCTTCCTATTGATCTCTTTATGTATCACATACACAAGTGAGCAAAATCAATTAGTGTGGACCTAGCCCTTACTATGGGGAGTCATCTCCAGTGCATCTCTTTTATGTATCACATACACAGGTGAGCAAATCACATTAGTGTGGCCTAGCCCTTACTATGGGGAGTCATCTTCCATTGCATCTCTTTTATGTATCACTACACAAGTGAGCAAATCACTTCGTGTGGCCTAGCCCTTACTATGGGGAGTCATCTTCCATTGCATCTCTTTTATGTATCACATACACAGTGTCCAAATCACATCGTGTGGCCTAGCCCTTACTATGGGGAGTCATCTTCCATGGCATCTCTTTTATGTATCACATACACAAGTGAGCAAATCACATTCGTGGGCCTAGCCCTTACTATGGGGATGTCATCTTCCATTGCATCTCTTTTATGTATCACATACACAAGTGAGCAATCACATTGTGGGGGCCTAGCCCTTACTATGGGGAGTCATCTTCCATTGCATCTCTTTTATGTATCACATACACAGTGAGCAAATCACATTAGTGTGGCCTGCCCTTACTATGGGGAGTCATCTTCCATTGCTCTTTTTATGTATCACATACACAAGTGGCAATCACATCTTCGTACCTAGCCCTTACTATGGGGAGTCTCTTCCATTGCATCTCTTTTATGTATCACTACACAGTGAGCAATCACATGTGTGGCCTACCCTTACTATGGGGAGTCATCTTCCATTGCATCTCTTTTATGTATCACATACACAGGTGAGCAAATCACATGTGTGGCCTAGCCCTACTATGGGGGTCATCTTCCATTGCATCTCTTTTATGTATCACATACACAATGAGCAATCACATTCGTGAGGCCTAGCCCTTACTATGGGGAGTCATCTTCTTGCATCTCTTTTATGTATCACATACCAAGTGAGCAAATCACATTCGTGGGCCTAGCCCTTACATGGGGAGTCATCTTCCATTGCATCTCTTTTTGTATACATACACAAGTGAGCAAATCACTTCGTGGGCCTAGCCCTTACTATGGGGAGTCATCTTCCATTGCATCTCTTTTATTTATCACATACACGGTGAGCAAATCACATTGTGTGGCCTACCCTTACTATGGGGAGTCATCTTCCATTGCATCTCTTTTATGTATCACATACACAAGTGAGCAAATCACATTGTGTGGCCTAGCCTTACTATGGGGAGTCATCTTCCATTGCATCTCTTTTATGTATCACATACACGTAGCAAATCACATTGTTGGCCTAGCCCTTACTATGGGAGTCATCTTCCATGCATCTCTTTTATGTATCACATACACAGTGAGCAAATCACATTAGGGTGGGCCAGCCTTACTATGGGGAGTCATCTTCCATTGCATCTCTTTTATGTATCCATACACAAGTGAGCAATCACTCGTGTGGCCTAGCCTCCTACTATGGGGAGTCATCTTCCATTGCATCTCTTTTATGTATCACATACACAAGTGAGCATCACATTCGTGTGGCCTAGCCTTACTATGGGAGTCATCTCCATTGCATCTCTTTATGTATCACATACACAAGTGAGCAATCACCATCCGTGTGGCCTAGGCCTTACTATGGGGAGTCATCTTCCATTGCATCTCTTTTATGTATCACATACACATGAGCAGAATCACATCGTGTGGCCTAGCCTTACTTTGGGGAGTCATCTTCCATTGCATCTCTTTTATGTATCACATACACAAGTGAGCAAATCACATTCGGTGGCCTAGCCCTTACTATGGGAGTCATCTCCATTGCATCTCTTTTATGTATCACATACACAGGTGAGCAAATCACATTAGTGTGGCCTAGCCCTTACTATGGGGAGTCATCTTCATTGCATCTCTTTTATGTATCACATACACAATGAGCAAATCACATCCGTGTGGCCTAGCCCTTACTATGGGAGTCATCTCCATTGCATCTCTTTATGTATCACATACACAGTGAGCAACACATCATCCGTGTGGCCTAGCCCTTACTATGGGGAGTCATCTTCCATGCATCTCTTTTATGTATCACATACACAATGTGCAAATCACATTAGTGTGGCCTAGCCCTTACTATGGGAGTCATCTTCCATTGCATCTCTTTTATGTATCACATACAACAAGATAACCCCCATACCAAGTCCGCACACTCAGATCCATAAGATAATTACTCAAGCAACGTACAGATCCCAACAGCAACACACAAAAACATAGTGCATAGCCCTCCATACCCACCCATCCCCACAGGTGAGCAAATCACATTGTGTGGCCTAGCCTTACTATGGGGAGTCATCTTCCATTGCATCTCTTTTATGTATCACATACACAGTGAGCAATCCCATTCGTGTGGCCTAGCCCTTACTATGGGGAGTCATCTTCCATTGCATCTCTTTTATGTATCACATACACAAGTGAGCAATCAATCCGTGTGGCCTAGCCCTTACTATGGGGAGTTCATCTTCCATTGCATCTCTTTATGTATCACATACACATGAGCAGATCACACATCTTGTGGCCTAGGCCCTTACTTGGGAGTCATCTTCCATTGCATCTCTTTTATGTATCACATACACAAGTGAGCAATCACATCCGTGTGGCCTACCCTTACTAGGGGGAGTCATCTTCCATTGCATCTCTTTTATGTATCACATACAACAGTGCGCAATCACATTGTGTGGCCAGCCCTTACTATGGGGAGTCATCTTCCATTGCATCTCTTATGTATCACATACACAAGTGAGCAAATCACATCCGTGTGGCCTAGCCCTTACTATGGGGAGTCATCTTCCATTGCATCTCTTTTATGTTCACATACACAGTGAGCAAATCACATTAGTGTGGCCTAGCCCTTACTATGGGGAGTCATCTTCCTTGCATCTCTTTTATGTATCACATACACACAGGTGAGCAAATCACATTAGTGTGGCCTAGCCCTTACTATGGGGAGTCATCTCCATTGCATCTCTTTTATGTATCCACATACACAGGTGAGCAAATCACATTCGTGTGGCCTAGCCCTTACTATGGGGAGTCATCTTCCATTGCATCTCTTTTAGTATCACATACACAGTGAGCAAAATCACATTAGTGTGGCCTAGCCCTTACTATGGGGAGTCATCTTCCATTGCATCTCTTTTATGTATCACATACACAGTGAGCAAATCACAAGTGTGGCCTGAGCCTTACTATGGGGAGTCATCTTCATTGCATCTCTTTTATGTATCACATACACAGTGAGCAAATCACATTGTGTGGCCTAGCCCTTACTATGGGGAGTCATCTTCCATTGCATCTCTTTTATGTATCACATACACAGTGAGCAAATCACATTCGTGTGGCCTAGCCCTTACTATGGGGAGTCATCTTCCTTGCATCTCTTTTATGTATCACATACACAGGTGAGCAAATCACATTAGTGTGGCCTAGCCCTTACTATGGGGAGTCATCTTCCATTGCATCTCTTTTATGTATCACATACACAAGTGAGCAAATCACATTTGTGGCCTAGCCCTTACTATGGGGAGTCATCTTCCATTGCATCTCTTTTATGTATCACATACACAGGTGAGCAAACACATTCGTGTGGCCTAGGCCTTACTATGGGAGTCATCTTCCATTGCATCTCTTTATGTTACCATACACAGTGAGCAAATCACATCGTGTGGCCTAGGCCTTACTATGGGGAGTCATCTTCCATGCATCTCTTTTATGTATCACATACACAGTGAGCAATCACTCCGTGTGGCCTAGCCTTACTATGGGGAGTCATCTTCCATTGCATCTCTTTTATGTATCACTACACAAGTGAGCAAATCACATCCGTGTGGCCTAGCCCTTACTATGGGGAGTCATCTTCCTGGCTCTCTTTATGTATCACATACACAAGTGAGCAAATCACATCGTGGGCCTAGCCCTTACTATGGGGATTCATCTTCCATTGCATCTCTTTTATGTATCACATACACAAGTGAGCAATCACATTCGTGGGCCTAGCCCTTACTATGGGGAGTCATCTTCCATTGCATCTCTTTTATGTATCACATACACAGTGAGCAAATCACATTAGTGTGGCCTGCCCTTACTATGGGGAGTCATCTTCCATTGCATCTCTTTTTATGTATCACATACACAGTGGCACAATCACACATTCGTGCCTACCTTACTATGGGGAGTCTTCTTCCATTGCATCTCTTTTATGTATCACTACACAGGTGAGCAAATCACATGTGTGCCTACCCTTACTATGGGGAGTCATCTTCCATTGCATCTCTTTTATGTATCACATACACAGGTGAGCAAATCACATCGTGTGGCCTAGCCCTTACTATGGGAGTCATCTTCCATTGCATCTCTTTTATGTATCACATACACAATGAGCAAATCACATTCGTGGGCCTAGCCTTACTATGGGGAGTCATCTTCCATTGCATCTCTTTTATGTATCACATCCACAAGTGACAAATCACATTCGTGGGCCTAGCCCTTACATGGGGAGTCATCTTCCATGCATCTCTTTTTGTATACATACACAAGTGCAAATCACATTCGTGGGCCTAGCCCTTACTATGGGGAGTCATCTCATTGCATCTCTTTTATGTTATCACATACACGTGAGCAAATCACATTGTGTGGCCTAGCCCTTACTATGGGGAGTCATCTTCCATTGCATCTCTTTTATGTTCACATCACAAGTGAGCAAATCACATTGTGTGGCCTAGCCTTACTATGGGAGTCATCTTCCATTGCATCTCTTTTATGTATCACATACACAAGTGAGCAAATCACATTGTGTGGCCTAGCCCTTACTATGGGAGTCATCTTCCATTGCATCTCTTTTATGTATCACATACACAGTGAGCAAATCACATTAGTGGGCCTAGCCTTACTATGGGGAGTCATCTTCCATTGCATCTCTTTTATGTATCATACACAAGTGAGCAATCACTCGTGTGGCCTACGTCTACTATGGGGAGTCATCTTCCATTGCATCTTTTTATGTATCCACATACACAAGTGAGCAATCACATTGTGTGGGCCTAGGCCTTACTATGGGAGTCATCTTCCATTGCATCTCTTTATTGTATCACATACACAAGTGAGCAATCCATCGTGTGGCCTAGGCCTTACTATGGGGAGTCATCTTCCATTGCATCTCTTTTATGTATCACATACACAATGAGCAAAATCACATCGTGTGGCCTAGCCTTACTTGGGGAGTCATCTTCCATTGCATCTCTTTTATGTATCACATACACAAGTGAGCAAATCACATCGGTGGCTAGCCCTTACTATGGGAGTCATCCCATTGCATCTCTTTATGTATCACATACAACGTGAGCAAATCACATTAGTGTGGCCTACCCTTCTAGGGGAGTCATCTTCCATTGCATCTCTTTTATGTATCACATACACAATGAGCAAATCACATCCGTGTGGCCTAGCCCTTACTATGGGAGTCATCTCCATTGCATCTCTTTATGTATCACATACACAGTGAGCATACACATCATCACGTGTGGCCTAGCCCTACTATGGGGAGTCATCTCCATGCATCTCTTTTATGTATCACTACACAAGTGCAAATCACATTGTGGGCCTAGCCCTTACTATGGGGAGTCATCTTCCATGCATCTCTTTTATGTATCACATACACAGATACATAGTGCACACGTCATAGATTCGTCAGCACGTCAAGTCCAAGCACACAACAATGATCATACCACCATCAGAGGTGAGCAAATCACATTCGTGTGGCCTAGCCTTACTATGGGGAGTCATCTTCCATTGCATCTCTTTTATGTATCACATACACAGTGAGCAATCACATTGTGTGGCCTAGCCTTACTATGGGGAGTCATCTTCCATTGCATCTCTTTTATGTATCACATACACAAGTGAGCAAATCACATCCGTGTGGCCTAGCCCTTACTATGGGGAGTTCATCTTCCATTGCATCTCTTTTATGTATCACATACACATGAGCAATCACAAATCTTGTGGCCTAGCCTTACTTTATGGGGAGTCATCTTCCATTGCATCCTTTTATGTATCACATACACAAGTGAGCAAATCACATCCGTGTGGCCTAGCCCTTACTATGGGGAGTCATCTTCCATTGCATCTCTTTTATGTATCACATACACAGGTGAGCAAATCACATTAGTGTGGCCAGCCCTTACTATGGGGAGTCATCTTCCATTGCATCTCTTTTATGTATCACATACACAAGTGAGCAAATCACATCGTGTGGCCTAGCCCTTACTATGGGGAGTCATCTTCCATTGCATCTCTTTTATGTATCACATACACAGGTGAGCAAATCACATTAGTGTGGCCTAGCCCTTACTATGGGGAGTCATCTTCCTTGCATCTCTTTTATGTATCACATCACACAGGTGAGCAATCAATTAGTGTGGCCTAGCCCTTACTATGGGGAGTCATCTCCGTTGCATCTCTTTTATGTATCACATACACAAGTGAGCAAATCACATTCGTGTGGCCTAGCCCTTACTATGGGGAGTCATCTTCCATTGCATCTCTTTTGTATCACTACACAGTGAGCAAATCACATTAGTGTGGCCTAGCCCTTATAGGGGAGTCATCTTCCATTGCATCTCTTTTATGTATCACATACACAGTGAGCAAATCACACCGTGTGGCCAGCCTTACTATGGGGAGTCATCTTCCATTGCATCTCTTTTATGTATCACATACACAGTGAGCAAATCACATTAGTGTGGCCTAGCCCTTACTAGGGGGAGTCATCTTCCATTGCATCTCTTTTATGTATCACATACACAGTGAGCAAATCACATCGTGTGGCCTAGCCCTTACTATGGGGGAGTCATCTTCCTTGCATCTCTTTTATGTATCACATACACAGGTGAGCAAATCACATTAGTGTGGCCTAGCCCTTACTATGGGGAGTCTCTTCCATTGCATCTCTTTTATGTATCACATCACAAGTGAGCAAATCACATTTGTGGCCTAGCCTTACTATGGGGAGTCATCTTCCATTGCATCTCTTTATGTATCACATACACAGTGAGCAAATCACATTCGTGTGGCCTAGCCTTACTATGGGGAGTCATCTTCCATTGCATCTCTTTTATGTATCACATACACAGTGAGCAAATCACATCGTGTGGCCTAGCCCTTACTATGGGAGTCATCTTCCATTGCATCTCTTTTATGTATCACATCACAGTGAGCAATCACATCCGTGTGGCCTAGCCTTACTATGGGGAGTCATCTTCCATTGCATCTCTTTTATGTATCACATACACAAGTGAGCAAATCACATCCGTGTGGCCTAGCCCTTACTATGGGGAGTCATCTTCCATTGCATCTCTTTTATGTATCACATACACAGGTGAGCAAATCACATTAGTGTGGCCTAGCCCTTACTATGGGGAGTCATCTTCCATTGCATCTCTTTTATGTATCACATACACAGGTGAGCAAATCACATTGTGTGGCCTAGCCCTTACTATGGGGAGTCATCTTCATTGCATCTCTTTTATGTATCACATACACAGGTGAGCAAATCACATTCGTGTGGCCTAGCCCTTACTATGGGGAGTCATCTTCCATTGCATCTCTTTTATGTACACATACACAGTGAGCAAATCACCTTAGTGTGGCCTACCTTACTATGGGGAGTCATCTTCCATTGCATCTCTTTTAATGTATCACATACAGGTGCGCAAATCAGATTAGTGTGCCTAGCCCTTACTATGGGGAAGTCATCTTCCATTGCCATCTCTTTTATGTATCACATACACAGGTGAGCAAATCACATTAGTGTGGCCTAGCCCTTACTATGGGGAGTCATCTTCCATTGCATCTCTGTTCTGTATCACATACACAAGTGAGCAAATCACATTCGTGAGCTAGCCCCTTACTATGGGGAGTCATCTTCCATTGCATCTCTTTTATGTATCACATACACGGTGAGCAAATCACATTATTGTGGCCTAGCCCTTACTATGGGGAGTCATCTTCCATTGCATCTCTTTTTATGTATCACATACACAAGTGAGCAAATCACATCCGTGTGGCCTAGCCCTTACTATGGGAGTCATCTTCCATTGCATCTCTTTTATGATCACATACACAATTGAGCAAATCACATTCGTGGGCCTAGCCTTACTAGGGGAGTCATCTTCCATTGCATCTCTTTTATGTATCACATACACAAGTGAGCAAATCACATTCGTGGGCCTAGCCCTTACTATGGGGAGTCATCTTCCATTGCATCTCTTTTATGTATCACATACACATGAGCAAATCACATTCGTGAGGCCTCGCCTTACTATGGGAGTCATCTTCCATTCATCTCTTTTATGTATCACTACACAGTGAGCAAATCACATTAGTGGGCCTAGCCCTTACTAGGGGGAGTCAATCTTCCTTCATCTCTTTTATGTATCACATACACAAGTGAGCAAATCACATTAGTGTGGCCTAGCCTTACTATGGGGAGTCATCTTCCATTGCATCTCTTTATGTATCACATCACACGGTGAGCAAATCACTAGTGTGGCCTACCCTTACTATGGGGAGTCACTTCCATTGCATCTTTTTATGTATCACATCACAGTGAGCAAATCACATTAGTGTGGCCAGCCTTACTATGGGGAGTCATCTTCCATTGCATCTCTTTTATGTATCACATACACAAGTGAGCAATCACATTCTTGTGGCCTGGCCTTACTATGGGGATCATCTTCCATTGCATCTCTTTTATGTATCACATACACAATGAGCAATCACATTCGTGTGGCCTAGCCTTACTATGGGGAGTCATCTCCATTGCATCTCTTTTTGTATCACATACACAAGTGAGCATCTACATCCGTGTGGCCTAGCCTTACTATGGGGAGTCATCTTCCATTGCATCTCTTTATGTATCACCTCACACGTGAGCAGACACATCCGTGTGGCCTAGGCCTTACTTTGGGGAGTCATCTTCCATTGCATCTCTTTTATGTATCACATACACAGTGAGCAAATCACATTACGTGTGCCTAGCCCTTACTATGGGGAGTCATCTCCATTGCATCTCTTTATGTATACTACACGTGAGCAAATCCATTAGTGTGGCCTAGCCCTACTATGGGGAGTCATCTTCCATTGCATCTCTTTTATGTATCACATACCAAGTGAGCAATCACATCCGTGTGGCCTAGCCCTTACTATGGGGAGTCATCTTCCATTGCATCTCTTATTATAATACACAGTGACAATCAAGTGAGCAAATCACATTAGTGTGGCCTAGCCCTTACTATGGGGAGTCATCTTCCATTGCATCTCTTTTATGTATCACATACACAAGTGAGCAAATCACATTAGTGAGGCCTAGCCCTTACTATGGGGAGTCATCTTCCATTGCATCTCTTTTATGTATCACATACACAGGTGAGCAAATCACATTCGTGTGGCCTAGGCCTTACTATGGGGAGTCATCTTCCATTGCATCTCTTTTATGTATCACATACACAAGTGAGCAGATCACATTCGTTGTGGCCTAGGCCTTACTATGGGGAGTCATCTTCCATTGCATCTCTTTTATGTATCACATACACAAGTGAGCAGATCACATCCGTGTGGCCTAGGCCTTACTATGGGGAGTCATCTTCCATTGCATCTCTTTTATGTATCACATACACAAGTGAGCAGATCACATCCGTGTGGCCTAGGCCTTACTTTGGGGAGTCATCTTCCATGCATCTCTTTTATGTATCACATACACAGTGAGCAAATCACATCCGTGTGGCCTAGCCCTTACTATGGGGAGTCATCTTCCATTGCATCTCTTTTTGTATCACATACACAGGTGAGCAAATCACATTAGTGGCCTAGCCCTTACTATGGGGAGTCATCTTCCATTGCATCTCTTTTATGTATCACATACACAGTGAGCAAATCACATCGTGTGGCCTAGCCCTTACTATGGGGAGTCATCTTCCATTGCATCTCTTTTTGTATCACATACACAGGTGAGCAATCACATTAGTGTGCCTAGCCCTTACTATGGGGAGTCATCTTCCATTGCATCTCTTTTATTATCACATACACAGGTGAGCAAATCACATAGTGTGGCCTAGCCCTTACTATGGGGAGTCATCTTCCATTGCATCTCTTTATGTAATCACATCACAAGTGAGCAAATCACATTCGTGTGGCCTAGCCCTTACTATGGGAGTCATCTTCCATTGCATCTCTTTTATGTATCACATACACAGGTGAGCAAATCACATTAGTGGTGGCCTAGCCCTTATTATGGGGATCATCTTCCATTGCATCTCTTTTATGTATCACATACACAAGTGAGCAAATCACATCCGTGTGGCTACCCTTACTATGGGGAGTCATCTTCCATTGCATCTCTTTTATGTATCACATACACAGGTGAGCAAATCACATTAGTGTGGCCTAGCCCTTACTATGGGGAGTCATCTTCCATTGCATCTCTTTTATGTATCACATACACAAGTGAGCAAATCACATTCGTGTGGCCTAGCCCTTACTATGGGGAGTCATCTTCCATTGCATCTCTTTTATGTATCACATACACAGGTGAGCAAATCACATTAGTGTGGCCTAGCCCTTACTATGGGGAGTCATCTTCCATTGCATCTCTTTTATGTATCACATACACAAGTGAGCAAATCACTTAGTGTGGCCTAGCCCTTACTATGGGGAGTCATCTTCCATTGCATCTCTTTATGTATCACATACACAGTGACAAATCACATTGTGTGGCTAGCCTTAAGGATGATCTGTCATTGGGGACTCTTCATTGCATCTCTTTTATGTATCACATACACAAGTGAGCAGATCACATCCGTGTGGCCTAGGCCTTACTATGGGGAGTCATCTTCCTTGCATCTCTTTTATGTATCACATACACAGTGAGCAGATCACATCCGTGTGGCCTGGCCTTACTTTGGGGAGTCATCTTCCATTGCATCTCTTTTATGTATCACATACACAAGTGAGCAAATCACAATCCGTGTGGCCTAGCCCTTACTATGGGGAGTCATCTTCCATTGCATCTCTTTTATGTACACATACACAGTGAGCAAATCACATTAGTGTGGCCTAGCCCTTACTATGGGGAGTCATCTTCCATTGCATCTCTTTTATGTATCACTACACAGGTGAGCAAATCACATTCGTGTGGCCTAGCCCTTTACATGGGGAGTCATCTTCCATTGCATCTCTTTATGTCCACATACACAGGTGAGCAAATCACATTCGTGTGGCCTAGGCCTTACTATGGGGAGTCATCTTCCATTGCACTCTTTTATGTATCACATACACAAGTGAGCAAATCACATTAGTGTGGCCTAGCCCTACTATGGGGAGTCATCTTCCATTGCATCTCTTTTATGTATCACATACACGGTGAGCAAATCATATTAGTGTGGCCTAGCCCTTACTATGGGGAGTCATCTTCCATTGCATCTCTTTTATGTATCCCATCACAGGTGAGCAAATCACATCCGTGTGGCCTAGCCCTTACTATGGGGAGTCATCTTCCATTGCATCTCTTTTATGTATCACATACACAGGTGAGCAAATCACATTCGTGTGGCCTAGCCCTTACTATGGGAGTCATCTTCTATTGCATCTCTTTATGTATCACATACACTAGCAAATCATTAGTGTGGCCTAGCCCTTACTATGGGAGTCATCTTCCATTGCATCTCTTTATGTATCACATACACAGGTGAGCAAATCACATCCGTGTGGCCTAGCCCTTACTATGGGGAGTCATCTTCCATTGCATCTCTTTTATGTATCACATACACAGGTGAGCAAATCACATTCGTGTGGCCTAGCCCTTACTATGGGGAGTCATCTTCTATTGCATCTCTTTTATGTATCACATACACAGGTGAGCAAATCATATTGTGTGGGCCTAGCCTTACTATGGGAGTCATCTTCCATTGCATCTCTTTTATGTATCACATGAAGCAATTTAATGAATGAAGCCATTCCTTTATTTTTTCCAATTAATCTATTTGATTGTAGGTGATACACAGCGCTCACTGTGTTCACATTACAATTACCAGGGTTTTTTTATATTGAAAAAAATTAGCTTGTCTATATTACAATCAAATTCCTAGAAAATACAAAACACACAAAAAAGTACCAAAGCAACATGGAATCACAATTGCCTGTAAGATCCTTTTATACAATTTAAAAAATTAAATCTGAACTAAAAAAAAAATTCAGGCTTAAGGCTCGTACACACGTGCAATCACAGGTGCTGACCCCAATCGCACGTGTGTACGTATCTTTAGGAAGAATATTAAACATAAAATAGTTACAAAAAAGCATGGCAGCTCCTAAGTGTTTTACACAAAACGACGTTTAGATTAGTCTACGCGTGAGGCTTTACAATGGTAAACAGATGGGTGGACCAATCAAAGGTGCAAAACTTTGTCAGTGCTATTAATTTGCAGTAACCAACCAGATGTTCTCGAACTGCTGTAACCCACTAAAAGGCTAACATTTGATTGGTTACTGCTTTCAAAGGCAATCTACCCCTCAAATGAAAATAATATATTCTTAATCACCCACCAAACCCTTTTATAGTTAGAAAGCTGGGCAACAAGGACTAACCAGAACTGCTACTAATGTCCTGTTACCCCTCTTTCGGTTTTCTGGTCTTCCATTTAGCAACTATTCCTCTAGCTGCCTCCTCTAGCATGGTGAACTCAGAGAGCTTGGAAAAGAGTTGAAACGATTGAGAGGCAGAGGGAGGGGGGAGAAGAACTAACTGCCTAACAGTCATCATAGATACGGCAGCTTTGAACTATGGTGTTTTTGGGTGGGGGGGGGGTGATTATCCATACAATTTATTTTTATAGAGGGGTGAACATCCTCTTTAGAAAAAAGTCTTGGACCCAAACTAGATCTTAATAAATAACAATAAGAATGTAAACAGAAACAATTTCAGGACTATTACAGCTTCATCAACGTATTTCTTCATCAACAAGCTCATATCCAGATTGTTGAAGCAAATTGCAGCACAACTAGACAATTATTGTCAAGACAACTTAATAGTTCATTTTATACCAGGGCCAGAATTGTTTCTACTTTTGTGAGTGTACAGGCCCTACAGGTTCATATTGAGTGTGATTGAAGGAAGACCATACAAATGCAAATCTAACATGGTCCTCAGTAGGTAAAAAGATACGAAATGGACAATCTGCAAATCGGAGGACAGTTTGTGACTGCAGACCTGTAGGTATTACAAAAATATTTCTGCTTGATTTCATGAACCAAGAAGGAACAGATAATCCATTGATGACCTTCAATATCCATCTCCAAGGATCAGCAAAGTCTCAGACCAACCAAGGAGTTGCATTAATGCCTAATGCCCTAATGGTTCGACATGGACCCCAATGAATGGTCGCAGCAGGATGTTTTGAATGATGAATCCACTTAACCTGTGAACAAAATAATCTAGTGTTATAGCTGATCAGGTTGGAACTAGAGGTTTTAAAACTCAACATTAAGTTCTGTTTGTAGCAAATCACTTGGGGGAAAAAACAAGGAACAAAAGCATCAAGTCAATAAAAGAAAACCAGCAGAGCAAGCACAAAGCTGTGCAAACTCAGGTGTTAAATGTAATTACATTCACCAAAGGAGCAGCCAGAGGAATTGGAAATTGGAATGCTGCAATATCTTCTTTATTAAAGGGTACGTCCACCCAAAATAAAACTTTTTATTTGTTTGGGGGGGAAAAGCAGAAATGTACTTACAGTCCTTCAATCCACCGGTGCTCTGTTCCCGGCCCTCTGCGGAAGGGGCCTGACCAGCAGCCACCTCTGTGATTGGCTGAGAGGCACCAATACATATGTGGTTGCTGGCAATGCAGAGTGCTGGGGGAATGAAGCCTGTAAACATTTCTGTTACTTTTTTTTTACCAAACGAACATGTCGGTTGACGGTGGGCTAGGGTGTCCTACACTACAGAAAAAAGGTTTTATAGGTAGGGCACCAGGCACAAAAGATCCAGAGCGAGGAGAGACGGGTGGGGGGTGACTCCCCTGCACATACCAGACACCACAAGGAAGCAGCAGGGACCGAAGACTCACAGACAGCTCCTACTCTTCACTTTTTTAAACTTTGAACTGCCACTGCCGGAGAACCATAGGAGCAGAGATGTATGGTAAGGATTTTTTTAACACTACACAGTGGGGCCAGTAGTGGGTTAGTTTTAATTTTGCGGATGGACATGTCCTTTAATCATCCCAAGAATAAAGGCACAACAGTTTGTCTGTCCTAGTAATCTGCAGTGACCAATCCGATGTCATCTATCTGCAGTAACCCAGTAAAATGCTAAAATATGATTGTTGATACAAATCAACAACCTGGGAAAATTTTGTACCTCTTAGTTCATCATTTCTATTGTTACTGTTATCGAAGTTTGACATGCAATCAGTATCTGTGCCAAGGATGTTGGACGTTGGTGTAACTAACTTGGCAATTATATTAGTTTCTACAAGAGATGTGTTTCCTAGTACCTGGAGATACCTGAGAATGTTCAATGCAAAGAAATCGATCATGAAAGAAAGTCCTGATGCTCCAGCTTTAAACAAATCACCATTCACCACACCAGCGGCGTTAGAAAATGTGCAGATTTTTATTTATTTAAAAACCAGCTTAGTGTCCCCATTAAGTACCCCTCCTCCCAACAAAATGCTGAATGGATTTTATTCTGTTCTATTGGTACTGGTGTATTTGATGATCACTTGACTGGTGTATGTCACACTAGGCCCTTCTTACCTTGGCTGTAAACAGGTGGAGCTTTCGTGGTTTTGATGATGTCGCTCTGCGAAGAGCTTCTACCATCCAGGAAAGTGCATTACGGCAGTATTCCAGCTAACAATGTGAAGACAAAATGGAGACAGTTTCTTATTATTCATTGATTTCATTATTCCAGCTGTACTGCGCTGATAAAGACATTGACTGATGTTTGATATGTTACTGCACATTTCCATATGTAATGTACACTTACTCCCTTTGCACAATAATATAACTTGACATGGTACCTCAGTTTCCATCGCTTTCAGTCCTCCTGTCATGTTTCTTTTATCTCATTCAGATGCTTCAGAGCACTATCAACCCTGTAAAAATAAGGAACCATTCCAGATCAGGCCTAACAAGGAAAGGGCTCGTTTTAGGTTTATTAATAGCTTGATACCACATAGACTGTCCTACATAACTAGTTAATAGGGTTGGACTCAGGTTGGCAGCTGGGTTGGGTTCACAACAACTTAGCAGTTCAACACTCGCCCATTACAGCAAAATTACAGACATAGCTTGGTTGCAGTCATCTTTGTGGTAAAGCACCTGGAAATAAAAATAAATGAAGCAAATTTCCAAGTATGCTGGTAGGATGTCCATAAAGCTGATTGATGATCTAGGAGGTACTGTTCCTTCAGCTATGTGATTGGTTATTGATCAAGGGGTATCTCCTAAACCAATCAGATCAATCCTGCAGATATAAGCGCTTTTTAGCTGGCTCCGATTGGATTCACCTGTCAGTGTCTGATTAGCTGCCTCTTGATTGCCTGCAGATGTGAGCAGACCTAATTACCAGTATTGATTGCCTATGTCACATGTGCAGGTTTTAAAACTCACAGCACAAACATACACTGACATTCATGTGCAGTCTTTCAAGGCAAATTCAGTTTATACTTTACTGTTTATTATGATTTGGATGTGGGCATGGTCAGCAAGGTTTCTGTGTTGCTGACGACACATAACTTTGTCGACTGTTAAAAAGCTGCAGAGGATGTGCAATCGTTGCAGGGGGTTCTAGATAGATTGTAACTTGGGCTGCTAAGTGGCAGATGAGATTCAATGTTGAGAAATGTAGGTGATGCATTTTGGACTTAAAAATCCTTGTGCTACTTATACTATAAATGGCTCTGTGTTAAGTGAATCCCTGTTAGAAAGGGATCTTGGCGTTTTGGTGGATACAAAACTTAAAGGAAGCAAGCAGTGCCAGGCGGCAACAGCCAGAGCCAGCCTGGTATTGTCTTGTATAAAGAGAGGAATGGATTCAAGGCAAATGTAATTCTCCCTCTTACAAAGCATTGGTAAGGCCTCATTTGGAATATGCAGTGCAATTTTGGAATCCTGTGTACAAGGGAATCTTGGAAATGGAAAGGGTTCAGAAGGGCAACTAAAATAATAAAGGGAATGGAGGAGCTTAAAAATAAAGAGAGATTGGTAAGTTACAATTATGTACGCTGGAGAAAAGTGCTTGCGTGGGGATATGATTATGTGTATAAATACATTAACGGGTCATACAATAAACTATCTGGGGCATTGTTCACCAATAGAACATGTCAGAGGACACACGGACATCCCTTAAGACTTGAAGAAAAGAAGTTTAGTCATCAAGTTTGGAAAGGATTTTTTCACTGTGAGAACAGTAAAACTACGGAACTTCCAGTGGACGTTGTTATGGCAGGTTCATTGGATTGTTTAAAAAAAATGGATGAGTTTCTGCAAAACAGAATGTTACAAGTTACTGGTATTGATACATAAAGTAGAGTTGATCCAGGGAAATTCCAATTGCCACTTGGAGTCAGGAAGGAATTTTTTCCCCTTGCTAATTCTGGTGGGTTTTTTTGCCATCCTCTGGATCAACTGTTAGGTAGGAAATGTGGTATTGCTAAATGGGTTGGACTGGATGGGCGTTATCATTTTTCAACTTAAAAAAAATTCTATACTATACTTAACTTTCCTTTTCTAGTTAATAGTGTTCTCCACCCCCCTCACACGCTAAATTTAAATGACTGGCCTCCAAAGGTTTGTTTTACCCATGGGTTTGCAAACGTTCCCCACCTACCAGAAACTGCGGGGAGTCCGTCCAATTCCCTAGTAAATAGCGAGAGCTTTCCGTTAAATACCTGGCTAAGTTTCATTAAAGCTTAAAGACATTTATAGAATCCCTGCCTTATTCTTATCTACCACACTCGGACTAACTGCACTATAAACCACAAGTATGTGCCACTTTGGGTTCTTACTCTGAGAGGTTCTACGCAGACGTTCCGTGTCACTGTCTCTTTTATGCTTTGCAACATTCACTAGGTGTTCTCTTTTGCACTGCCTCCCAGATGAGCATTCGGTTGTCCAGCGTATCTGTCAGTTCCAGCACTATGGATAAAGTGATCATTTCAGTTCATATTGAAGATATATCTAGAATGTGGTGTTTATTTAAAGATCAGTATTTAGGTACATGAGTAGTGTTAGTTATATTAAGAATAACCCTGCTTATAAATACAGCCCCCTAGCATGTTACAACCTGAGACAAAATCTCACTAAAATGTCTGATCTTCTGAGACTGCACTTTCGGAATCTTGCTTTTGATGAAAGTGTTGATGTGACTGATATGATAAAGGGAGGAGCAAGCGCAGGCGGTTGTGATATTCCACTATCAAGTTGTACGTTGGAATTTCCAGTAAATGTCACTGTTACCCTGGACCTTGGAAAAGGTATAACTGCAGAACAAAGAGCAATCAGGAGCAGTATTAATACCAATCATTGTAACGTTTCATAGACTGTTCACAATCAAGCTGATAAGTTGATTGAATCGATCAAATATTGGTCTGTCTAGGTAATTTGCACTGTATATTGACGGTAATTTGCACTGTATATGGGCTGCCTTACGTGCTTGGCTGTGTACACACAGGTCAATAAAAAGACTGACTTCTGGCAAAATATTGGCAGTAATTTCCGGCACACCTGATTGATCGAGATTGATTTTAAGGCAAAGCCAATTGTGGGGATTATTGGCAACAGGACCTTCAATAGCCAACAGGTACATCAGGCTTAAATGCGCTCACAACACAGACGATTAGTTGGTTTCTAGTATCTAAATGTTATTTTACTGATCATAAAGATTCCCTTCTCTATAGGTATCAGGTTGGCATATTGCCATATGCAGCAACTTCCATACTTTTTGTTTTAACAGAAGTAAGAGTGTAGCCATAACAGGGAAGCTTCTCCAGAATGAATGACAAAGCCCTTCCTTTAATAGTCTAGCTCCCTACCCCAGTATCTCACCTGAACATGGCAATCAAGAGGTTAAAGAAGAATATGGCCACCAGCAAGAAACTACAAGCAGAAGAATGACAAGCCAGTTGCGTATGTATTGGTGCAGGCTCAAACTCTCCAGTCATTATGGCTATAGGGTCATCTGTCAATTGTAAGGAGAGATCTTGCAGCTTTAAAAAAAAAAACAGAATAAGACTAGTGTTAATACATGTAAGCAGAACACATTTGCTTAAACTGGATTGAAAGGGCATTGTCCACCCCAAAACTAAAATTTAACTCCATACTGGCCCAACTGTATAGTGCAAAACAATCCTTAGCTTACATCTCTGCTTCCACTAGTTCCACTGCATTGTCTTACAAAAAGTGAAGAGTAGGAGCCTGTCTTACTGGGTAAATGTTTCTGCCTATTCTCTTGCCTCCCAGAGGTATTCTGGCATGCCAGGGGTCCGATTCCCCCTCCCTTCATCCAGATACCATCGCAATCATCTTAAGTTCTACCATAAAACCCTTTAGTATATTGTAGTTTACCCGCTCCCAACCTCAAATGCATGGTTAGTTTGTAAAAAAAGATAGAATAAAAACTTACTTACCAGCCCGGGATCCATCACCTGTTTCAATAGCCGGCAGCCATGTCTGTTATTGGCTGCCTCTCAGCCAATCACAGATGCGGCTGCGGGCCAAGCCCCAAATGGACTGTGCCCCTGGAAGCTGCATTGATGTTGTTTATTCTATCTATTTTTGCGAACTAACCATGCTTGTTGGGGGGACGGGGACATCTACATTATATCTAATTAAGTTTGACATACCCTTAGCTTTAAACTCAGTTAGAGTATGCACACTGGAAAATATATATATATTTTTTAATTGCCCAATACTGGAAACTATAATTCTTCACAACTATCACTGTACCATTTTTTGTTGAAGTACTGGAGTTTTACTGTTACTGGAAAGGTGAAACTGTTACTGGATTGGTGACAGTTGTGTTAATTCCATCTCTAGATGCTAGATGATGTGATTACTGAGCATGCTCAGTTTGAAAAAGTGGGATCAGAGGAATGGAGGAGTCGGTTAAGAAAGGGAGGGGGTATACTGAACTAAGCAAAATAAGTACTGTATTGAAGGCATGCAGCAACACACACACCTCAGAGTAATTGCTACTTACACGTATTTAAAGAGAACTAAACCCAATTTTTTATTCTCCAGAATCTGAAAACAACCCCCCTAAAAACACCAAATGCTATAAAAATGTCACTTCTGTAAATAGTATTAAAGTAAATGTAAGCCTGTTAAGAACTGGATGAAGTATCTGTGTGTATGTGCAGTGTCAGACCACACCTCCTGACCTCAGTCACATCCTTACTTGCTTTATCTGTCCTGTAAAAGGATTGCTAGAGATTATTAATGGGTGTGACCAACTGTAACAAGTTTCTGCCATAGCTAAGGACTGAGCATGTGCGAACATAATGGTCGTTGACCAAACTGTGTAATACTAGAATGCTGTGAAGTAAAGCACAAACCATATGTATTTGCGTAAATTTCCCAGGTAAGACAGAATTACAGATTTTATATCAAGGTGTTCTGCCTTCTGGTTCAGTGTTGTTCTGTGGCTTAATTGTCCTTTAATTATAGAGATAAGATAAAGCAAAGTAATTTTTTTCAGTACACATACCCTTTTAGCTAGGTACACACAATACTGTAGGCTACACACAGTCACGGGCATTCTCCCTAACTAAAGTATGGGAGATTGCTGTCCAAGGGAATGTGCTGTTTTAAATCAGTAGCTCCGACATACACACATTCCCAGTAAGGGCCCAATTCTTTATCACTAACGTGTACCACACATTCTGCCCAGTACACATGGGACAGTATTTTGCCCAGTTCAATGTTTCTGTCATTGTGTCGAATATCAGCAAATGTTTTCGACATAACCGACATTTTTGGTGGTTTCTCCGGTACATTGGTTGAAAATCGTAGACTGCAAAGTCTTCATCAGGCCGTGTGTTGAATTATACTGTATGTAAGTTTTGCTTTAGCTAATTAATTTAGGCATCTTACCGTCAATCTCTTCGCGGATTTGACCAAAGATCTGTATAGGTCTGTAGAAAACACGCCGGAAGATCCAATCTAGACGCATGTCATTGGGATGAAGAAGCCTTCTGTAGTGCGCCATATGCATAAGCCACACCCCAGGAAGAATAAAGAAGAAAACATCCTTCATCTACAGATACAAAAAAAGGATATTGTGACGTAATCTTGGGATATGGTAGTAACAATTTCTCTATATTCTGTCAACAATGTTGTTCCTTGTAAGAATATTATGATATGATATTATGATATGATTAGGATATTTTTATTTTGCTTTTTGATAGCTTTTACATTTTTGCTCCTTTAAATCCTGCAGCAAAGTCTACAGAAGAGCCTGGAATCTAATAAGGATAAAAAAATGATATTATGTCTAACTATGTCAGGCCAAGCCATGGTAAGTAATTTATCTTCCTTGGACCAGGCGTTTATAGGTCAGCCAAGGCATGTTTTCCTTTCTAGATTTTGTAAGCAGATGTTGGATGCTCTGGAACTAGGCTCTGGACAAGAGTGTTTTTTTATGGTACCTGGTACTGCTGGTTGGAAACTTGGTAACCCCGGGCCTGTGGACCCATAGCAAACTGCTATGGTTGCTATGGAAATACATTACCATGACCAAACCTTACATTTCCATGTTCAGACAACCGCCCGCACCCGGAAGCAGGTTGAAAATTCTGCTCAGGGAAGGGCAATCCTGTGTAATAAAAGTCAATGGTGGTGAGCTCCTGATAGCGGCCACCATTGACTTTTATTTTAAGGGGAGTGGCACCAGAGAAAATCTGCTTAAAGCACTGCTTCCCTAGTGGTGCTTCTGGATCTGAACCTTGGAAAGTCTTCCAGCGGTCGCAAAACCAGAACAGAATCAACACTTTACGTCTTTAAGTTGTTGAATGTACGCACTGAGCTGTCATTATCTAAAAAGTGACAAGTTTATGAATGTTGTTAGCGAACTTTGGGGGTGATGCAATATTTTTTTCCGACGCAGCTTACCTGCCGAGTTTCCCGCGATGCAAAAATCCCTGTGCGAGATTTTGTACATCGCGGGATCTCTGCCAGGTAAGTGCGCCAGCTAATGCCTCCTATTCAGTGGCGTAAAGTTTTGCGCTACATAGTAGCGCAAAACTTTACTAAGGGCGGTTTTTGCATCGCCTGTGCAACGCTATTTCCGCGCATTCTCGGAACTGGCGCAGCAATGCAAGCTCAGTGAAAACCCATGCTAACCTGATAATACATCGGAGAGCGTGGTTTTACACTGACTTGAGCATTTTGCGCACCAATTTTGCATCGCCCCCTTTGTTCCTGCTCATGTCCTAAATTAAACTTGTAGAGCTCTGTTAATTTGGCTTGCTGATAGCTTCTCCTCCCTTACACCATGCCTTTGGCTAATCCATTGATATAAAAAGAGACTGATCCTGCCAATTTCTGTACTTGGAGTTTTTGCTTTTGTGCTCACAGCTTTAGCTCTGCTCTTGTCTTTGTGTAGAAATCTTACAAGCACAGAATACTTTTTAAATATAGTTTATAGTTTTCCTTTAATACAACAATTATTTCTCACATTTGATCCCTGGTTAAGTACATTTGCAGCTGTGCGATCACCTGGAAGTCCTCCCATTGTTTGCATTTCCTGCAGTGTTGACAGGGGTAGGGCAACATCCTTTGTAAATTTACCTGGGGCATCCCATGTATCAACAGTATTTTGGGCTTTTTACTTACAAATCATTTCCAAACTCACCATTTTTCGGACAATGATTATTTAGGCCCCAGTTGTTTGTTAACAGCAAAGAGGTAAATCACTCAGAGTAAAGACCATAAAGTCGAAGCAGAGATGGTGCGTCCAGCTTCAAATGATCCATTAAACATCCTGGAAGAAGGGATAGAGAGTTAACAGGATATCCTAGACTTTATTACATGAAGCTGACACTTTTGTTTGGTATTAGGTTTATGCCAAGGTTGACACTCCATGTTTACTGTATTCATCATTAAAGTGCATGTCCACCCCACACAATGTTATACTTACCTTCCCCACCCCAGAACACCCTGACCTGCAATCGTTCCTTACCTCCCTAGTGTTACTGACGTTATTACTGACCTGCAGTCCACTGTCCTCTTCATCATTGTTTGTCGCCTCTTAAAGTAGAGGAGGTGTGACAGGTCAGCAAATTCACTCATTGGCCATGACATCGTCATCAGGCTGTGGCTGAACGCTGCACCAGGAAGAGAAGGTGGAGCAGTGAAGAAGACAGTAGGCTAAATATCTGACTTCAGGACCACCACAGAGGTTATTAGGTGTGTGATCGGAAGTTTTGGGGTTGGGGTAGGTAAATGTTGTGGGAGGGTGGACATGCCCTTAAAAGCAAATTGAAGAACAAGTCAGCACAAAAGGTTCCTTCTAATCAAACAAGATCACGTGGTTTACAAATCTATTGCCAGAAACACTTTACAACACCCTCAAGTGCATAACAAATGCAGAAATGGTGACTTTACAATTAAAGGATAACTATACACTAAAAATTCACTTTCAAAATGAAAAGTGCCTGGGCAGGAGGTAGGATTGTTATTCCTACCTTAAGCTGGGTACACACCTATCGATTTTCCTCCTGACCGACCGTTCGATACTTTCGAACGTCGCCAGAGGAAGGACTGTCGTCGCGGCAAAAGCAGCCGCGTCCGATAGTCACCGCGACCATCGTGCGTCCGTAGAGGACCGCCCGATCGGACAAGGTTTTCCCACCCTGTCCGATCGTCTTTCGTCCGATTCGGGACAACGGTCATCGGACACGGGCACTTTCGGATGCGATAATTTCGGTCCGATCGACCGATACACTGAACTATCGGTCGATGGACCGAAATATCTCATCGTGTGGTACCCTTACAGTATTGTTTATTTGAGGAGCTACAGCACTAACAGTTTTTATTTGCCAAGTTAGTCCTGGACTATTCCTGTATTAAATATAGTGCTGAGCCAGGAGGAAGACTGGCAGAATCAGTTGCTTTTGGTCCAAACAGTTATTCAAACTTTCTTCAAATTTCCCAAGTAGTCATACCTGCAAACCAAACCAATGATGAAAGGCAAAGGCTGTGATGTCAACATGGTTCCATGAGTCTTGGAGGTACTGTTTCACTTTTTGTGCCACGGGCATAGAACCCACCAAGAAGCTTTGTCTTATCTCTTCACACACCATCGTGAAAACCCAAAAAAAAGGATGATCTCTGAGTCTGATGTTCCGTCTGGAGGAGGCACTTAAAGTCCAAGAGCAGCACATAGGAAAAAAGGTAGAAAGTAAAGTACCATCACTACTTTCCAAAGAAGGCAGTCACTGGTGCACTCCAAAATTGCTTCCATCCAACGACGCATCCATCTTGGACGAGTTCTCTCTTTGGTGATTTCTGGTTCGTGACTTTGTGATGTCTTGAGTTGGTCTATTGTTTAGATTAAGGCCGTCCATTTCTGTGGCTTCCTTTTCATTGTCTTACTGAAAGAAGATAATAGAACTTTTAAGTTTTTTATTTATCTTGCTTTAGGTGTAAATTTTCTGTCACTCTTAATGACTTACCTTTGAGAAAGCTGGAGTAACGGGCGAAACGCGTAAGGGGGACCTACTGTTTCAGTTTGGAAGGCAACATTGACAGATCTAGCAGTGCCAGTACTCCAGCCTCCCTGGGTTACCTTAACTAAAGTGTTGAGCCATATGCAGGGACAGATGAGTATACTTTATATCATGTTTGGTTAAGTAACTCATGTAGTCGTTTATAGACTACCCACTTGGATAGAACACAGGCTATTTAGTTACTATATGTACCTTGCACACACGCTGCTTTTACTCAGATGCTGCTAATGTAAATTGTGTATTTTTAATATTTTTAACTTGCTTTTTTGCACATCGTTATCCCCGGATATGTATGTATCTTTTTGAATAAAGGGAATGTATATATTTGTAGTAGTGTGCTGCAGATTCCTTTTTTTTCCCTTCATATTATTTTTAATGACTTACCCTTCTAAAATTTCGGCCACAGTGGTCTTAATATCAGTATCCGTGTCCATTTCACCCTCGCTGGCATCCTCACTCTCTACTCCATTTTCATGGTCAAAGGATCTGAAAGAGATTAAAGGGAAACTATAGTGCATATAAGTTTTTTTCAAAAACAGTTAAAATAAAAGTACCTGAGTGGGGAGGTAGATTGGTACTAATATCTCCAATACCTTTCTATGAGGAGCAGCAGGATGAAGAAAAGTGCTTCTGCCATTCTTCCTGAATGCTTCAGCACTATCTTTAATATAGAATGGCCCAGGGCCATAACCTGGCAGATGAACACTTGTATGTGCTGTAGCTTCTTAACAAACAATATTGGGAGGTGGGAATAACTCAATCCTATCTCCTTGCCCCAGGTCCTTTTTATTTTTAAAAATTACTTTTACAGTATAGTTTCCTTTATGGACTGTAAACATTTACAAACTGTTGATGGTTTATTAGGCAAAAGTTCTTGAATACCCCCAAGGCCCCAACATTAAAAAAAACCTGTCTATTGGCCATGGGATCAGTTATTTTTGGCAAATAAAAAACAGTCGGTCATTGATACAGGTCCTGATACAGTGACTGGAAATTAAGGCTCTGCCGGCGTAAAGATTCCGTCTTAAAGATCCGTGTGGCTGTTGCATAGTTGTATCTTAAGTCGCGTTACCCTTGGTACAAATAGCTGATAAGGGCTCTGTAGGTGTATTTAAGGGATAATTCTGCAGCCCTTCAAACAGTATCTGCCTGACTGTCCAAACACATCTATTTAAATACATCTAATTTATAGACTTGGGGGGGAGTTTACAGACAATAGCATAAACTCTGGGTAATTCCATTTCAGTCTTTCCCCCTTGTGTGACTTTAACACAAGCTTTGTACTGGATCAAACATTACTAAAGTCTGGTAAAAATAGTGCAATGGGCCACACGCTACCCAGTTGGTAATGCCTGGCATTATTCATTTATCTGGAATACGATAAATAGCAGATCATCTATTGTTTCTTCTGCAAGAAGATTTGATATTGGGTGATTTACAATTGTTTTCCCGTCACTCAGCAGACCTGCAATTTAATGAATCTCTGTTATCCCTGTGTTCTTGCAGAATCCGATTTATTATAATATGTTTCACTTCTTAAATGAAATGATATCGGTTGTAAATCAGAGGGGACAGAAGAAGGTTATCACCAATGCCCAGACAGTGTGTTTTGTGCCATTTGTCCCCACCGTTTTCTGTTAACATTGCCTGGAATGCACATTAATTATCATTTATGAACTGTTTAAATAAAATACAATATGGTGAACAAAAACTAAAAGAATAAACAGTGATGCATACTAATGTAAAAAACTGTTAGTCATAATAAAAAGGTATGACCTTATCCTACAGTACTCATCTCTTAGTAATATACTAATCCTTAAAGATGGGTACACCCATCAAATCTAGACATGCGCGAACTTCCTGAAGTTCGGTTCGTATTCAACTTCCGAAGTTCAGTAAAAGTTTGGAAGTTCGGTAGCTTAAAATTAACCCATTAAAGTCAATGTGGGAATAGTTTGAAACCGTTCGGATTAAATATAATTAAATAACATTGTAACTTACTGTTATGGCTCTGTGACCTGGGAAATGGTCTGGGGAACATTTACATATCACCAAACACTATCTTTCCCCTCCACGATCGGGCAATTGTCGGGTTTCCGCACACTACATAGAGGGTTATGCCAATACGAGTGTTCCGAACGATACATTCGAGGGTTACCGAAATCGAAAGATAAATTTGAGGGTTGCCGAAATCGATGGATACATTCAAGGGTTACCAAAATAGAACACTACATCCAATGGTTACCGAAATCGATACTTTGAGTGTTACCAATTTGAAAACATGATGATTAGTGAAAATAAAGTCAGCGAGTTTGAAAAAAAAAAAAAAACTAGTCCGTAGTTTGGAAGATTTTGAGTTTGTCGGTCCATCTCTAATCAAATCCCATTGATAATCAGGACTTGAAGAATCAGTCACAAGAATTATCTAATAATGGCTTAAGCTAGCCCATACAAACAGAACATCAGGATTTATCCATTGTCGTCAGTGTGCGAAACTGACCGACCAAGTGTTGGAAAAGGCGAGAAAATATCCGCCGTCATATTGGCTTCCTTCCTTTATTTTAAGTAAAAAAGACTGAGAGCTGATCCGATCATTGTGTGTATGGTCGGCAGGCTGACCGTTCCCCATAACGCGTATGGGGATCACGTTTTGGTGTGTGCGGTTTCCACTGCATTGTGCACTGGTATCTGTCAGCACAATGCGATAGGGATCACATGTGTAGGGCAACCTTCCGCTATCACCATTGGCAATGGGATTAGTGGGTTATGACAAAAGAATTTCATTGACTACTATAGGCTCTTTATACTAAAGTGTAAGGACATAGCATAGCAACCAATGCATGGGTGCCCACCCCAACATTATTCATATTATAGAGCACTTGATTACTAGCATTTCAAACAGGACTATTTTTAATATGCAAAATTATGTTTAGACCACTTTGATATAATGCTTTAGCACGGGACTTTTTGGTCACATGAACAATGGAGATCCATGTTTGGAGGTTGGAGTTTACCATTTTAAATTGTATAAGTAGCACTTCTGTTTTAAACACTTGGACCGAATCGTTGCCTTTTTTGCACATAATAAAATTACATTAACAAGACCCCTTGATGAGTGAACCCTCTCTCTTCTGATATTGTACTTGTTTAGGAATTCTGGGTAGCACCGGGGCAATGTAAGGTTGGAGTGTGCCCTGACATCTATTCAATATAAAAGTAACAATAGAGCCGCACTCCACCATATGCATGGTTATATCAGTTTATTATGGCTTACAAAACGCATCAATGTTTCGGGACATAGCGTTCCTTTTTCAAGTTTGAAAGCAGGTCCTATATATATAAGTTTCTACTCAGCCTTAGAGCAAACATTCTCCCTGCTTGTAACTATCAACCCATATAAGAGTTGGGTGACATAGGTGGACATTTGTTTACATTTGTAACATAGTTTTCCATGTGTAAGAATTCAAAATGAACATTACCGGAACCCCATCCTGTGCAAAGAAATCCGTGCATCGGCTTCGTACGCTAACTGCAGACAGTTTTGCTCCTCCCCAGATGGAAGAACGCCGCACCAACAGTTTAAATGCTCGGTTTTCACTGTTTCTGTAACACTCATTAAATACCCTGCAAAATATTAAAAATAGATCTTCTTACCATTTCTTTTGATTATTTAAAGGTAGTGCTGAAGCACTCATATAAATGAATGGGTTAGGTAGAATATACCAATCTACTCCCTACCCCAGGTACTTTACATTGTAACTGTTTTTTGAAAAAGTTATAAGCACTAAGTTTTCCCCTTTAACGATAGCAACCATAGCAACAAAAGCTCACCGTTGAGGATTTACACACCTATTGCAAGCTGCTCAAACTTGCGCAGGTCCCTCATGGCTGAGGCTTCTTCAGCTTCTGATTCCATCCTTGAAACTCCTTGAGTATTTTGTAGCTGCCAGAGCTGAACTCACACCTCGAGCCCTGCATACAGCAAAGAGGTGAGATGAGAATTTATGAATTCATTGCTCAAAACTAGGCCAGAAATAGAATTTAGAGCTAAAAAACACCAGCTCCATTAATGAATAGTATTGCACACCTTGTTCACTTTAACAATAATGTAGATACCATTGGCAGATGGCCTTATTTATGTAATTTGTATTTGTAGTGCATTCACAATATTAAGTAAGTTATTGGGCATAACACTGTCCATTGAACAAATCTGCCATTGCCATTGAAACTGTTTGACTGCTTCTGATTGGCTTTCTGTTGCTTTATTGCCTGTGTGCTATTTACATGTGACTGACACCTGCCAGTCTATACACCTGTCTCTACAAATAATGTAGCATGGTAATGATGCAACTAGGGTTATTCAATAAAAGTTCTTATCGTTAAAAATGGTTTATTTATAGATCATTTCAAATAATGTTCTTGTGATGTCAAATGTACGCAGTCAAAAATATGGTTTAATTATTCACATACTGCCCCCTGCCCATCATCAGTGAAACAGCACGTTACCCCTTCTTGTCCTATGGAAAAGCTCTCATGCAGTATTCATAGTAGCCTAATATGAAAAGCAAATTCAATATTATATAGTAAAACTGGAGGATCCAATATGCAAATTGGACGCCTATACACTGCTCTATCTACCCGCATGTTTTCCCATGATGCCCAGCACATCCAATCATTTGCATTAACTGATAATCAATAAATAGTCTGCAAGCCACACGTACACTCGTGGGAATGTCCTCGGGCCTGCCCGTATTTACATGGATAGATGTAAAATCTCGTAATAACAGTATAATGCTGTATGCAATCTCACCGCTGGGATTCCCTGTATGAGGCCGAGAGATATTTATAAAGGTGCGGTGTTGCTATTTTACGATACCGTGCCCTTAACGACCGTAGCGACTGTTCATTTTAAATGTACAAGGCCGTACAATTACGATTATAGTTTATGATCACGATTGTAGATTTTTTGCTGCCTACATGGTATTGTACAAACAAAGGTTCGGAAAGTAGACCGTGGCCTTACATTTACGATAACCCGCGACATGAGACGTTCTGATCCCACGGGTATGAAATACCAGAGGCCAGGGTGAAGAGCTCACCCAGAAGACTCGATTGAAGCCAGAGATGAAGAAGCATGAAAATAAAGCTGTAAGAGAAGATAGGAGGGCAGGTAAGTGATTGCTGACAATCAGACCAGTGTATCACCTACATTAGGTACATACTGTATGCTTTGGCTTATGTTAGTACTACTGAACCTGACTTGGCATGCTGTTATAGTTGCTTGTGCACCACTATAATGCATAGGACACTTGTGGGTATTTGTGCAGTCTTTATAAACATTCTTCCTCTGGTTTCTACATAACATATGAAATGTAGAAATACAGCTCATAATGAACACAATCACATCACACTCACGTGCCAGACAATCTGCCAATTTCTGTGATGAAAAGAAGTGAGACAGCATGGAGATCCTCTATATTTCTTAGTGGACAGGGCTAAGTCAGTACATTTTGAATGTACCATTTCTACAGAACAGTAATCGGAACCTGCATCCAAACTTCATTACTTGCCATAATAGAGATTATGGCGAGTTTTGTTCTGCGCGAATCTGCGGAACCGTATTTGAAGCAGAAATTTGAACCTTATTTTCAATATTCGTTAAGTTTTTCAGATTTCCGAAACCGGGTTTGTTTAGAAATCTGGAACTCATCTCTAGTCACGTTGCCATCAGTTATGAAACATATTGTGCGCACTTGTCACTCTCTAATCTTGTATTATTGTCACATCACTGATATTGTCTGGTGTGGGGCGGCCGGCGCGGACCGACATCGTTTGTTGTCGTTCGTCCGGATCGGGGAGCGAATGATCGGACGTGTCAGAAAATTCCCATGGGACCGTACAATCCATCGTCCGCAATTCGACAGACATTTGTCCGGCCGAACGCTCGCTTGTAGCAGCGCTCGGTCGGGACAAATAGTGCGGTTGTGTGTACCCATTCTAACCTTCTGCTTCTGGTCTTCCTGCTTCCCATCTTTCCTCTTCAGTCCATACTTAACTCTGCCGCACGCATTGTCTCGCTCTCTAACAATCGGATATAAATCTCCTCTCTGCCGCACAGCTACCTGGCCCCCCATGAAACAGGCATTATCTACAAAATCCTAACATTTAAATCCCTTCGCTCTGCTGCTTCTTCTTAAATTTCTTCTCTTGTGTCCCCATATGTCCCTACCCGTATCCCCCGTCATCACAGAACCATCTAACATTCCATGTTTTCTGTCCCCACACTTTCCAATTCTGGAGGAAATTTTTACTTCTCTGCATAGCTGGGTATAAATGCGATTGTGTATGCAAACGCCAGCAGTTGCCGTACTGGATAATTGTATGTGTGTGCTATTTGATGGGTGGGTGGTTGGTGGTCTGACCCGAACGCATCGCATGTCTGTATGAGCTTTTTGTACATTACTATGACTGCAGAAAAAAGCATTAAAAGGCTTAATGGTTAGAGGAATGTGATGCTCCTGTATATTATATAGTGTGAGCAGTGAAGTCCCTTTAAATCCAGAGCTGTAGGTTTCTGATGGAAGCACAGATGCACCTTTGTTTTGCATATGTTTTGCAGCTGGTGGCAGGTGACTGTGCTAAATGATATCCCAATGCAAACACCGTGATGCATTTTGCTAGTTCCATTCAAATCAGGACAACAGGATGCCCTTGCACCACTGGGTAAATCAAAGGCTATGGTTTCATTTTAATAATAACCATATGTAAGGTTCGGGCAAGTTGATATGGAATGAGGGTTCTGTTGGTTTAATCCCCCCTCCATTGAATGTGGTTAGTAAAGAGAAGGTACAATTCATGCCTCCTTTTTGTAAAATAATAAGAAGACTGTGGTTTGTAAAAGATCAGACACCTATTGTTTCCGTTATCTCATTAATTATGTACATGTAGTTTTATTATTCAGTTGTGTGATCTGGTCTTTATAGTTCTGTGGGATTCAAAAAGGGGCCCATACATACACTTTACCTACAGACCGATTTTGTAACATTCAATCAATTCGGAGGAACTGCCTTTCCGGGTCTTCTTTGTGACCGATACGATTGCAAAATGTATGGCAAAGGCCAGACCCGTGATCGTATGTCGATCGCAAAGTAGATCCAGAAAGGCGGTTCCTCTGAAATTGATTGAATGTTGCTGGATCGGTCTGCAGGAAGCTGGAATGTATTGGCACCTTTATTCTGTTTAATGCTTTTTAAAATAAATCTATAATGCCCCTGTGCTCAATCAGATGGTAGCGGTTAGGATTTTGCATGTGCGGGTCTGAAAAATTAGACCAACGCAGAACTCTAACATACACACAAACATGAATATTAAGTAGGAGATTCATAATTAATCGGTAGCTATGGAGTTTGTTTACCCTTAGGCTACATTCACACTAAAAACAACACGCTTGTGGTGAGTTTTTCAACATGCTGTGTACCTTTATCTATTGTGTTGTGTGTGTATGCGTGCATTTTAAAAACACAAAATATTTTTTCCACTAATGGTTTGCAAAAAGTTTTCCATTTTTATCACATACACAAGTGAGCAATCACATCCGTTGGCCTAGGCCCTTACTATGGGGGTATCTTCCATTGCATCTCTTTTATGTATCACATACACAAGTGAGCAAATCACATCCGTGTGGCCTAGCCCTTATATGGGGAGTCATCTTCCATTGCATCTCTTTTATGTATCACATACACAAGTGAGCAAATCACATCGTGTGGCCTAGCCCTTACTATGGGGAGTCATCTTCCATTGACTCTTTTATGTATCACATACACAGAAGTGAGCAATCACATTAGTGTGGCCTAGCCTTACTATGGGGAGTCATCTTCCATTGCATCTTTTTAGTATCACATACACAGGTGAGCAAATCACATCCGTGTGGCCTAGCCCTACTATGGGGAGTCATCTTCCATTGCATCTCTTTATGTATCACATACCACAGTGAGCAAATCACATTCGTGAGGCCTAGCCCTTACTATGGGGAGTCATCTTCCATTGCATCTCTTTTAGTATCACATACACAAGTGAGCAAATCACATTCGTTGGCCTAGCCTTACTATGGGGAGTCATCTTCCATTGCATCTCTTTTATGTATCACATACACAGGTGAGCAAATCACATTAGTGTGGCTAGCCCTTACTATGGGGAGTATCTTCCATTGCATCTCTTATGTATCACATACACAAGTGAGCAAATCACATTCGTGAGGCCTAGCCCTTACTATGGGGAGTCATCTTCCATTGCATCTCTTTTATGTATCACATACACAGGTGAGACAATCACATTAGTGTGGCTAGCCCTTACTATGGGGAGTCATCTTCCATTGCATCTCTTTTAGTATCACATACACAGTGAGCAAATCACATCCGTGTGGCCTAGCCTTACTATGGGAGTCATCTTCCATTGCATCTCTTTTGTTATCACATACACAAGATGAGCAAATCACATTCGTGAGGCCTAGCCCTTCTTGGGGAGTCATCTTCCATTGCATCTCTTTTATGTATCACATACACAAGTGAGCAAATCACATTCGTGGGCCTAGCCCTTACTATGGGGAGTCATCTTCCATTGCATCTCTTTTAGTATCACATACACAGTGAGCAAATCACATTGTGAGGCCTACCCTTACTATGGGGAGTCATTTCCATGCATCTCTTTTATGTATCACATACACAGGTGAGCAAATCACATTAGTGTGGCCTAGCCCTTACTATGGGGAGTCATCTTCCATGCATCTCTTTTATGTATCACATACACAAGTGAGCAAATCACATTAGTGTGGCCTAGGCCTTACTATGGGGAGTCATTTCCATTGCATCTCTTTTATGTATCACATACACAGGTGAGCAAATCACATTAGTGTGGCCTAGCCCTTACTATGGGGAGTCATCTTCCATTGCATCTCTTTTATGTATCACATACACGTGAGCAAATCACATTGTGTGGCCAGGCCTTACTATGGGGAGTCATCTTCCATTGCATCTCTTTATGTATCACATACACAAGTGAGCAATCACATTGTGTGGCTAGGCCTTACTATGGGGAGTCATCTTCATTGCATCTCTTTTATGTATCACATACACAAGTGAGCAATCACATTCGTGTGGCCTAGGCCTTACTATGGGGAGTCATCTTCCATTGCATCTCTTTATGTATCACATACACAAGTGAGCAATCACATCGTGTGGCCTAGGCTTACTATGGGGAGTCATCTCCATTGCATCTCTTTTATGTATCACATACAAAGTGAGCAATCACATCCGTGTGCCTAGGCCTTACTTTGGGGAGTCATCTTCCATTGCATCTCTTTTATGTATCACATACACAAGTGAGCAAATCACATCCGTGTGGCCTAGCCCTTACTATGGGGAGTCATCTCCATTGCATCTCTTTATGATAACATACAAGTGAGAAATCACATTAGTGTGGCCTAGCCCTTACTATGGGGAGTCATCTTCCATTGCATCTCTTTATGTATCACATACACAAGGAGCAAATCACATCCGTGGGCCTAGCCTTACTATGGGGAGTCATCTTCCATTGCATCTTTTATGTATATCACATACACAGTGAGCATAACAGTGAGCAAATCACATTAGTGTGGCCTAGCCCTTACTATGGGGAGTCATCTTCCATTGCATCTCTTTTATGTATCACATACACAGTGAGCAAATCACATTAGTGAGGCTAGCCCTTACTATGGGGAGTCATCTTCCATTGCATCTTTTTATGTATCACATACAAGAGTGAGCAAATCACTTCGTGTGGCCTAGGCCTTACTATGGGGAGTCATCTTCCATTGCATCTCTTTTATGTATCACATACACAAGTGAGCAATCACATTCGTGTGGCCTAGGCCTTACTATGGGGAGTCATCCCATTTGCATCTCTTTTATGTTCACATACACAAGTGAGCAAATCACATCCGTGTGGCCTAGGCCTTACTAGGGAGTCATCTTCCATTGCATATCTTTTATGTCACATACAAGTGAGCAAGATCACCATCGTGTGCCTAGGCCTTACTTTGGGAGTCTCCATTGCATCTCTTTTATGTATCACATACACAAGTGAGAAATCACATCCTGTGTGGCCTAGCCCTTACTATGGGGAGTCATCTTCCATTGCATCTCTTTTATGTATCACATACACAGGTGAGCAAATACATTAGTGTGGCCTAGCCTTACTATGGGGAGTCATCTTCCATTGCATCTCTTTTATGTATCACATACACAAGTGAGCAAATCACATCCGTGTGGCCTAGCCCTTACTATGGGGAGTCATCTTCCATTGCATCTCTTTTATGTATCACATACACAGGTGAGCAAATCACATTAGTGTGCCTAGCCTTACTATGGGGAGTATCTTCCATTGCATCTCTTTTATGTATACACATACACAGGTGAGCAAATCACATTAGTGTGGCCTAGCCCTTACTATGGGGAGTCATCTTCCATGCATCTCTTTTATGTATCACATACACAAGTGAGCAAATCACATTCGTGTGGCCTAGCCCTTACTATGGGGAGTCATCTTCCATTGCATCTCTTTATGTATCACATACACAGGTGAGCAAATCACATTAGTGTGGCCTAGCCCTTATTATGGGGAGTCATCTTCCATTGCATCTCTTTTATGATCACATACACAAGTGAGCAAATCACATCCGTGTGGTAGCCCTTACTATGGGGAGTCATCTTCCATTGCATCTCTTTATGTATCACATACACAGTGAGCAAATCACATTAGTGTGGCCTAGCCCTTACTATGGGGAGCATCTTCCATTGCATCTCTTTTTGTATCACATACACAGTGAGCAAATCACATTTGTGTGGCCTAGCCCTTACTATGGGGAGTCATCTTCCATTGCATCTCTTTTATGTATCACATACAAGGTGAGCAAATCACATTAGTGTGGCCTAGCCCTTACTATGGGAGTCATCTTCCATTGCATCTCTTTTATGTATCACATACACAAGTGAGCAATCAATTAGTGTGGCCTAGCCCTTACTATGGGGAGTCATCTTCCATGCATCTCTTTTATGTATCACAACACAGTGAGCAAATCACATTCGTGTGGCCTAGGCCTTACTATGGGGAGTCATCTTCAATGCATCTCTTTTATGTATCACTACACAAGTGAGCAGATCACATCCGTGTGGCCTAGGCCTTACTAGGGGAGTCATCTTCCATGCATCTCTTTTATGTATCACATACACAAGTGAGCAAATCACATTCCGTGGGGGCTAGGCTTACTTGGGGAGTCATCTTCCATTGCATCTCTTTTATGTATCACATACACAGATGAGCAAATCACATCGTGTGGCCTAGCCCTTACTATGGGGAGTCATCTTCCATTGCATCTCTTTATGTATCACATACACAGGTGAGCAAATCACATTAGTGTGGCCTAGCCCTTACTATGGGGAGTCATCTTCCATTGCATCTCTTTTATGTATCACATACACAGGTGAGCAAATCACATGTCGTGGGCCTAGCCCTTACTATGGGGAGTCATCTTCCATTGCATCTCTTTTATGTATCACATACAAGGTGAGCAAATCTCCATTCGTGTGGCTAGCCTTACTATGGGGAGTCATCTTCCATTGCATCTCTTTTAGTATCACATACACAAGTGAGCAAATCACATTAGTGGGGCTAGCCCTACTATGGGGAGTCATCTTCCATTGCATCTCTTTATGTATCACATACACAGGTGAGCAAATCATATTAGTGTGGCCTAGCCCTTACTATGGGGAGTCATCTTCCATGCATCTCTTTTATGTATCAACTACACAGGTGAGCAAATCACATCCGTGTGGCCTAGCCCTTACTATGGGGATCATCTTCCATTGCATCTCTTTATGTATCACATACACAGGTGAGCAAATCACATTCGTGGGGCCTAGCCCTTACTATGGGGAGTCATCTTCTATTGCATCTCTTTTATGTATCAACATACACAGGTGAGCAAATCATATTAGTGTGGCCTAGCCCTTACTATGGGGAGTCATCTTCCATTGCATCTCTTTATGTATCACATACACAGGTGAGCAAATCACATCCGTGTGGCCTAGCCTTACTATGGGGAGTCATCCTTAAATTGCATCTCTTTTATGTATCACATACACAGGTGAGCAAATCACATTCGTGTGGCCTAGCCCTTACTATGGGGAGTCATCTTCTATTGCATCTCTTTTATGTATCACATACACAGGTGAGCAAATCATATTAGTGTGGCCTAGGCCTTACTATGGGGAGTCATCTTCCATTGCATCTCTTTTATGTATCACATGAAGCAATTTAATGAATGAAGCCATTCCTTTATTTTTTCCAATTAATCTATTTGATTGTAGGTGATACACGGCGCTCACTGTGTTCACATTACAATTACCAGGGGTTTTTTTTATATGAAAAAAATTAGCTTGTCTATATTACAAATCAAATTCCTAGAAAATACAAAACACACAAAAAAAGTACCAAAGCAACATGGAATCACAATTGCCTGTAAGATCCTTTTTATACAATTTAAAAAATATAAATCTGAACTAAAAAAAAAAATTCAGGCTTAAGGCTCGTACACACGTGCAATCACAGGTGCTGACCCGCAATCGCACGTGTGTACGTATCTTTAGGAAGAATATTAAACATAAATAGTTACAAAAAAGCATGGCAGCTCCTAAGTGTTTTAACACAAAACGACGTTTAGATTAGTCTACGCGTGAGGCTTTACAATGGTAAACAGATGGGTGGATCCAATCAAAGGTGCAAAACTTTGTCAGTGCTATTAATTTGCAGTAACCAACCAGATGTTATCGAACTGCTGTAACCCACTAAAAGGCTAACATTTGATTGGTTACTGCTTTCAAATGGCAAGTCTACCCCTCAAATGAAAAATAATATATACTTAAATCACCCACCAAACCCTTTCAATAGTTAGAAAGCTGGGCAACAAAGGACTAACCAGAACTGCTACTAATGTCCTGTTACCCCTCTTTCGGTTTTCTGGTTCTTCCATTTAGCAACTATTCCTCTAGCTGCCTCCTCTGAGCATGTGTGAACTCAGAGAGCTTGGAAAAGAGTTGGAAACCGATTGAGAGGCAGAGGGAGGGGGGAGAAGAACATTTAACTGCCTAACAGGTCATCATAGATACGGCAGCTTTTGAACTATGGTGTTTTTGGGTGGGGGGGGGGGTGATTATCCATATACAATTTATTTTTATTAGAGGGGTGAACATCCTCTTTAAGGAAAAAAGTCTTGGACCCAAACTAGATCTTAATAAAATAACAATAAGAGATAGTAAACAGAAACAATTTCAGGACTATTACAGCTTCATCAACGTATTTCTTCATCAACAAGCTCATATCCAGATTGTTGAAGCAAATTGCAGGCACAGACTAGGCAATTATTGTCAAGACAACTTAATAGTTCATTTTTAACCAGGGCCAGAATTGTTTCTACTTTTGTGAGTGTACAGGCCCTACAGGGTTCATATTGAGTGTGATTGAAGGAAGACCATACAAATGCAAATCTAACATGGTCCTCAGTAGGTAAAAAGATACGAAATGGACAATCTGCAAATCGGAGGACAGTTTGTGACTGCAGACCTGTAGGTATTACAAAAATATTTCTGCTTGATTTCATGAACCAAGAAGGAACAGATAATCCATTGATGACCTTCAATATCCATCTCCAAGGATCAGCAAAGTCTCAGACCAACCAAGGAGTTGCATTAATGCCTAATGCCCTTAATGGTTCGACATGGACCCCAATGAATGGTCGCAGCAGGATGTTTTGAATGATGAATCCACTTAACCTGTGAACAAAATAATCTAGTGTTATAGCTGATCAGGTTGGAACTAGAGGTTTTAAAACTCAACATTTAAGTTCTGTTTGTAGCAAATCACTTGGGGGAAAAAACAAGGAACAAAAGCATCAAGTCAATAAAAGAAAACCAGCAGAGCAAGCACAAAGCTGTGCAAACTCAGGTGTTAAATGTAATTACATTCACCAAAGGAGCAGCCAGAGGAATTGGAAATTGGAATGCTGCAATATCTTTCTTTATTAAAGGGTACGTCCACCCAAAATAAAACTTTTTATTTGTTTGGGGGGGAAAAGCAGAAATGTACTTACAGTCCTTCAATCCACCGGTGCTCTGTTCCCGGCCCTCTGCCGGAAGGGGCCTGACCAGCAGCCACCTCTGTGATTGGCTGAGAGGCAGCCAATTACATATGTGGTTGCTGGCAATGCAGAGTGCTGGGGGAATGAAGCACTGTAAGAACATTTCTGTTACTTTTTTTTACCAAACGAACATGTCGGTTGACGGTGGGCTAGGGTGTCCTACACTACAGAAAAAAGGTTTTATAGGTAGGGCACCAGGCACAAAAGATCCAGAGCGAGGGAGAGACGGGTGGGGGGTGACTCCCCTGCACATACCAGACACCACAAGGAAGCAGCAGGGACCGAATGACTCACAGACAGCTCCTACTCTTCACTTTTTTAAACTTTGAACTGCCACTGCCGGAGAACCATAAGGAGCAGAGATGTATGGTAAGGATTTTTTTAACACTACACAGTGGGGCCAGTAGTGGGTTAGTTTTAATTTTGCGGATGGACATGTCCTTTAATCATCCCAAGAATAAAGGCACAACAGTTTGTCTGTCCTAGTAATCTGCAGTGACCAATCCGATGTCATCTATCTGCAGTAACCCAGTAAAATGCTAAAATATGATTAGTTGATACAAATCAACAACCTGGGAAAATTTTGTACCTCTTAGTTCATCATTTCTATTGTTAACTGTTATCGAAGTTTGACATGCAATCAGTATCTGTGCCAAGGATGTTGGACGTTGGTGTAGAACTAACTTGGCAATTATATTAGTTTCTACAAGAGATGTGTTTCCTAGTACCTGGAGATACCTGGAGAATGTTCAATGCAAAGAAATCGATCATGAAAGAAAGTCCAATGATGCTCCAGCTTTAAACAAATCACCATTCACCACACCAGCGGCGTTAGAAAAATGTGCAGATTTTTATTTATTTTAAAAACCAGCTTAGTGTCCCCATTAAGTCACCCTCCTCCCAACAAAAATGCTGAATGGATTTTATTTCTGTTCTATTGGTACTGGTGTATTTTGATGATCACTTGACTGGTGTATGTCACACTAGGCCCTTCTTACCTTGGCTGTAAACAGGTGGAGCTTTCGTGGTTTTGATGATGTCGCTCTGCTGAAGAGCTTCTACCATCCAGGAAAGTGCATTACGGCAGTATTCCAGCTAACAATGTGAAGGACAAAATGGAGACAGTTTCTTATTATTCATTGATTTCATTATTCCAGCTGTACTGCGCTGATAAAGACATTGACTGATTGTTTGATATGTTACTGCACATTTCCATATGTAATGTACACTTACTCCCTTTGCACAATAATATAACATTGACATGGTACCTCAGTTTCCATCGCTTTCAGCCTCCTGTCATGTTCTTTTATCTCATTCAGATGCTTCAGAGCACTATCAACCCTGTAAAAATAAGGAACCATTCCAGATCAGGCCTAACAAGGAAAGGGCTCGTTTTAGGTTTATTAATAGCTTGATACCACATAGACTGTCCTACATAACTAGTTAATAGGGTTGGACTCAGGTTGGCAGCTGGGTTGGGTTCACAACAAAACTTAGCAGTTCAACACTCGCCCATTACAGCAAAATTACAGACATAGCTTGGTTGCAGTCAATCTTTGTGGTAAAGCACCTGGAAATATAAAAATAAATGAAGCAAATTTCCAAGTATGCTGGTAGGATGTCCATAAAGCTGATTGATGATCTAGGAGGTACTGTTCCTTCAGCTATGTGATTGGTTATTGATCAAGGGGTATCTCCTAAACCAATCAGATCAATCCTGCAGATATAAGCGCTTATTAGCTGGCTCCTGATTGGATTCACCTGTCAGTGCTGATTAGCTGCCTCTTGATTGCCTGCAGATGTGAGCAGACCTAATTACCAGTATTGATTGCCTATGTCACATGTGCAGGTTTTAAAACTCACAGCACAAACATACACTGACATTCATGTGCAGTCTTTCAAGGCAAATTCAGTTTATACTTTACTGTTTATATATGATTTGGATGTGGGCATGGTCAGCAAGGTTTCTGTGTTTGCTGACGACACATAACTTTGTCGACTGTTAAAAGCTGCAGAGGATGTGCAATCGTTGCAGGGGGTTCTAGATAGATTGTAACATTGGGCTGCTAAGTGGCAGATGAGATTCAATGTTGAGAAATGTAAGGTGATGCATTTTGGACTTAAAAATCCTTGTGCTACTTATACTATAAATGGCTCTGTGTTAAGTGAATCCCTGTTAGAAAGGGATCTTGGCGTTTTGGTGGATAACAAACTTAAAGGAAGCAAGCAGTGCCAGGTGGCAACAGCCAGAGCCAGCATGGTATTGTCTTGTATAAAGAGAGGTATGGATTCAAGGCAAATGTAATTCTCCCTCTTTACAAAGCATTGGTAAGGCCTCATTTGGAATATGCAGTGCAATTTTGGAATCCTGTGTACAAGGGAATCTTGGAAATGGAAAGGGTTCAGAGAAGGGCAACTAAAATAATAAAGGGAATGGAGGAGCTTAAAAATAAAGAGAGATTGGATAAGTTACAATTATGTACGCTGGAGAAAAGGTGCTTGCGTGGGGATATGATTATTGTGTATAAATACATTAACGGGTCATACAATAAACTATCTGGGGCATTGTTCACCAATAGAACATGTCAGAGGACACACGGACATCCCTTAAGACTTGAAGAAAAGAAGTTTAGTCATCAAGTTTGGAAAGGATTTTTCACTGTGAGAACAGTAAAACTACGGAACTTCCAGTGGACGTTGTTATGGCAGGTTCATTGGATTGTTTAAAAAAAAGCTGGATGAGTTTCTGCAAACAAGGAATGTTACAAGTTACTGGTATTGATACATAAAGTAGAGTTGATCCAGGGAAATTTCCAATTGCCACTTGGAGTCAGGAAGGAATTTTTTCCCCTTCCTAATTCTGGTGGTTTTTTTTGCCATCCTCTGGATCAACTGTTAGGTAGGAAATGTGGGTATTGCTAAATGGGTTGGACTGGATGGGCGTATATCATTTTTCAACTTAAAAAAAATTCTATACTATACTTAAACTTTCCTTTTCTAGTTAATAGATGTTCTCCAACCCCCCTCACAGCTAAATTTAAATGACTGGCCTCCAAAGGTTTGTTTTACCCATGGGTTTGCAAAACGTTCCCCAACCTACCACGGAAACTGCGGGGAGTCCGTCCAATTCTCCTAGTAAATAGCGAGAGCTTCCGTTAAATACCTGGCTAAGTTTCATTAAAGCTTAAAGACATTTATAGAATCCCTGCCTTATTCTTATCTACCACACGTCGGACTAACTGCACTATAAACCACAGTATTGTGCCACTTTGGGTTCTTACTTCTGAGAGGTTCTACGCAGACGTTCCGTGTCACTGTCTCTTTTATGCTTTGCAACATTCACTAGGTAGTTCTCTTTTTGCACTGCCTCCCAGATGAGCATTCGGTTGTCCAGCGTATCTGTCAGTTCCAGCACTATGGATAAAGGATGATCATTTCAGTTCATTATTGAAGATATATCTAGAATGTGGTGTTATTTAAAGATCAGTATTTAGGTATCATGAGTAGTGTTAGTTATATTTAAGAATAACCCTGCTTAATAAATACAGCCCCATAGCAATGTACAACCTGAGACAAAATACTCACTAAAATGTCTGATCTTCTGAGACTGCACTTTGCGAATCTTGCGTTTGATGAAAGTGTTGATGTGACTGATGATGATAAAGGGAGGAGCCAGCGCAGGGCGGTTGTGATATTCCACTATCAAGTTGTAACGTTGGAATTTCCAGTAAATGTCACTGTTACCCTGGACCTTGGAAAAGGTATAACTGCAGAACAAAGAGCAATCAGGAGCAGTATTAATGACCAATACATTGTACAAACGTTTCATAGACTGTTCACAAATCAAGCTGATAAGTTGATTGAATCGATCAAATATTGGTCTGTCTAGGTAATTTGCACTGTATATTGACTGGTAATTTGCACTGTATATGGGCAGCCTTACGTCTTGGCTGTGTACACACAGGTCAATAAATAAGACTGACTTCTGGCAAAATATTGGCAGTAATTTCCGGCACACCTGATTGATCGAGATTGATTTTAAGGCAAAGCCAATTGGTGGGGATTATTGGCAAACAGGACCTTCAATAGCCAACAGGTACAATCAGGCTTAAATTGCGTCACAAACACAGACGATTAGTTGGTTTCTAGTATCTAAATGTTATTTACTGATCATAAAGATTCCCTTCTCTATAGGATCAGTTGGACATATTGCCATAAGTGCAGCAACTTCCATACTGTTTCTTTTAACAGAAGTAGAAGTGTAGCCATAACAGTGAAGCTTCTCCAGAATGAATGACAAAGCCCTTCCTTTAATAGATCTAGCTCCCTACCCCAGTATCTCACCTGAACATGGCAATCAAGAGGTTAAGAAGAAGAATATTGGCCACCAGCAAGAAAACTACAAGCAGAAGAATGACAAGCCAGTTGGCGTATGTATTGGTGCAGGGCTCAAACTCTCCAGTCATTATGGCTATAGGGTCATCTGTGCAATTGTAAGGAGAGATCTTTGCAGCTTTAAAAAAAAAAACAGAATAAGACTAGTGTTAATACATGTAAAGCAGAACAACATTTGCTTAAACTGGATTGAAAGGGCATGTCCACCCCCAAAACTAAAATTTAACTCCATACTGGCCCAACTGTATAGTGCAAAACAATCCTTAGCTTACATCTCTGCTTCCACTAGTTCCACTGCATTGTCTTACAAAAAAGTGAAGAGTAGGAGCCTGTCTTACTGGGTAAATGTTTCTGCCTATTCTCTTGCCTCCCAGAGGTATTCTGGCATGCGCAGGGGATCCGATTCCCCCCTCCCTCCATCCAGATCCATCGCAATCATCTTAAGTTCTACCATAAAACCCTTTTAGTATATTGTAGTTTACCCGCTCCCAACCTCAAATGCATGGTTAGTTTGTAAAAAAAGATAGAATAAACTTACTTACCAGCCCGGGATCCATCACCTGTTTCAATAGCCGGCAGCCACGTCTGTTATTGGCTGCCTCTCAGCCAATCACAGATGCGGCTGCTGGCCAAGCCCCCAATGGAACTGTGCCCCTGGAAGCTGCATTGATGTTGTTTATTCTATCTATTTTTGCGAACTAACCATGCTGTTGGGGGGGACGGGGACATCTACATTATATCTAATTAAGTTTGACATACCCTTTAAGCTTTAAACTCAGTTAAAGAGTATGCACACTGGAAAATATATATATATATTTTTAATTGCCCAATACTGGAAACTATAATTCTTCACAACTATCACTGTACCATTTTTTGTTGAAGTACTGGATTTTACTGTTACTGGAAAGGTGAAACTGTTACTGGATTGGTGACAGTTGTGTAATTCCATCTCTAGATGCTAGATGATAGTGATTACTGAGCATGCTCAGTTTGAAAAAGTGGGATCAGAGGAATGGAGGAGTCAGTTAAGAAAGGGAGGGGGTATACTGAACCTAAGCAAAATAAGTACTGTATTGAAGGCATGCAGCAACACACACACCTCAGAGTAATTGCTACTTACACGTATTTAAAGGAGAACTAAACCCAATTTTTTATTCTCCAGAATCTGAAAACAACCCCCCTAAAAACACCAATAAGCTATAAAAAATGTCACTTCTGTAAATAGTATTAAAGTAAATGTAAGCCTGTTAAGAACTGGATGAAGTATCTGTGTGTATGTGCAGTGTCAGACCACACCTCCTGACCTCAGTCACATGCTTACTTGCTTTATCTGTCCTGTAAAAGGATTGGCTAGAGATTATTAATGGGTGTGACCAACTGTAACAAGTTTCTGCCATAGCTAAGGACTGAGCATGTGCAGAACATAATGGTCGTTGACCAAACTGTGTAATACTAGAATGCTGTGAAGTAAAGCACAAACCATATGTTATTTCGGTAAATTTCCCAGGTAAGACACAGATTACAGATTTTATATCAAGGTGTTCTGCCTTCTGGTTCAGTGTTGTTCTGTGGCTTAAATTGTCCTTTAATTATAGATAAGATAAAGCAAAGTAATTTTTTTCAGTACACATACCCTTTTAGCTAGGTACACACAATACTGTAGGCTACACACAGTCACGGGCATTCTCCCTAAATAAAGTATAGGGAGATTGCTTGTCCAAGGGAAATGTGCTGTTTTAAATCAGTAGCTCCGACATACACACATTCCCAGTAAGGGCCCAATTTCTTTATCACTAACGTGTACACACACATTCTGGCCCAGTACACATGGGACAGTATTTTGCCCAGTTCAATGTTTCTGTCAATTGTGTCGAAATATCAGCAAACATTTTTGGTGGATTTCTCCGGTACATTGGTTGAAAATCGTAGACTGCAAAGTCTTTCATCAGGCCGTGTGATTGAATTATACTGTATGTAAGTTTTGCTTTAGCTAATTAATTATAGGCATCTTACCGTCAATCTCTTCCTGCGGGATTTGACCAAAGATCTGTAGATAAGGTCTGTAGAAAACACGCCGGAAGATCCAATCTAGACGCATGTCATTGGGATGAAGAAGGCCTTCTGTAGTGACGCCATATGCAATAAGCCACACACCCAGGAAGAATAGAAAGAAGAAAACATCCTTCATCTACAGATACAAAAAAAAGGATATGTGAGCGTAATCTTGGGGATATGGTAAGTAACAATTTCTCTATATTCTGCAACAATGTGGTTCCTTGTAATGATATTATGATATGATATTATGATATGATTAGGATATTTCTTCCATTTTGCTTTTTGATAGCTTTTACATTTTGCTCCTTTAAATCCTGCAGCAAAGTCTACAGAAGAGCCTGGAATCTAATAAAAGGATAAAAAAATGATATTACTGTCTAACTATGTCAGGCCAAGCCATGGTAAGTAATTTATATTCCTTCTGGACCAGGCGTTTATAGGTCAGCCAAGGCATTGTTTCCTTTCTAGATTTTGTAAGCAGATGTTGGATGCTCTGGAACTAGGCTCTGGAACAAGAGTTGTTTTTTTATGGTACCTGGTACTGCTGGTTGGTAACTTGGTAACCCCGGGCCTGTGGACCCATAGCAACTGCTATGGTTGCTATGGAAATACATCTACCATGACCAAACCTTACATTTTCCATGTTCAAGACAGGACCGCCGCACCCATGAAGCAGGTTGAAAATTCTGCTCAGGGAAGGGCAATCCTGTGTAATAAAAGTCAATGGTGGTCAGCTCCTGATAGCGGCCACCATTGACTTTTATTTTAAGGGGAGTGGCACCAGAGAAAATCTGCTTAAAGCACTGCTTCCCCTAGTGGTGCTTCTGGATCTGAACCTTGGAAAGTCTTCCAGCTGGTCGCAAACCAGAACAGGAATCAACACTTTACGTCTTTAAGTTGTTGAATGTACTGCACTGAGCTGTCATTATCTAAAAAGTGACAAGTTTCAGTGAATTGTGTTAGCGAACTTTGGGGGTGATGCAATATTTTTTTCCGACGCAGCTTACCTGCCCGAGTTCCCGCGATGCAAAAATCCCTGTGCGAGATTTTGTACATCGCGGGATCTCTGCCAGGTAAGTGCGCCGGCTAATGCCTCCTATTCAGTGGCGTAAAGTTTTGCGCTACATAGTAGCGCAAAACTTTACTAAGGGCGGTTTTGCATCGCCTATGCAACGCTATTTCCGCGCATTCTCGGAAATGGCGCAGGCAATGCAAGCTCAGTGTAAAACCCATGCTAACCTGATAATACATCGGATAGCGTGGGTTTTACACTGACTTGAGCATTTTGCGCACCAATATTGCATCGCCCCCTTTGTTCCTGCTCATGTCCTAAATTAAACCTGTAGAGCTCTGTTAATTTGGCTTGCTGATAGCTTCTCCCTTACACCATGCCTTTGGCTAATCCATTGATATAAAAAGAGACTGATCCTGACCAATTTCTGTACTTGGAGTTTTTGCTTATGTGCTCACAGCTTTAGCTCTGCTCTTGTCTTTGTGTAGAAATCTTACAAGCACAGAATACTTTTTTTAAATTATAGTTTATAGTTTTCCTTTAATACAACAATTATTTCTCACATTTGATCCCTGGGTAGAGTACATTTGCAGCTGTGCGATACCCTTGGAAGTCCTCCCATTGTTTGCATTTCCATGCAGTGTTGACAGGGGTAGGGCAACATCCTTTGTAAATTTACCTGGGGGCATCCCATGTATCAACAGTATTTTGGGCTTTTTACTTACAAATCATTTCCAAACTCACCATTTTTCGGACAATGATTATTTTAGGCCCCAGTTGTTTGTTAACAGCAAAGATGTGAATCAATCTCAGAGTAAAGACCATAAAGTCGAAGCAGAAGATGGTGCGTCCAGCTTCAAATGATCCATTAAACATCCTGGAAGAAGGGATAGAGAGTTAACAGGATATCCTAGACTTTATTTACATGAAGCTGACACTTTTGTTTGGTATTAGGTTTATGCCAAGGTTGACACTGCCGTGTTTACTGTATTCATCATTAAAGTGCATGTCCAACCCACATACAAAATGTTATACTTACCTTCCCCACCCCAGAACACCCTGACCTGCAATCGTTCCTTACCTCCCTAGTGTTACTGACGTATTCATCCTGCAGTCCACTGTCCTCTTCATCAGTTGTTGTCGCCTCTTAAAGTAGAGGAGGTGGCCAGGTCAGCAACATTCACTCATTGGCCATGACATCGTCCATCATGGCTGTGGCTGATCGCTGCACCAGGAAGAAGAAGGTGGAGCAGTGAAGAAGACAGTAGGCTAAATATCTGACTTCAGGACCACCACAGAGGTTATTAGGTGTGTGATCGGAAGTTTTGGGGTTGGGGTAGGTAAAATGTTGTGGGAGGGCTGGACATGCCCTTTAAAAGCAAATTGAAGAACAAGTCAGCACAAAAGGTTCCTTCTGAATTCAAACAAGATCATGTGGTTTACAAATCTATTGCCAGAAACACTTTACACCCTCAAGTGGCATAACAAATGCAAGAAATGGTGACTTTACAATTAAAGGATAACTATACACTAAAAATTCACTTTTCAAAATGAAAAGTGCCTGGGGCAGGGAGGTAGGATTGATTATTCCTACCTTACAGTATTGTTTATTTGAGGAGCTACAGCACTAACAGTTTTTATTTGCCAAGTTAGCCCTGGACTATTCCTGTATTAAATATAGTGCTGAAGCCAGGAGGAAGACTGGCAGAATCACTTGCTTTTGGTCCAAACAGTTATTCAAACTTTCTTCAAATTTTCCAAGTAGTCATACCTGCAAACCAAACCAATGATGAAAAGGCAAAGGGCTGTGATGTCAACATGGTTCCATGAGTCTTGGAGGTACTGTTTCACTTTTTGTGCCACGGGCATAGAACCCACAAAGAAGCTTTGTCTTATCTCTTCACACACCATCGTGAAAACCCAAAAATAAAGGATGATCTCTGAGTCTGATGGTCCGTCTGGAGGAGGCAACTTAAAGTCCAAGAGCAGCACATAGGAAAAAAGGATTAAGAAAGTAAAGTACATCACTACATTTCCAAAGAAGGCAGTCACTGGTGCACTCCAGAATTGCTTCCAACGACGCATCCATCTTGGACGAGTTCTCTCTTTGGTGATTTCTGGTTCGTGACTTTGTGATGTCTTTGAGTTGGTCGTATTGTTTAGATTAAGGCCGTCCATTTCTGTGGCTTCCTTTTCATTGTCTTCACTGAAAGAAGATAATAGAACTTTTAAGTTTTTTATTTATCTTGCTTTAGGTGTAAATTTTCTGTCACTCTTAATGACTTACCTTTGAGAAAGCCTGGAGTAACGGGCGAAACGCGTAAGGAGGACCTACTGTTTCAGTTTGGAAGGCAACATTGACAGATCTAGCAGTGCCAGTACTCCAGCCTCCATGGGTTACCTTTACTAAAGTGTTGAGCCATATGCAGGGACAGATGAGTATACTTTATATCATGTTTGGTTAAGTAACTCATGTAGTTGTTTATAGAGCTACCCACTTGGATAGACACAGGCTATTTAGTTACTATATGTACCTTGCACACACGCTGCTTTTACTCAGATGCTGCTAATTGTAAATTGTGTATTTTAATATTTTTAACTTGCTTTTTTGCGCATCGTTATCCCCGGATATGTATGTATCTTTTTGAATAAAGGGAATGTATATATTTGTAGTAGTGTGCTGCAGATTTTCCTTTTTTTCCCTTCAAATTATTTTTAATGACTTACCCTTCTAAAATTTCGGCCACAGTGGTCTTAATATCAGTATCCAGGCTGTCCATTTCCACTCGCTGAGCATCCTCTACTCCATTTTCATGGTCAAAGGATCTGAAAGAGAATTAAAGGGAAACTATAGTGCATATAAAGTTTTTTTCAAAAACAGTTAAAATAAAAAGTACCTGAGTTGGGGAGGTAGGATTGGTACTTAATATCTCCCAATATCCTTTCTATGAGGAGCAGCAGGATGAAGAAAAGTGCTTCTGCCAGTCTTCCTGAATGCTTCAGCACTATCTTTAATATAGAATGGCCCAGGGCCATAACCTGGCAGATGAACGCTGTATGTGCTGTAGCTTCTTAACAAAACAATATTGGGAGGTGGGAATAATCAATCCTATCTCCTTGCCCCAGGTGCTTTTTATTTTTAAAAAGTTAACTTTTACAGTATAGTTGTCCTTTAATGGACTGTAAACATTTACAAACTGTTGATGGTTATATAGGCAAAAGTTCATTGAATGACCCCCAAGGCCCCAATATTAAAAAAACCTGTCTATTGGCCATGGGATCAGTTATTTTTGGCAAATAAAAAACAGTCGGTCATTGATACAGGTCCTGATACAGTGACTGGGAAATTATGGCTCTGCCGGCGTTAAAGATTCCGTCTTAAAGATCCATTGTTGGCTGTTGCATAGTTGTATCTTAAAGTCGCGTTAACCCTTGGTACAAATAGCTGATAATGGCTCTGTAGGTGTATTTAAGGGATAATTCTGCAGCCCTTCAAACAGTATCTGCCTGAATGTCCAAACACATCTATATTAAATACATCTAATTTATAGACATTTGGGGGGAGTTTACAGACAATAGCAATAAACTCTGGGTAAGTTCCATTTCAGTCTTTCTCCCTTGTGTGACTTTAACACAAGCTTTGTACTGGATCAAACATTACTAAAGTCTGGTAAAAAATAGTGCAATGGGCCACATAAAGCTACCCAGTTGGTAATGCCTGGCATGTTATCATTTATCTGGAATACGATAAATAGCAGATCATCTTATTGTTTCTTCTGCAAGAAGATTGAATATTGGGTGATTTACAATTGTTTTCCCGTCACTCAGCAGGACCTGCAATTATAATGAAATCTCTGTTATCCCTGTGTTCTTGCAGAATCCTGATTTATTATAATATGTTTCACTTACTTAAATGAAATGATATCGGTGTAAATCAGAGGGGGACAGAAGAAGGTTATCACCAATGCCCAGACAGGTGTGTTTTGTGCCATTTGTCCCCACCAGTTTTCTGTTAACATTGCCTGGAATGCACATTAAGATTATCATTTGATGAACTGTTTAAATAAAATACAATATGGTGAACAAAAACTAAAAAAGAATAAACAGTGATGCATACTAATGTAAAAATGAACTGTTAGTCCATAATAAAAAGGTATGACCTTATCCTACAGTACTCATCTCTTAGTATATACTAATCCTTAAAGATGGGTACACCCATCAAATCTAGACATGGCCGAACTTCCTGAAGTTCGGTTCGTATTCAAACTTCCGAAGTTCAGTAAAAGTTTGGAAGTTCGGTAGCTTGAAAATTAACCCATTAAAGTCAATGTGGAGAAATAGTTTGAAACGTTCGGATTAAATATAATTAAAATAACAATTGTAACTTACTGTTATGGCTCTGTGACCTGGGAAATGGTCTGGGGAACATTTACATATCACCAAAACACTATCTTTCCCCACGATCGGGCAATTGTCGGGTTTCCGCACACTACATTAGAGGGTTATGGCCAATACGAGTGTTACCGAACGATACATTCGAGGGTTACCGAAATCGAAAGATAAATTTGAGGGTTGCCGAAATCGATGGATACATTCAAGGGTTACCAAAATAGAACACTACATCCAATGGTTACCGAAATCGATACATTTGAGTGTTACCAATTTGAGAACATGATGATTAGTGAAAATAAAGTCAGCGAGTTTGAAAAAAAAACTAGTCCGTAGTTTGGAAGAGTTTGAGTTTGTCGGTCCATCTCTAATCAAATCCCATTGGATAATTCAGGACTTGAAGATTATCAGTCACAAGAAATTATCTAATAATGGCTTAAGCTAGCCATACAAACAGAACATCAGGATTTATCCATTGTCGTCAGTGTGCTGAAACTGACCGACCACAGTGTTGGAAAAGGCAGAAAATATCCGCCGGTCAGTATTGGCTTCCTTTATTTTAAGTAAAAAAGAGCTGAGAGCTGAACCGATCATTCTGTGTATGGTCGGCAGGCTGACCGTTCCCCATAACGCATATGGGGATCAGTCGTTTTGGTGTGTGCGGTTTCCACTGCATGTGTGCCAATGGGATCTGTCAGCACAATGCGATAGGGATCACATGTGTAGGGCAACCTTAACGAACTATCACCATTGGCAATGGGATTAGTGGGTTATGACAAAAGAATTTCATTGACTACTATAGGCTCTTTATACTATAGTGTAAGGAGCCAATAGCAACCAATGCATGGGTGCCCACCCCAACAATTATTCATATATATTAGCACTTGATTACTAGCATTTCAAACAGGACTATTTTTAATATGCAAAATTATGTTTAGACACTTTGATATATATGCATTTAGCACTGGACTTTTTTGGTCACATGAACGAAGTGGGAGGATCCATGTTTGGGAGGTGGAGTTTACCATTTATAAATTGTATAAGTAGCACTTCTGTTTTAACACTTGGACCGAATCGTTGCCTTTTTTGCACATAATAAAATTACATTAACAAGACCCCTTGAGTGAACCTCTCTCTCTCTGATATTGTACTGTTTTATGAATTCTGGGTAGCACCGGGGGCAATGTAAGGTTGGAGTGTGCCCTGACATCTATTCAATATAAAAGTAACAATAGAGCCGCACTCCACCATATGCAATGGTTATATCAGTTTATTATGTGCTTACAAAACGCATCAACGTTTCGGGACATAGCGTTCCTTTTTCAAGTTTGAAAGCAGGTCCTATATATATAAGTTTCTACTCAGCCTTAGAGCAAACATTCTCCCTGCTTGTAACTTATCAACCTCATATAAGAGTGGGTGACATGGGTTGGACATTTGTTTAGCTATTGTAACACAGTTTTCCATGTGCTAAGAATTCAAAATCAACATTTACCTGAACCCCATCCTGTGCAAAGAAATTCCGTGCATCGGCTTCGTACGCTAACTGCAGACAGGTTGCTCCTCCCCAGATGGAAGAACGCCGCACCAACAGTTTAAATGCTCGGTTTTCACTGTTTCTGTAACACTCATTAAATACCCCTGGCAAAATATTAAAAATAGATCTTCTTACCATTTCTTTTGTATTATTTAAAGGCATGTTCATTTTAATGTTCAGATTTATATACAAACAGGACGATGCACGTAGAGGTGCGCCAATCTGGAGTTTAAGTCACGCTAACCGATGTTACAACGGTTCGCGTGACTTCAATTCCTTTGTTGCAGCGGCTGCGTGGCTAAGGCGAAAGTTAACCACGCTGCCACCGCAAGCAGTGTTATATACCGAAAGCAGCATTCTATTGTGGCACTTTAAGCTTGATAGCACTTAGCGATGCAGTAAGAGCCCATATCGGCATATAGCATCGCCTGCGTGTTTGCTGATGGCGGCTCTCGGTGCATCGGACTGAAAGTGTCTCTAATATTAAAGGACAACTATACTGTAAAAACTAACTTTTTAAAAATGAAAAGTACCTGGGACAGGGAGGTAGGATTAATTATCCCCACCTTCCAATATTGTTTAGTTGAGGAGCTACAGCACATACAGTTTTCTTCTGCCAGGTTATGGCCCTGGGCCTTCCTGAATTAAAGGTAGTGCTGAAGCACTCAATATAAATGATATTGGGAGGTAGAATATACCAATCTACCTCCCTACCCCAGGTACTTTACATTGTAACTGTTTTTGGAAAAAGTTTATAAGCACTATAGTTCCCCTTTAACAGATAGCAACCAGTTGAGGATTTACACACCTATTGCAAGCTGCTCAAACTTTGCAGCCAGGTCCCTCATGGCTGAGGCTTCTTCAGCTTCTGATTCCATCCTTGAAAGCTCCTTGAGTATTTTTGTAGCTGCCAGAGCTGAACTCACAGCCTCGGAGCCCTGCGATACAGCAAAGAGGTGGAGATGAGAATTTAATGAATTCATTGCTCAAAACTAGGCCAGAAATAGAATTTAGAGCTAAAAAAACACAAGCTCCAATTATATGAATAGTATTGCACACCTTGTGTTACGTTCACTTTAACAATAATGTAGATACCATTGGCAGATGGCCTTTATTTATGTAATTTGTATTTGTAGTGCATTCACAATATTAAGTAAGTTATTGGGCATAACACTGTCCATTAAGAACATAATCTGCCATTGCCATTGAGACTGTTTGACTGCTTCTGATTGGCTTTCTGTTTCCTTTATTGCCTGTGTGCTATTTACATGTGACTGACACCTGCCAGTCTATACACCTGTCTCTACAAATAATGTAGCATGGTAATGATGCACTAACAGGGTTATTCAATAAAAGTTAAAAATGGTGCTAATTTTGCTCCAACCAATCAGATGTTAGCTTTCAAATGTTAAATGATATCTGATTGGTTGGGGCAAAATTAGCACCATTTTTAACTATAAGAACTTTTATTGAATCTCCCTGTAAAAGTATTTTTAATTCTGTTTATTGTGTATCATTCTGAATAAAAAACTCACCATTTCCCAGAAGTAAGTGGCCATCTCGTCACGGTTCTGTAAAATTGCCCAAATGAATAAATCTATCCACGGACATGCTGATTTATTTCCTTCATATTTTGGCGTGGTGACCTGCTCCTGGTTTTTTTTCTGTTTGTAAGAGAGAATAGAAACATTGTGACTGTGCAATACATTGACCTGCTTGTTTTAAGCAGCAGTAGAAATGTTTTATAATTACAAAGACAATGTTTACCATCTAACAAAAAAGATTTACAGGGAGATTCAATAAAAGGTCTTAAGCTGGGTACACACAGTAACGATAAAGCCCCGATACCATCGGATCTGACGGTATTGGGGCTTTATCGTTATGTGTGTACGCTCGTTTCCCGAATGAGCGCGCGGCGGCCGAACGCTCATTCGGGAAAGGCCGAAAATTTCCATCGGCCGCCCTAGACTCCCTATAGAGGAGTCTAGCGTGGCCAATGGAAACACACAGTCCCGAGCGTTCTCCTTATGAAGTTCATAGGGAGAACGCTTGGGACTGTGTGTATGCAGATCTTTGAAAGATGGCAGGCAGGATCTTGCAGATCGTGTCTGTCATCTTTCAGAAATCTGTACTGTGTGTACCTAGCTTTATTGTTTAAAATGGTGCTAATTTTGCCCCAACCAATCAGATCTTATTTAACATTTTAAAGCTAAGATCTGATTGGTTGGGGCAAAATTAGCACCATTTTAAACGATTAGAGCTTTTATTGAATAACCCTGTTAGTGTCCAAGCTCTTTATGCTTCTTCTGTCAGCCATGATTGTGTGGTAGTGGTGGTGTGTGAGCATGACTGGGTGGGGCTTCCTGACACTGCCCTATATTGAGACCTTGGGAAACACCACCACATGGACTGTAATGGACAAACACCATTGGGAGTCTGACTATTACTTGGCCTTCTAGAGATTTAGGAAACACAGGGGAGGTTGTCCATTACTTGTAGTGACCTGACCCTAGATATAATTACATATAAAGTAACACCCAACACAGGTGTTTTTGCACAATAAATTGGCAGTTTGGCTTGGGACATCCTTACCTTCAAGCTCACATATTTCCTAATTTTCTTACTAATGGCTGAGATGCTAGGCGCAATACCCAATAGTGACAGGGAATTCCCTTCCACCAGGGCCGGCCCTTGATATGTTTGACCTGTGCATTTGCGCAAGTTGCATTACCAGGGGCAATGTTGTTTTTTTCTGTCACAGACCTCAGTCTCTCTACTTTATTGCTTTTAATACTGTATGTTTTTTTCTCGTTGACCAGCAAACACATACACACTGGCCACTATCACAGTCTCAGACAAGACATTGTTATTGCACACAGTATAGTATAGTATAGTATAGTATAGTATAGTATTTGAGGTTGAATAAAGACATACGTCCATCCAGTCCAACCTACTCAGCAATATCCTCATTTCCTGCCTAACTGTTCAAGAGGAAGGCGCAAATAAACCCACCAAATTTATGAAGGGGAAAAATAGCCTTCCTGACTCCAAGTGGCAATCGGAAATTTCCCTGGATCAACTCCACTTTATGTATCAATACCAGTAACTTACAACATTCCTTGTTTGCAGAAACTCATCCAGCTTTTTTTTTAAATTATGAAAAATGAACCTGCCATAACAACGTCCGCTGGAAGGCAGTTCACTAGTTTTTCTCACAATAAAAAAACATTTGCGAACTTGAAGAGTAAACATCTTTTCTTTAAGTCTTAAGGGATGTCCGCATCTCATCTGACATGCTCTACTGGTGAACAATGCCCCAGATAGTTTATTGTATGGCCCGTTAATGTATTTATACACAGTAATTATATCCCCATGCAAGTGCCTTTATAACTTATCCAATCTGTCTTCATATTCAAGCTCCCCCAGTCCCTTTATTAATTTAGTTGCCCTTCTCTGAACCCTTTCCATTTCTAAGATGTCCTTTTTGTACACAGGATTCCAAAATTGCACTGCATATTCCAAATGAGGCCTTATCAATGCTCAGTAAGTCCTGTTAGGGGGGAAGATGGGGCGCCAGGCCCAGAAACATCGGGCACAGGGTGCTATTTATCCTAAGGCCAGCCCCGCCTTCCACTACCACTTAAGTGGACCACCAGGGAACCACTGCTGCAATTCTCTTACTGAAGTCTCACTACATTAGTATGACTTTTAGAAGAAAAGTCTCCATTGCAGCTCACTGGAAATTGGTCCCTCAGCCTCATTAACTGAATGGCAGAGAGCACAAATACCTTCTTAAAGGAACTATGGGCCATATTCATAAACGCACGGTATTGCTAATGTACGACATTAAAAAAAATTCACCTAGAAAGCAATTTATTGGTTATAATTGTGAACAATTATTTTATTCTAAAGATTTCCTTAAAGGGCATCTATACCGGAAAATAGGTTATTTTAAATTGACCATAACTGGAAACTATAATTCTTCCCAACCACCACTGTATCATTTTTTTGGTGATCTGTCCCCGATTTCTTTAGATATTCTTTAGATTGACTAAAACTTCTTATATTTCAGTTGTCAATCAAGTTTTTTGCTCTCAAAAACTATTCTTCTGTGAGTAGTTTTACTGTGGCTGGAATGGTGAGTTTGACAGTTGGAATGTTGTGTGCAGGCTTGACAGTTCCTTTGTGGGGAAAAAACAAGGTCGGATGGAAGTGGGAGCGGTTAAAAGAGGGAAGGGGGGTACTGCTCCTAAACAATATGTGTGCTGGATTAAAGGCATGCAGCAACACACGCAAATCAGAGTAAGTGCTACTTACATGTATTGAATTATAGATTAAGATAAGGCAAAGTCATTTTTTCAGTATAGTGTCCATTTAAAGTGTGCACTGAAAAAATGACTTTGCCTCACTTAAATCTATAAATGAATACATGTAAGTAGCACTTACTCTGATGTGTTTTCATTGCTGCATCTGTTATTTGTTCTGCTCAAGCTCAATTCCTCAAGTCTCCCAGCCCCCTGCCAGAATATTTGACTCTCTGGGAGGGCAAGCATGCTCAGTAACCCTTATGAGGCAGCATCGGGAGAGGAAATTTCCAACCCTGCAGTTCACGTACCAACTGTCACCATTCCAGTTACAGCAAAACTATACCTTACAAGAGTTTATGATTCTAAGGCACTTGATTGACAGTTGAAATGTACCGTAAGATGTTTCAGACTGGATATCTAAAGAAATAAGGGACAGATCAACAAAAAAATGGTACAGTGATAGTTGGGAAGAATTATAGTGTCCAGTAATGGGCAATTTAAAAGATAAGTTCCCAGTGTACATATGCTGTAAGAGCTCCTCAATTTATTTACTTTAATCTATAGGTAGCATGAATGTTTTCCCTCTATATCTAAAAGTGTATCTTAATTCATTTTTTTCCCCTATGTTGTTTCCTATCCATTACTTTTATTTATCTACGACTCCAAGCATTCCCCGGCTGCATTCTGCAGCTGCAGCCCGAGAATGCTGGGAGATGTCGTTTTCAAACATATGAAGGGCCGCGAGTTTCAACATCCCTGATCTAGATCTTTCAAAACAGTAAAATAGAAAATAACTCTTCAAGTCACATTCTTTTTACAATTGCACTTTATAGAAATGTAATGTCAATGCTACTTACTCCAGAGTTTCTTTTGGCAACAGAACCTTTTATATTTCCTAGAACATTAGTGTAGAAATGAGTACAGACATCACCCATCAGTTCCCGAAGGACCTTGGAAACTTCATACAGTTTAAAGTCTCTCCCCCTGCCAAAGAGATCCGCTGGTAAGTAAACTTGATTGGGGTGGTCTTTGTTTAAACCTTTCCGTTCGTCATGCTTGCTCTTTAGTAATTGATAGAGAATAGTGTTTTCCATGACAGAGCAATACAGTTCCTCCAGCCGTCCGTAAGTTAAATAATCCACAATGTTCAGGCCATTATCTACAAATAGCTTCACAAAGCTGGGCTTGTTGCTAATCAGGGCATCAGTCATTGTGTCATCGAGATCAGTAGCCTTTAAGGGTCCAGGATATATGGATTAAACATGACGTTAAACAGAGATCAAAGTAAGAAATAACACTTAATGGATAAATATAGTGCATATAACATTTTTATAAAAAAACAGTTAAAATGAAAAGTAACTAGGGCAAGTAGGTAGGATTTGTAATTTCTATTATTTTTGTGAGGAACACCAGTATGAAGACAACTGCTTCTGCCAGGCTTCGTCTGTGCTTCAGCACTATCTTAATACAGGGAAGCCAGGACACTAACCTGACAGTAAAAAAACACACATGAATGAAATTATATTGGGAGATAGAAAGTGCCCAAGGTATCATTAATTTCCTTTAATTTCATTCAATAGATTTGGGGCCAAAAGCAAGAACAAAATGTGTCTGAACTTCCTCTTTTAATTATATCCAAACCAACCCCTTTCTCCCTAAAGGAGAACTATAGTTCATATAATTTTAAGTAACTGTTAAATTGAAAAGTACATGGAACAGAGAGGTAGGACTAATAACTCCTACCTACCGTCACCAGCATGAAGAAAACTGCTTCTGCCAGGCTTCCTTCTGGATTCAGCACTATCTATATACAGGAAGGCCCAGGACACTAACCTGGCAGATGAAAACTGAACGTGCTCCTCAACAAAATTATATTAGGCGGTAAGAATAATCAATCCCTGTAACAGGTACTTTTTTAAATATTAAATTTTTTAGTTAAAGGGCATGTCCATCCCCAAAACTATAATCCCCCCCACTACTGGCCCCACTCTGTAGTGTAGTAAAATCCTTACCTTATATCCCAGCTCCAAATGGTTCTCCTGTAGTCCCCCCCCAAAGTAAAAAAAAGTGACCACCGGGAGCCTAGCAGAGTCCATATAGGTTTCTGCCTCCTGTCTCTCCTCCGGTAGAAGTTTGGCATGCGTACTGCAGCCCTTCTCCCCCTCTCTCTCCCACCCACTTTGGTCTCCCTCCCCCTAGCGTAAATCCCATTCTGTATAGAATAGCCCATGTTCCCCCAGTCCCAACCACTATAATTATATTTTCAGAAAGTCCCCGATCATTACTTACCTTACCTCTCTTCCTAGCCGTTCTGAGCACCCTGCAGTCGCGTCCGCTATTGGCTGCTTCTCAGATGTTATCGCATGCCCCCATGCCTGGCAATGACCCTCCGTTTGTCTAATGTGTATTCACTGTTTTATTTCTGACAGTCATTGCCAGGTATGGAGGCATAAGATAACATCTGTGTAAGGTCAGAATTTTCTTCCTGTTTCTTAGATTTTGTGGGCAATACTATTCATATAGCATGAGACTGCAAGATGCCTTCTGTTATAGGAAGGTGTTTCTCCAGTTCTATGCACAGTGGAGAGCTTTTTGCTCCTTTTGGCCCTAAGCTTTCTAGCTGCCCTGTCTCTTCTAGTATGTATAAAATAGTGTGCTTCACAAGATTCAGTATTGTGTCCTGCCTAAGGAAGTGTTTCCAAATGCTTGCATTTTCTATCATTTTAGTTAGCCTATAAAAGGTATTATTTTATATTGAAGATGTCACTACTTTCATCAATGGCTAACACGGTACATTTCTCTACTACTAATATAAGAATAAGGAAGTCATTCATCATGTATATTTGTTGTCTTCTATTCTGTAAAACATGTATTTTGTATTTATCCTCCTTTATCCACTGAACAATATCCTATTCAATGCAAGGGCCAGTACCTATGGTGTTAAAACTTCTATGATGTGTCTAGTGAGTAGAGCAAGGCCACAGATATTACTCTCATAATTAATATTAATTATTTACCTTCCAGTTGATCTCCCCATGAAATAGCTCAGTTTTAGCAATATCCTCTCGATTCCAGGCCACAGCTAACTTAAGTTCATCTAAGTATTCAGTGGCATCATTTGACTGTTTCTTGCAAGCTGATTAAAAATAATATGAATGTTACTATTACATTTATAGATTTTCCTCTCAGCTACGCTTAGAAATAATTCATGAAATAATTTCCAGACAAATACAGATTTAATTACCTTTCACTAGCGATTTTAAGATTACTGTTTCAAAGTCCTCAGTCCCGTCAGAATCTGAATACACAGTTACCAAATCTCTGTTCTCCACAATTTTCTCCACCTAGGAAAAATATTCATAAAACTGATGAGATTAATAAAATGAAAGTTTTTTTAAAATGAAAAACGAAATGAAAGTCAATTTTGCAACATCCTTAAACATTATCAGGGAGATTCAATAAAAGTTCTTATCGTTAAAAATGGTGCAAATTTTGCCTCAACCAATCAGATGTTAGCTTTCAAATGTTAAATAATGTCTGATTGGTTGGGGCAAAATTAGCACCATTTTAAACGATAAGAACTTTTATTGAATCTCCCTGTATATGTTGTGCAATTTGAACCCTTACTTAATTATACATACTTATTAGACTTGTTAAAAAACAACCTTAATATGCAGATATGCAGAGTATTGCTCCCACAACAGTTAGTGTTATAAATGTTATATATTTAACACTGCAACTATACTTTGTGCCACCTGTGCTGGGCTAAATGATCTGGGGATGTCACCTGTGTCCTAGGCAGAATGTAAAATTAGGCAGCTTGTGGTGAAAAACTGTGTTAGATCAACTGGACTTGAAGTTTACTAATTGGAGACTTTTCACTTGTCATCCAACTGGATGTCTCAATTCAGAATGACTTTTACAAGAAGACTGTTCTTTGGTATCATTAGTAAATAAAATAAAACACATCCATTGCTGCCACAATCATTGCACTCACCTTTTCTATCATTTTTGACAAGTTTTCTGTAGGAAAATAGTGTTTTAGTTTCTCTTCTATTAGGCCTCTTATAGATTCCAAGGCCAATGACTCCTCCAGGATTTCAGCCAGACAGTCAGCTACGCCCCCAGATCCTGCCACCAGCAGACACGGAATTGGGCTTTTTGTTGCATTGTAAACCCTCTGAAAATAAAATTATTAAACAATGTTATGTTGTATGATATAATGCTTTTCTGACAAACATTTATGTGTTCCTATATGTTGCGCTATAATATGTTTATTTATATAGCGCAACTTGGGGACGCAGCGCTGTACAGTATTAAAATACAATATGTCTAGAGCACACACAGGAAATTTATAAATATTGAATTTGAATTACAGGCCTTTATCAAGGCAAGGCCAAAACGTCAGCTGTATGTAATATAGACAATTAAATCCTTTTTTTAAATTCCCATGTGTGCACTGGACTTTGCTGCCAACTGTTTCTGAAAATCTGGGAGCATCTGAGTACTTCCAATATATAATCTGTTGGACTAATCATTTAAAGGTGAGTTCTCCTTTGGTGCACCATTTTATAAGCTGGTGCTTTGCATTTCCTTTGTCATTTATTTGTTTTTGAAAAGTTAATACATATTTACCTCTAGCATTTTAGATTCTCCAGCAATCAGCATACACAGTACAGGAATCTCAATACTTCCTTTGCCTAGAAGACAAAATAATCTATCAACAGAGATGTGCAGGACTATGTTTAGAATGTGTCTATAGATATAGACAAACTTACCCCCAACTCCAGTCTTTTGACGAGAAATATGTTCTTCCAGCTTGAATCGGAAACTTGTCTCACCTCCCATCTGCCCATATGATCCGTCATCTACAAGGAGGAAAGCTGAGTAGTTATTGTCAAGGGAATAGGTTGGTCCATCCACATTCTCCATGTAATATTTTGCTGGGAAACAACCCTGCACAAGGACAAAGAAATTAAAATGAATGCAGAAGCATTAATCATTAATTTTGGGTGTTAATTATTGACTTATTATAAATACCTGGGGCCCTATGTAGTAATTAGTACCTGTACTTGCCAGTTCACTATGTTAATAAATAGGAATGGGCAAATGGTACAAGTGTCAAAGAAATAGGTTAGATTACTTAAAATAACGAGCGATGTAATGCATTCTATTTTACCTGCAGACTTTGTTTAGCTATAGGCTACTTTATCATTTTAAACCTTGGATGACACCATCAACACACTTATGGGCGTAGGTAAAAAGATGTGCAAAGCTTTGTCTATGTTATACCAATCAGAAGTTAACTGCAGTAGGCTATTTAAAACTCTAACATTTGATTGGTTACTGCACATTAATAACACAGGCAAACATTTACAAATTTTACTACATCCTTAGTTTACAATTAAAACACTTGTTGGTCATTAAATCGACAACTTACAGAATACTCTCTTACCTTAGGGTTTACCAGGCTCTTGCGATTGTGTACCATTCCCCAAGGTGCAATTCCCATTGCGACCACTTTCGTCCTAGAATTAGAGCTGGCAGTAGCATGATCCCTCACAGCCTCACCCACGTATTTTCCAATGCCCACCTGCATGCCACCTGTCATTATCCACGCACCTAAGAGAGAGATTTAGATTCTTACATATAAAGGCAGATATAAAGCAGCTTCAAACTTAGGACAATATTTATAAAGGAGCGATAGCATTAAATTATATTGCTATGTTATAGTGATCGTTAAAATAGCGAATCCACATTGACTACCACAGCCATAAATTACCGCTAATGATTGTAATACCACCCTTAGGGATTGTATCAGGACGTTATGATACTGTGGTTGTTGATAAAAGTACTGCCACAATCGTACATTTGTGATTGTTTAACCATACTATACCAAGCGGTAGTAGACAACCATAATGGTTTTCCATAGACCATCATATAATTTAGATCGCAGTCGTACAATTTTGTGCCCATGATCCTAAATGTTTGATCGCAGGTATGGTCGTCAATGACGTGGTATCACCGCTCGCCTTTATAACTATGGCCCTTAGTCATTTAATAAGCTATTACAGTATATTTGGAAAAAAATTATTTATAAAGTTCTGAAGTTAAATGTTTCAGCTCACAACCACCATCGCAAGACTACGAAATCTACGTGACCAAGGTCAACATTTCATAACTCAAACTATATAACCAGAAATCATTTCTTCCCCTAATTTGTAAGTTGTGACTTTCTATATCACAACTTTTACCCCCTGGAGCCCAGTGTTCCCTCTAAGCTGTGCACTTGAGAGCGTGCACATAACTCTCCAGGCCTGCGCACAACTCTCCAGGCTTGCGCACAACTCTCCAGGCCTGCGCACAACTCTCCAGGCCTGCGCACAACTCTCCAGGCCTGCGCACAACTCTCCAGGCCTGCGCACAACTCTCCTGGCCTGCGCGCACAAGATAAAGTGGTGCTTGCACAAAACTCTGCTGGAATATTAGTTCTGTGGTATGTAGTGCACACAATTTCATTTTACATGTGCACAGACAATTTATGTCTGTGTACACAGAAGATCTTAACTTTGGGGGAACACTGCTGGGGCCTGGTGTAGAGCTATTAGTTCTATAGAGTTTCCAGTCACCTTATTCAGCAATTCTGCCAATTTCCTATTGTGCAGCAGATTCTGCTGGGAAATCCGTGGGAAATGATCTGTCACAGTGAAATTTGAATACTGTAGCCCAGTCAACAGATATTTCCCCAGGCAGTCGGTCAGTCTGATATATGGCCCTGTGTGCACGCAGCTTTACTTAAATAAACGGAAATAAGTCCCTGTTTGCATTAGATTCCCATTTTGTATAATGTTTATCTGTTGTTTCAGCTTTTCTATTTCAACCTAAATGTCAATTGACAATAACTGGGACATTATTACCCTGATGATTAATAATAACGAACCCCTCCCCATTCCGCTAATGTAAACTTTCTTAATGTCAGTTGCAATGAACCATAACAATCTAAAAGCTACGTGTATATTTCTCTATGACTCATGGAGATCTGACTTCTCCCACTGTCCCCTTATTACTGTCTCGCCCAACTGCCTAGTTACTGTTCTTACACACAGAAGCAAGTTGTGTTCTCACACAAACATGCACATTTAAGTTAAGCTGGGAACATCCAGTATCAATCTTTAAGAAATGACAGACAGAATGTATAAAAGACACACCGTTCCGAGCGTTCTCCTTATATACAGTATAGAAAGTCCGACTGACATGTTTCCCACGACCACGGGGCGACTCTCTGAACTTAAGCACAGGGGGGTGACCGCGGGCGAGGGAAATTTTCTGAATGTAACGAGTGATCCCGACAGTAAACATTCGCCGGGAAGATCATTAGGGGGGTACACACGTTGTAGAGAAAGGGCCGATTCCGACGGAATCGTTCCTTTCTTGTTCATGTGTGTAACGAGCTTTAGTCACAGAGGTTTAGGGAATTCTTTGTGCAGCAACGGACCAACTACATTGTAAAGAGTTATTTGGGGTTTTTTCCTCTTACATGAAAATAGTAACCAACAGTGCCAGATGGGGAGTCTACCTGAAACACAACACTGGAAACATTAATGGGCCCACTTAACATTTAATCTCTGCGTTTATCTTATTTACATATCTGTCTTAATCCTGCTGACTCTCACATATTGTACATTATTTATATGGTCCTAAATGTTGCAGGTCCCTATCATATTTGCCTGTTATAACAGAACGTCACAACTCAGCAGGTGAGATAAGTAAACGCAAATGTCCAAACAGTCAACACAAGTCCACAAAAAGCAGAAAAGTATCATTATATGGAGGCTAAGATATATAAAGGTGCATTATATGGTATATATAATAGGATATATAAAGGTACATTATATAGTATATATAATAGGATATATAAAGGTATATTATATGGTATATATAATAGGATAATAAAGGTATATATATGTAGTATATATAATAGGATATATAAAGGTATATTATATAATATATATATGGATATATAAAGGTTATTATGTGTAATATAATTAGGAATAAAAGTTATATAGTATATATAATAGGATATATAAAGGTATATTATGTAGTATATATATATATATATATACATTAATAGGATTTAAAAATGTACATTATATAGTACAGAAAGATTATCTGTATCAGTGCTTAGCACATTTGTAGCTAGATAGGCAGCACATATGTAAACAATGATTATTTGGATATTTTGGTGATGGCGGCCATACTCTTATAAGACTTACCTGCCCTAAGACTTAACACTTGGCCCTATTACTAGTAACTATATGTGCTGCCAATCTGGAAAACTTGGAGGCTGGTGTAATAAAAGGTACAAAAGTTTGCTCATGCTGTAAATTTTCAGCAACCAATCAAATGTTATCTAACTGCAACAACCAAATAAAAGTCTAACATCTAATTGGCAAATGCATAGTACATGCAAACGTTTGCATCTTTTATTGCATCAGTCCCCTGGTTATGACATCTGCTTAAACCAAATCTGTTTCCATTAATATATCAGTAGATCTGGGTAACTAGAGAACCATGAGGCTAGATTTGCATTCCTCAGTGCGGTGATAACTCTTAAAGTCTGATGCAAATGATGGAGACTGGAAGGGTTTGCAAGAGCCTTTAACATGCAAATTTGTACAATATCATGAATAATAATAATATAATATGAGGTGCATGAACTCAGATGTTCACATTGAAAGTATTTTCAGTACAGTTCAATAAACATTATAGTATATTATTTATTTTTGCCTACAACAAAGCATCTAATTATTCAAGGGTTTCTAAAATCAGATACTGTCTTTTTTTCCCTCTCATGTATGTCTCACCTGTGCTCTGTGCAGCTTTGACCAATCCCTTTCTTAGGATGTCCTTCAGCCATGTTTTCATTTTAAAGTCACCATCTCCTCCCACAACAGAGACCACTAGATTTGGTGGAGGAATCTTCCAGGTGTGTGTTATTAAACTGTACACACTTGATATCTCAGTATCATTTGACAAGCGGATAAACTAAAATAAAAGAATTAAAAGAGAAAAAAATTACAATTCTTACATGTCTATGTAGAGTTGTATGTCTTCATTCTAGAGCAATCATTCCCTTGTACCCTTTGTACCCTTCAGTTCAGTTAATACAAAGTATCGTACAGTATTAGAACATTCCTCTCTGAATCAATAACAATGAGCATGTGTAAGCTCACTGAGCTAGGGGAGTGGCAGGGATTTTGGTACTAAAATATTTCACTGTTTATCTTTGGTTAGGGGTTATTTATATATATACATCACTATAACCAGCAGTTTCTGGGCTTTACGCCTGGGGGCAGTATGTTACATTTTCAAAGTGGGGTTATCTTATAAACCAATGGAACAACAGCTATTGTGTCTCCTATGAAACTAGAAATAAAATGTACAATTTTTACCTTTATGGTAAGTTTCCCTTTGATTGCATGGGATGGCCTAATATAACACTATTAAGTGGGGATGACCTAATATAACACTATCAAGTGAGGCACCACAATCATCTACATATTTCCACTCATTAAGATCTTGGCATTGGTATAATCCTACTGATATCACCTTGCTTTGCTTCCTGCCGGCACCCACAAATTCCACATCTCCATAGGCATCAGTGGGATCCTCGGTTGTATGATCTGTCGAGTTCCATTTGCTGACTATGGCTGCCCCAAAGTTATCCTCCAGCGCCACTGGTACATGATCGACCATGTGTTCCCCACACTGGCATTGCTTCTCTGGGCTGCAATTAAACAAAGGGAAAGAAATCACGTTACAGGATGTGAACAGATGCTGGGAGGATTTCTAGTATACAATAACCTGAACTAATGTGTAAAGCAGACTTACAGCTGATAAATAAAACACGGTACCCTAAGCCTTTCTAACAGACGCCAAACAAAGTCATACCTGTGCAAAGTCAGTAAAAAAAGTCTCCAGCTACTGTTAATTCCATTTCCATCCACTCTTCCTCTTAACACAAGGTATACAAATGATTTAATTTTTCCAGTTGAAATACATTCAAATGTCTTTCCCACCAGGAGAGGGAAATAAGATAAAAATTTTACTAACTTCACACAGGAATATCTTTGGTTAGAAAGGCAGAACCGCATTGATATCGAACCTTGGCATTCAAGATGATTTGGGAACTACAACTCCCGGGTAGAATGCAACCAAGGAATTCTGGGAGTTGTAGCTTCTCATCATCTGGAGTGGCAAGGTACTGATGCCACTGATCCAGAGGAATATGAAGGATATACATATATTTATAAATAAAGACTGTGTAAAAGTTTATTGTTTAACTTTACCTGTCTTTCCTTGAGTCTTCTATAAATGTGGTGCATGTTTTCTTTTTGTATAATTTGGGAATCCAGCTCTACAAATAAAGAAATGACAAATGGTTTTCAATGATCCGTATCTATATATTTATATGTAAATAAATTCAAGTGCATAGTGATTGGTTTATCACCAATCTTTCTGATTGGTGGAAAGTAACTACCCCTTCCAAATGCGAATATTGCATGGTAATACATAGTACGCTGGACGCTGGTGCAAATCTTAACAGTTGCCTGTTAAGTAAATGGCATTGAATTCCTGGGATTGTGTCCCAGTGGAGGAGTCTCAGAGATGATCCCTCAATACCCTTAACCACCGCATTGACCTGATCAAGAGAGTTCAAATCAGCAGAATAGCAGTTTGCATTACAGCCATGTGTCTTTTATGCTGTGGCCACACTACTAAACACGATAATGCATGTGAAAAGCACAATCAGAATGCAGCACATTTCCAATGGAACCTGTTTGTAATCTCCTACAGATTGATGGAGAGTCTACCCAGCTTTAGAACATTATAATCCCTTGATCCCCCATCCCATGGTGGTACATCATGTGAAAAGCAACAAGTAGTCAAAAAGAAATAGCAAACAATCAGGGAGATTCAATAAAGGTTCTTATCATAAAAATTTTGCCCCAACCAATCAGATGTTAGCTTTGAAATGTTAACTAAGATCTGATTGGTTGGGGCAAATTTAGCACCATTTTAAAACAATAAGAACTTTTATTGAATCTTCCTAAATGATCACTTTATCTTAAAATTTACTGCGTGTGCTGAAATATATTTGCTGTGTGCATACAGAATAAAATTTTGTGCACTACACACCGCTACACTTTCTAGCAGATTTTTGCATGTGCGCAGGTCTGCGGAGTTTTGTGTGCACGCTGGAGTGCACAGTTTAGGGGGAGCACTGCCAGCGACAAATCCTCTAAGGTTTCCCTCTATCAATTAAAATGAAAAGCCAAGAACGTCACTGAGAAACCCAACTAGATGGGCAGGTGATTAAAGTGCGTGGGAGGAGATTTTTTTCCCATTACTTGCCTGCGAAAGTAAAAATTGTCCTATACAGTGAGAAGTTGGCCTAAAGGTGGCCATACATCCGGCAGGATCGGACAAATGTTGTGGGATCGCTGGGTCAGGTAAGTAAAATCGGTCTAATGTATGGCCACCTTAAAAGACCTATTTAAATAAATGAAGCAACTCCCAAAGTTTCTAAACCTTCTGTATCTTCAAGCCTTTTTATTGACTGCCAACTTTAAACAAACTCTAGGGCAGGTCTTGCAAGTACTTGCCCCTTATCTAAACACAGTATATCCTGCTAGTCTACTTCCCAACCCTGGCAGCCCATCTCATTCATCTGGTTACACAGGGAAGGAAGATAAGGAGAGAGAACTGTTTCTGATATGTAAATTAGTGGAGGGATTTATACAGGGATGACTCATTATACCGAGAGAAAGGAAAGACTGTCCCATTCACCTGACAAAACAATACACATTTCTAACCCATAATAATAGCAGAGGAAAATGTTTAACTAGCAATCAGACTAATCCCTTTATCGAACATTAAAAGACAACAATGGCAAAAATATGTTAAGGTCCCTATCCCGAAACAATGTCTATAATAAAACATGGCCAATCCTGGTGCAGCAGACAGCTGTTTCCTCTCCCCAAGTCATATCTCCCAAATCCGACCACCTCTGTCACCTGACCACACGTTACCCCAACCCTACTCACCTCCCCCTCACCCTTTGTCAGAATGATGGTTATTATAATGGGGGAGGAGACAAAGAATTGGAAGCTGCAAAAGGAGCAGCCATGTTTGAAATTAGGATATCAGCACTTTTTTTTTTATTCTTTTGGATATTAGTGTCCCTTTAATATCAGTGTTGCTGATCTTTTTAAAGGCTCATAGACTCTTCCTCTTTGAGTACTGTAGACAGGGATTTTACAGGAGGTTTCTATTATTCTCAGTGTTTACCTTTTTTGTTCGCTAGCAAGATGTATCAATGAACCAGCCTCCATAATGTTTATTTTAAAGGAGACATCTTACATATCATTTAGGAATCGCTGGTTAAAATAACTTTAATCTATTCCTTTTTAAGTGATTCCTAGCCAGATACACCTGTATAAAGTCACTTCTACTCCCCTCCTTCCCAAGCCACTGGCTTAGGCACGCTCAATGTGCTTCCTCCAGGAAGCAAGAAAGATGCTATTGTACGAGATAAATACATACAGTACCTATACCTATACTTTTATGTGGTCATGGTGATTAATATCCTTATATTTTAAAATAAAGGATTGCACTATTCATGAAGCAAAAAGTCTTGGGGCAATGCGGGCTGTGCTTACCACTGTCCACGATAACCCTTTCAGGAGTCCCTCCTTTGGAAATCCTGCCACCTTGAATATATTGTAGGTCAAGACAAACAGCAGAATTTTAACTTGGAGCTACCAAAATATTGTCCATCAAAACAGTTTTAAGTTGTTTTTCTGGGACTGTTCTGTGAACCAACCAGCTTAACAAACTCTATTGGGTTCATACATCCTTATTGGTAAACAATGCACCAAAGAGTCCACTCTACGGCCCATAACTGTATTTGTAAGTTCTGCTCTTCACCAGTGTAAGAAACCCTCCCGCTGGTACTTCTGGACTAATGTTTTGGACTGGCGTCTGTTAAAGTATATAACATTATATTTAACATTATTACCTTAACATTAAAATATTTCTTTTACCCTGCACCATTGTAGTTTACGAAGTTATACGTCCATATGTTTCATCCTTTAACCCTGCCCATGATGTGAGCTGGCCCAGAGGAAAGCAAAAAAAGAAAATCCTTCCTGACTCCAATGACAATCCAAAGAATCCTTGAGCTTTATTTATTTTTACCTGGTACTTTCAATATTCTAGTCCTATCTTGACACTCTCTACCATGGAAATTTGGCAGTTCAAGTCTACCAGCAGGGAACTACTAAAATATTGTAGACTGAAACCTAGTTGACGTAGTCCAAATAACTCTTCTGCTGGCAACATTTTAGGCAATGTACCTGACTGGCCAATTATTTGCAATTCACTTTTGATACAAAAATGAATGGACTAGAAAGGGGAACAACGCCAGAATGTCAGGAGATAATGTTGAATCAATTTATTTTGTATTTAGCATGGCCAGCATAATTTATCTAGTCAGTCTTCATAGTCAATCTCCTCCAGTATACTTATTTATTTAGTTGCCCTTATCTGTACCATCTCCAATCTCAAGATGTTCTTTCTCTATACGTGGGAGTTTACAAAACTGCAACGCGTATTCAAAACGAGACCTTACCAACTGCTTTGTAAAGAGGGAAAATAATATTTTTTTACCTTTAAAATCTTGCTAGTTCTTACTCTTGCCACCCTTGCTACAGCTAAAGCTGGGTACACACTTTAACGGTAAAGGGACGATTCCATTGGATCGTTAAAATGCGTAGCGCAGGACCTGATGGAAAATTTCCCTGACAGAAAATTTCCCTCTGAGAGTAGAGAGTAGGCCTAGGCTGAAGGAAATGTGGCAGCCCCAAACATTCTCCCTATACTGTGTGAAGCCTGATCTTTAAAGGAGAACTAAACCAAATTTTTTATACTCCAGAATCTGAAAACAACCCCCCTAAAAACACCAATAAACTATAAAATGCCACTTTAGTAAACTCTGTTAAAGTAAATCAAAGCCTGTTAAGAACTGGATGAAGTATCTGTGTGTATGTGCAGTGTCAGACCACACCTCCTGACCTCAGTCACATGCTTCCTTACTTTATCTGTCCTGTAAAAGGATTGGCTAGAGATTATTAATGGGTGTGACCAACTGTAACAAGTTTGTGCCATAGCTAAGGACTGAGCATGTGCAGAACATAATGGTCGTTGACCAAACTGTCTGATACTAGAATGCTGAGAAGTAAAGCACAAACCATATGTTATTTAGGTAAATTTCCCAGCGCCTGTATCAAAATGAGAGGTAAGACAAAGATTGCTGGTTTTATATCAAGGTGTTCTGCCTTCTGCTTCAGTTTTGTTCTGTGGCTTTAGTTGCCCTTTAAAGGGGAAAATCAGTGCAAATACATATGCTTTTCAGAAAAAAGAGCAGTATTTTTTCATCCCAATGACTTTAATCTGCGCATTCAGCATTGTGTCTGTGTATAAATAAATGCAACCGAAATACTGACTTCCTGTTTGCAGGACCCCTAGTAGAGACCGTTATGGTCTTGTCCTTGACCCAGTGCCTGGGTTGATTCAGTAGAGATCTGAGCATCTTTGACCCATCCAATAGCCAATCAGTAGAAATTACTGTTAGGAACATTCCAAGGATGTGGTGCATTCTGGGAAGAAGAAGGACCGTTAGAACCTGAAATGTCAGCTCACTAATGTCAACAGCAGGGAACAGCAAAGGGTATGAAATCAACTGATTTTTCAAAATGGGAGAGAATATGTAGAATAACTAAGAAGGCATTACACAAACTGACAATTTAACAAATATTGATCATTTCCACTGAACTGTCCCTTTAAGGCTGGGTACACACGAAAGGACTTTTTGTCCCGACCGAACATTTGCTTCTAGCAAGCGTTAGGCCAGGACAAATGACTGTCGGATGCGGTATTAGGGACAGGTCACTCAAACGATCGGCCGCAATTTACGAAGAGGTCCAATCATCTGTTCACCCAATCCAGACGAACGGATGACCAACATTGGTGAGGGCAAAACCAACACCGATTTTTCTGCTCGAATTACCAATCAATCAACTGGCCCGAAAAATCTACCTGAGTGTACCCAGCTTAATAAAAATGACAGAAACTTAAAGATCTTTACAGTGTGTACCCACCATTATTCTGTTATCTACAAGAACTACTAGATGCTTTATCAAAAGAGATTCACTTACCGTAGCACTGAGCCATTTAGAGTATAGGCAACCCTAGGATTGTTAAACCCCAAATGCATCACCACTGAATCTCATCTACCATTCTGCTGTCAATTTTGACTGTATAAATGTGTTTTTCAAGGCCAACAGAACTTAGTTTAGCAAAAGTTATGTGCACTGCACTACTCAAAGTCCAAAGTTTTTCTCAACTTCTTATAAAAAACTGGTTTGTTTGACATAATCTACTCCTTATAAACCTGTGTAAATTACTTCTTACAAGGTCAGTCCTTGAGATACCACTGAGGTTAATACAGAATACAAGGCAATGGCCTAGGGTGTACTAGTCAGAACCAGCACATCCACAGCTTGTAATGCCCAGGGGTTCCCACATTTGCGGTTGAGAAAGTTTGAGAGTGGGGGCCTGTAATGGCAGAATAAGTCTTGGAAGAAAACAATCTGATGAAAGATAGAACACCTTTATTGTTCATACAACATACTCGTAAGCAGCTCACTCTGACCAACAGTAACGGTTGTCACTATTAGAGAGAGAGAGAAAGAAAGAGTAAGAGACTGTGAGGCCTTTTATAGGCCCTAGGTGCCAATACATCACTCATAATGAAGCAATATATTTGTTAATACATAAGTATAAAATCGTGGACATGATTAGTCCCTTACGGTTACCCAAAAATGGTTATTCCAATTCCGGTACCACCATCTGCTCATTAAGATGACATAATGTCCTTCTACCAAGGACATAATCTTGGTTCCTCTTCTGCCAAGGACAAGAAGCACCGGTCGTAACTTATAATATGGCAGATTGTACCTCCATGAACCTAACACCTGCTCATTAGTACATATTGTTATCTCAAAATTTTTAAATACAGTTTTGCTTAACCCTTAAATCATTCAGGTTCCTTTCAGCAATCCTTTGTAATGTACATGTTGAACAATTTCCATTACAGGGTCCATGTTAACTGTAGGACATTCTATACTAACCGCCCAATCCAGCAGGTGTTACTTTTCTCACTACTATGTAGCACAAACATAACATAACCCTTACTACATCGGGTGTGCTGCACATTGTCCATAAAGTTTTGGGCTTCGCTGTGGCCCCCATAAATGGGTCTGACACCCAAGCTAACCTGAAATGACATCCATTAGGGCACAGCCACACTGCAATGCAAACGCAATCGCACGCGGAATCGCATGCGATTTCATGTGCGATTTTGTTGCGTTTGCACATGCGGTTTTTTCATTAAGTATTGAAAAATGCACGCGATTGCGATTTAAAATGCAGAACGCAAATTGCAATCGCAACGCACCCGTAAACGCGTTTTTGGTGCGTTGATGCGTTTTTAATGATATGAAAAAACGCAAGCGCAAACGCAAAAAAGCGCAGCAGTGTGGCCTAGCCCTTAATATGGATTTTAGACTCATTTAAGGATAATTATACTCTCAAATTTAACTTTATAAAAATGGGAAGTACCTGGGGCAGGGAGGTCGGAATGATTATTCCTACCTCACAATATCGTTTAGTTGAGGAGCTACAGCACATACAGTTTTCATTTGCCAGGTTAGTCCTGGACTATTCCTGTATTAAAGATAGCGCTGAAGTAAGGAGGAAGACTGGCAGAATCAATGCACCTCACAGAAACAATATTGGGAGGTAGGAATCACCAGTCCTGTATCCCTGTCCCAAGTACTTTTCACTGGACGCTAGTTTTGCCAGCAGTAACAATGAACTTGTGCAAATTCCTGAAATCCATTAAAACCCCAATTGAAACAGAATTTTCCCAACTTTTCATCCACAATTTTCACCTTTTGACCGTGATTTTTGACTGCAATTTTTATCATTTTCAGCCATGATTTTGAAAAAGTTTCGACTTTTACGATTTTGAAAAATCGGCCAGATCTGCAGATTTTCTAAAGCAGCCTTGCTGAATTTAAACCAGGTTCATTTCGAAATCATCTGTAATCTCCACCCAAAACTAAATTATGACCCATACCAAGTCTGCCCAGATTCTATCAACCACCCAATAAGCACTGCCAATAGAACAGTTAGATTAAGCCATAGGGGTAACAGCCAACCTCATGTCTGGTCCAAGCTTGTAGTAGGGAAATACACTTGTTACTGTTATTTCTGGAAACCACTTAATTGAAATAAACAGCTCTTAGGTTAAATATACGTAGGTGAGAATCTGTTTAGTCTGGAACATAATTGCTGACAGAGATGTAAATATCCAACCCTGACATTTCCATTCAGTTGTTCACTGTTCTACCTTCTCCCTGATTATTCCCCGAGAGGAATAACCTAGTTTCTCATTTAATATAATTAGATTTATCCTTGGAAAGTAGATCTCTGTGGTGACTCAGCATTCGAGCATAGAGACGCCTGGAAACAAACGATGACTTAGTGAGACTCAAATGAATGAAACGTCATTGGTTATTGTACATTCTACATATTTATCCCATTGAGTGACCTGGTTTGGAGTATGAGGAAAGACTGTATAAAGCAGGGATGCTGCCCAAACCTCTAGATGTTGTCTCCCAGCATTCCCTGGCTGCATGCAAAATCATCCCTGCAAATCAGTAGGAACACTGAAGGCTCAATTAATCGCAAAGGCATGAAATTTTTCCTTAGATTTAAATAAAGTATGTGCACCTGTATTGTGTAAAATCAATGTATTGTGTAAAAACAGTGCTATGCACACAACATTGCAGTGCATACTACATACTAGTAGCGGGCTGGTGGATTGGAGGGCTGAGCTAACACTGACTGGTAAACTGGAGGGCTGAATATATTATATATATAAAAATGCCCCCAATGCCTAGCCCACAGAGACTGGTACATATAAATTGCCCTTATGCCCTGACCGCACAGACTGGTACTTGTAAAATGAGTGCCTGCCCAGCCCAAACACACTGGTACATATAAGATGCCCTTATGCCCAGCTAACAAATATGGGTAATTTTACTGTAGATGCCCTTATTCCCAGCTCCTTATTCCCAGATGAACTACAGGTTAATTGATCAATGTATATATATATCTGTTATACTGTTTTGTAGCACGATGTCGGGATTGGCTGGCAGCACTGACTGACCCGTTGCATGATATTTGACTGTAAAATTGAGAAAGCATTTTTATTACAATACTAATGTTCTTAACGATGTGGACTGAAGGATTGGTGTGTGGTTATAAACCTGAGCTGTGGATCTTAGTCCAAGGCCAAAGTTTCTTGAAACTCTGCCGTAAAAACAAACCAAGGAAACTATAGGCCATAGCAAGGTTTTAAAAACAAACACATGAACTGGGAATAGAAGGACATAAATTATCATCAACCTAATTGTTAAAAGCCAAATGAAATATCAAGAATTAGCAGTAGAAGAAACAAAATGGCACAGGCTACAGGAACTATATTTTATTAGGACATCACAACACCACCTCGGGGCCCTTTGTGTATAGTACATGTCCTAATAAAGTTTGGATTTGAAGAAAGCTGGTGCCCTGTTCTTTTTGTTCTTCTATTGATTGTTCGGGACAATAATGCTGGGTACAGACAAAGAGACTTTTAATTAAAAGCTTTGAGATATTGCAGGCCTTTTGCGATCTAGCCAACCAGATGATCAAGGCGACCAACCTGTGTCTATTCTTAGTCTAAGGCTGGGTACACAAGGTGAAATTATTTGTCCCAACCAAGCATTTGCTGACAAATGACTGTCAGTCACGGCAAAAGTGTCCGCGGCCAACAGTTCACGCGACCGAGCATGCAGTCCCATAGGGAACCGCACAATTGACCTTAATTTACCAATGGGCCCATTCGTCCAGTACGGACAAACGGGAACACGGTAAGATATTTTCGGCTGACCGGCTGACCAACACCGGGTACTATTAGTCGGCCGGCCGAAAATATCCATGTGTACTAAAGCAAAAAAGTGTGTAACTGCTTATTATACAGGGATGTCTATATGTGGGATAGGGAAATACTGATGAATAGGTCATGAGTCTAACAGAGACACAATTCTATTTTTACATCATGAAAATAATGCAAAGTACTATGACCTTTAATAAACACATTAATTATTTATAAAGGGCAGTTTAAGTCCAGATGAAACTAATCACTATTAGATATGCACTGCCTAGAGCTGGTGTGTTTTATAAAGCAAACATAAACACAGTAAAAACTGGGCATTTTTTCTCTAGTTCTTACGCCTACAGGTGTGGGAATGTGTGATGGTCGTACATCTGCAATTTAGTGCCATATAACATGGCAGGTGCCAACAGGCATATCACTTTCGGTCAGTCGCCTGAAAATATCTGCTGGTTTGTGGCGGCCGGCCGTGACCGAACTCGATCGTCTGTTCGTCCGGATCAGACGAACGATCGGATGTGTCAGTTAGCTCCAATCGATCGTGCCCTAAGGGACCTCGCAAATTTGGTCGTGGCCGAATTTGCAGTGACCAACAGACATTTGTCCTGTAGTGAGCGCTCGGTCAGGACAAATAGTCCCTCCATGTGTACCTAGCCTTAAACTGAAATCGCTATAGGCTCCCAATTCATAAAGACCCATCCCATGAAGGAAGACAGCATTCACAGAAAAATATCACCAAATCCTTTCCAGATCTGATGGAATCTTCCATGTTTGAAATCAATATGAGTATGAATATTGTGTCAGTAAATGTCACACTGTGAGACCTGGGTTTTTTTTCCGGCCTCGGCCATCAATTATTCCTTTTATATAAAACTAGACATTTAAGCCTATTATATAAACGGGCGCTAGACTCCTCCTCCTTCGATCCCGTTTAGGTCTGTGCATGTGGACATTCAGGGACACACATGCGGAGAAGGGAAAAGTCACACACACATGGACTCAGGGACGCACGTCTAGGGTTTTATTATATAGGATACTTTCATTCAACATTCAGTTTTAGGGCATTGAGTTTAAACAAATTATGAATCAAACCATTAAACATTAATTATCATATCCACCTAATAGAAACTTTCCATCCTAAAGTTTCCCAAACCATTAGGACTTTTTATCATGAAGAGTAAAAGGTTTTTCCTTTAAAAAAAGTAACATGAAGATCATAAAATATGTTTAATGTGTCCAAGATGAGAAGGTTGTTGGGAAAGACCTCAGTGTTGAGCCAATCACCATTAGTACAGGTGCATGCAGTAAATATAAAGAACTCTCCACTGTATTACCCAGTAGAAGGAAATGAGAACTTCCTTGGATAACTTCCTTGAAAGGGAACTATGTCATTCATTCTCATAAATTACTGAGCATGGATGGAGCCAAATTATATCAGTGCTTGGGATTTTTCCCCTCCTGGGATCTGAATAATATACTGTAGGTGTAACCATAATAACAATGTCCCATTTTTGTAAACAAGGGAAGTAGGTTAGGACAGTGGCACATACCAAATACCTTAAAGGATAGATCAACCTCCAATTCCTTTGTCATTACTAATCTCCCCAGCTCATATAAGGATTATTTCTTAAGTCTGGTACACACATGCAGATTTTTTGGCCCATCCAACAATATGGCACTATCGGCCAGTCTGCTGGCCCATAAGAGCGGCCAAGAGTTCACTAGGACCAATCGTGTGGTCCTTAGGAGACCATCTGATCGTCCTTTTGTCTTATTTGGAATGATGCCAACATTGGTTGCAGATGACAGTAACAATACCTCATATTTTTGCCAGACCAACCGATATACCGAAATATCTGTTTGTGTACATACAGAACACCCAACCAATAGCATTTTAGCTTTAATTTCAGGGATGCTTGGAATTAAACTGGACAGACTAACCAGGCGATGAAATAAAAGTTCTTCAGGGTTATTCAATAAAAGTTCTTATCGTTAAAAAGGGTGCTAATTTTGCCCCAACCAATCAGATGTTAGCTTTCAAATAATACATAACATCTGATTGGTTGGGGCAAAATTAGCACCATTTTTAACGATAAGAACTTTTATTACATCTCCCTGAAAATCGTTAAAAATGGTGCTAATCTTGCCCCAACCAATCAGATGTTATTTACCATTTGAAAGCTAACATATGATAGGCTGGGGGGAAATTAGAACCGTGTTTAAAGGACAATTATACTCACCTTCCCTCCGCTCCTCTTCTTTGTTCATTAGCTTTTACCCAGGGTGAGGACCTGAACCGCTAGGTCCTCACCCCTGGGTTCATGTAACTTACAGCAGAGTCTTTGAGCAATGCTGCTCTGGTAGGCTCTGCCCCCTCCTCCCCGTCGACGACGAGGCCAATAGGAAGGCACGCTTGTTGGAGAGGGGCGGAGCCTACCAGAGCAGCGTTGCTCTAAGACTCTGCTGTAAGTTACACAAACCCAGGGGTGAGGACCTAGCGGTTCCGGCCTATTGCTAAACAGTAACAGCAGTCGCTTATCCAGAAATATTGTATTGTGCGTACCCAGCCTTATTAAAGTTTTTGGTTTCCTGTGCTGTGAAATCCTTGGAAAGATTTGCATAGACAATATAATGATGACACTAATGAATCATTTTACAATAACAGCAGTTGTGTTTCAGTGTCTACAAAATCAACTTCAGGCCTGTTCAGTGTGCTTAATGTGTGAGCTGCCTAAGTGAAATGGTAGCAAGCTGTAATGATAGTAGTTTCTAAAGGCTCGCACACACCAGGGGCATAACTAGAGGGGAGCAGGGGGAGCAACCGCAGGGGGGCCCGGGAGCCCCATCTTCTATGGATGAAGCACGGATAGGGGCCCCATCATAGCTTTGCTGGGGGGCCCAGTGATTCCTAATTACGCCACTGGTACACACGTGTGATCTTGGGGCCGAACCGCAATGCATGATGGGGTAATGAACGGTTGTTTAATATATGGGCTCTCGGTTGGTGCTTGTCTATTATACGATTGTAATAATGTTGGTAAACATTGTGTGTGGCGGCACCACCCTGCGATCACACGTGTGTACAAGCCTTAAACCTTTAGTCAGCAAAACAATATACCTTTTCCTTAATAAAATCAAAAGCCAATTTAGTAACCTCATTACAGCTATTTAAGATCAGACTGTCCTGTAGATCTCCTGTGACAGGTACATATGCAAAACGCCATTCATTGACAGGTGCTTTAAGTGCTAGGCCCCACTAGCGCATTTCGGATCCGATATTCTATCTGATTGCGCTATTGGAGGCGCAGTGTATGTAGAACCCTATGGGACCTATCGTATCGCATGCACTTACCATTTTTGGTGTGTATCGCATGCGCTCCTATAGGGCTTAAAATCGGAAGCGCAGCTAACATGAACCACGCACCACATGTTCGTTCACAGGTTCTCCCATTGCGCTCAAGTGGGGCCACAGCCTCAGTGCTGTGAACATGTAATGAACCAAGAGCAGCGTGAGGTCAGGGGAGGTTATTACACCAGGTATGGGGGTCAGTACTATAGAGCTAGTCATTGAAAATAAATGTATTGTGTTCTAGCTGCAGATAGTGTGTACTGAAATACATAGAGAAACCAGTTACACACTATCAGGGAAATAAAGGTTCTTATCCAGTAGTTAAAAATGGTGCTAATCTTGCCCCAACCAATCAGATGTTATTTATAATTAGAAAGCAAACATCTGATTGGTTGGGGTAAAATTAGCACCACTTCTAATGATAAGAACTTTGTTTACATCTGCCTGCATATTTTCTAATCCTCTGCCTCTAAAATAAGTATTGGTACATAAATGTTTATATAATAAAACTGTATCTATCCAAAACCATGTATTGGGATGGGTGCATCAACCGGACACAAACATCCACCGTAGGCAACGCTTAGCTTTTATTGGTACAGATATTCAGGCATAACCATAATACCTAAAATGCCTGACGCGTTTCATGCTCTCTAAGCACTTCATCATCATAAAACAGTATGTGCTTTCTAACCAGCCCTGTGGAACATCTCTCCATCCCACTGGCTCTCAGGTCTATGCAATGGCACTACAGAGACTCTATTTCTGCCACTAGAAACTAGTCCAACAGAAGGTCCAGATTTTGCTGGGACATGTTTTAATTTGTTCTTCCTACAAGCAAATTCTAAGCATTTGCATGGCTGGGTTGGGTCCGGCGTCTGTTTTGCGTATCTGCATCTACCCAGCAACCTTACTTTCCACTGGCACTAAACACAAACAACAATTTCCTAACTAAATCTGCTAGGTTAGATATAAATAAACAGCTGTGTGCGTAGTAATATCTATATATTTTATATCATAGTATTTCTTTTTGGGTAAACAGCGTTAAACCAACCAATATGATTTGCTGTTAAAACAGGAAGGTGTAAGCAAACGTCAGTAAACTTAATTTCTATTGGCTGACCTGTATATTAACAATACATGTTACATATATATGTATATGTACATATCCTATGAGACAGGACAGCTGTGATAAGCAGCAGAAGCATGTCAGCACCTGAAATGTGTGCATACCTCCAGCCTTATATCAGAGACCGTCAGGCTGGTCCCTTCTCTACACAGCCATTTGGAAATCCCAAGAATACATTTGTCTAGTGCCTATACGTACCTGTTCTTTCTGACTGTTGCTTGTCATGATCCCAGGGCTGTAGGTGACCTGGTGGCATCCAGCGCAAGACCCTTGTGTTTTACAACTGCTGGAAGCTAAGGAAGTGGAATTCCTGACTGTGAGGTTGCTGTTTCCTTGCACTGTGGGAATGCCACACCTACATAGTAGCTGTAAGAAGACAATTTTCACCTTGTGGACTGAGTTTTATGCACCTACTCAGAACCTGCTCGACCAGATATTGGAGCCTGTGTGTGCGCGTGCACATACCTTTGTGTTGTACAGTCAGAGAGTACTGGTAGGTGAGGAAATAAAGATAATACAGCGTTATTGGCGTAATTATATATAGTGATATGAATGTATCCATGTAATTGTAAAGCGCTACGGAAGATGTTGGCGCTATATAAATCCACAATAATAATAACAATATACTTCACATACCTGACAGTTATCGTAAAACACACGATTGAAAAGAAAGTGATAACCGAGATTTGAATTTAAAGGGTAATATCTACCACTGGGGTTGTCTCCTGACAGCAGTTTGGGCCATTTTTATAAACCTGCACCTTTTCTCCAGCATACATAATTGTAACTTTTCCAGTCTCTCTTCATATTCAAGCTCCCCCAATCCCCTTATTAATTTAGTTGCCCTTCCCTGAACCCTTTCCATTTCAATGATGTCTTTTTTGTACACAGGATTCCAAAATTGCATATCCCAAATAAAGCCTTACCAATGCTTTGAATCCATACCTCTCTTTATACAAGACAATACCATGCTGGCTCTGGCTGTTGCCGCCTGGCTCTGCTTGCTACCTTCAAGTTTGTTATCCACCAAAACTCCAAGATCCCTTTCCAACAGGGATTCACTTAACACAGAGCCATTTATAGTATAAGTAGCACAAAGATTTTTAAGTCCAAAATACATCACCTTACATTTCTCAACATTGAATCTCATCTGCCACTTAGCAGCCCAATGTGACCATCTATCTAGATCCCCCTGCAACGATTGCACATCCTCTGAAGTTTTTAATGGTCGACAGCAAACACAGAAACTTTGCTGACAATACCCACTTCCAAATCATTAATAAATAGATTTAATAATAATCAGCCTTTTTCCAATCCAAAGGCACACTTCCAGACATGAGGGAATCTGCAAAAATACTGATTTTTCATACTGGAAGGAGCCATGAACTTATTGCCAGGCTGGTTAAATACCAGCCAAGTTCCAAATGACAGGGCAACACAGAAACCCCCCACTTACTGATTTGGGTTGGTATACCAGGGTTATACTATATTATAGTGCACATACACGCTATCGTATAGTACAGTGCAAATGCAGCTGGTGAGTCATCGGAGGAATTTAAAGTTTTCGCTTCCTGCTCCCGTTACAGTCATTGAAGAACAGGCAGTAAGACACCGCTCCTTTACCTCCCATTCTTCAATTAATCAGAAATAAGAATAAGTTCACTTTTTAAGTGAACCTATCCATTAAAATGTCCTTTTATTCTCTTTTAAGGACAATTTTCTTTTTTATGGAATTCATTGCTGTGATTATTGAGAATTGTAGGCAGCCACAGGAAAGACCAGAGACTCCTATAATTTCAGATAATTTTCTGTCTGATTTTGATAAGAAATAATCATGAAGTAGTTTGTATTGCCTGCGGGAGTCTCCTCTAATGGAGGGCTAACAGCAATGGACATGACAAAGCCAGTTTTTCCAGTATTGCTCAAAATATCTTATGGTAAAATCAACGTCATTGAGTATGAGAATTGGAAGCGTTAGTTCATACATCATTAAGGCATTGGAATGCACTTTAATGAAAGCTTCCTTTTTGGGAGCTAAAAACGGCCATAGCCACTGAATGTTCAATACAAAGTCATTAGTGGACCTTTCCCACACTCTTTAAAAAAAACCTCTGGTATATCTTGCCACAAACTCCTATCCTCCTCTGCCTCTTGTTGGCGTTTGTCTTTTCATACTATCCTTTCGTACACTAGGAGAAAAAAGTCCAATAAAATACAAAGATATTGTATACATATAGAATTGTATTTTGTAATGTACCAATAGTGAATACACACAAAATAATAACAAAAGGATTTATCCGTGAGGTTACGTTCTTGCCAGAGTAAAGCAAATTAAAAGTTTAGACGATTCTTCGTGTAATTAAGACTTTAACTGCTTTATATTTTAATTTATATTCTAATATTTGATGCTTCCTTTCTTCCTATCCCATGGTCCTTTGCTGCTGGTGATGTAAGCCCAGTCAAGTCTATTAGCATTGAGCCAAATAAGAATTTGGCTCACAGGGAGGTGTTACCAGAAGCAGAGGAGCTTGGGAACAAAAGGAGGAGGAGTACCAACAATAACATAATTTTAATATTTTGAAGGTAACAATTATAACAGTTCTGGTCATCATTGCAAGGAGAGTCCCCGGAACTAAATTTATTGTTAGAAATTCATTCCGAGTCTCGAAAATTCCATCGGATCCGAGGATTTTCTAAACCTGTAGTTCTGAATCTAAACCAGGTCCATTTTGAAACAGGGACAACACATTCTAACTGACTGACTAAAAAGGCGATGGATCCATTTTTTTTTTCATAACTCTGGGAGTCGGAGAGAATTAAAACTAGGAAGGAGTGGATATATATTCCATGGCATTATAGATATTCATGTGTATGAGATTGACAGGTGACCCCCAGTAACCAGCTGCATGCAGTTTGATCTGCCATTCGATGTTGCTTGTCTTGTTTCATATTTAAATCGACTTCATTTTGCACATCGATACCCAGAGAAGTGACTTTACAGGGTAAACTTGTATCACTACACATACAGTCTCCATTTTCATACCAATGGGTTACAACCAGTCTAACCTTGGCCCCTCCTTATTACACATCAATGGGTTACAACCAGTCTAACCTTGGCCCCTCCTTATTGCACATCAATGGGTTATAACCAGTCTAACCTTGTTCCCTCCCCTCCTTATTGCACATCAATGGGTTATAACCAGTCTAACCTTGGCCCCTCCTTATTGCACATCAATGGGTTATAACCAGTCTCACCTTGGCCCCTCCTTATTGCACATCAATAGATTATAACCAGTCTCACCTTGGCCCCTCCTTATTGCAGTACTAACTGAAAGTTGCGTCCAGGCTGATTCCAATTACTACTGCAGTGCAGCTCTGACACTCGCTATACTTGCTCAAATCGCTTTGAGCTACTGTTCCAACCAAGAATACCCATTTCTAAAATTGTCCTGACATTTAGAAATGCTTTGTAGAGATGGAGGTTTAAATCCAATCATTGACATGCGCCATTGCCTAGTTTGGACTGCAATAGGATTGGTTAGGGACTACTAGTGGGTGTGACCTACTGTAACAAATCGGAGTAGTTTAGGACTGGGCATGTGTGAGAGGCATGACAGTCAGTGACTACACTGTGTGATACCAGAATTAAGGAGAATAAAGCACATGGGCCCATGTTATTAGGGTAAAATTTCCAGCACCCACATCAAAATTTCTCTTAGTGTGTGTATTGCATGCCTTCAATTCTCAGGTTTAGCATTTCCTCTTTTCTACCGACTCCCTCCTTTCCTCTAACCTGACTTTTTTTTTAAAGCTGAGCATGCTTGGTTATCACTATCAGTTACAGTCACAGCAAAATCCAGTACTTGCACACTGCAGAAGAGTTATTATAATAAGGTACTTGAGTGACAGCTGAAGCCTCTTATGATTTAGATTAGATGTCTAAAGAAATAGGGGCAGATCAACAAAAAATGGTTGGGAAGACTTATAGTTTCCAGTAAAAATCAATTTTCCAGTGTCCATACCCTTTAAATGCCTGTTTGTTCTTTATTGGTGGGTGTTTATTAATAATGTTTATTTTTTTCCTTTATCTAATTTTTATTACTTTTCATAGACCTAAGTTAAAACCTAGGCGAGATCTATTACTATTAGAAACTGTGGACCGCTGTTTAATATTTTTTAACGTTAAAGGGGGAGTTTGACTGTCAAAGGAAGAAAGGGCATAAATTTAGGGGCCCGTATGAAGTAAACGATCAGCTGTTCAAAAGACCGGAACCGAACAAGATGTACAATTCTGGTCTTTTAAACAACTGATCATGTGCATATTTACCTAATACATGCAATCAGCTGTTTATAAAAAGCTGAGTGCAGATCTTCTGCAGGGGATGGTGGAACATCTGGAGGGAATCACGGGCCTTCTTACCTTCCGCCTTCTTACCATCCGGGAGGCCCCCCTGCGGGCCCTGATGTTACGGCACTGCAAGGAACTAAAAAATAAAATCAGAATAGAGGCAAAAACCTTATACTGAAAAACTTCACTTGGAAACTTCAGCCAGTTATGTTATTAAACCCCCAAACTGACTGGGACTAGTGTACCCAAATATGTGCTACTGATACAGAGCTACTGATACAGGTACCGTTCACAATGTAAATTATTATTCTTATGCAGATGTCTTTTGATTGGAGGAACCTTCTGCATAACTTAGCAGGTATCCCACCCCTCCCGCGACTCATGGGAGTCTTCCACATTCTGGAGGAGTCTCTAAACTCCTCCCCTGTCATGCCTTTTTTGACCACCATGCCTCCAAAATGCCCCAAACCCTGCCTCCCTCCAACCCTAGGCCACTAACTCTGCCCCACCCACCCTCTTAACCACGCCCCCTTCACCCACCCTGCCCAGAAGTCTCAAATGGAAGGGTGGGATGTCTGACTTTATGACGATTGGGCTGTGCTGCACCCTACCGAAAGGACTGCAAAAAATCTCAATTATGCTTATTAGTTTAGTTATTTGTCCCCAGGACAGTACTTTGTGCCCATTCTTAGCCTTTAATCTGTCACATAACAATTTGTTTGATGGTGTGATGTAGAAGTCCCCGTCTCTGTAACAGACACAGCCCAACCTTTGTGTGACATTTTATACTTACGTGTATTGTTTTTTTCATTTCCTCCACTGCATTGTAATGCTTCCTATGCAAACTGGTATATCCTTCCTTTCTAGCCCACAGCAAGTTAAATACATCATTGGCCAATCGCAAGATCAGATCCACAATAAACTCACTTCATACTACTTTGTCTGTTCTAACAGACTGTATTCTCCATGGAAATACAATCTGAATACAAAGTACCTGTAGATTAAGTGAATGAATTCCACCAGCGACGCACAATATGTAGGAACGCCCGTTTCTGCCGACTATCGGTAAGTGTATGGGCATTTGGTCGGCCGAAATGGCCAATCAGTCGTTCATCGTTGCTGATCTGCCAGGTCGAATAATCAATGATGCCTGACTGAACGCACACACATTTACCGATAGTGAAACGATCCGTTCCTACACATTGTGCAGATCACATGTGTGTACAAAGCTTTACAGGGGCTATTAAGTGCGGAAAATAACACTAAAAAGAGATTAACTATGATTAAGGAATTCGCATTAGCGCTGACGTCCACCACACAAACATAGGATGTAGAAAATGCCGTACATTTTCTAATTGGCGATTGAGAAAAATACCAAAAAAAATTGTGTAATAATTAGTCTGTAACTCACACTAATAAATACAGAAAACATAGTTGCGGTTAACACTCCCTTTAACATTCCAAGCAGGTGTAAAATGCTATTGTGAGAGAAACACAAATACATCGCATGACTGGTTATCTGTTTAGCTGTAAGGATTTCACGTTGATATAAATAGAACACGGTGTTTTCTCTAAAGGTTCGTACACACCTGCAGATGTTTGCCAGATGCCCGAGCCCCGACCGCCTCCAAGGCCCATCGTTTGGTGGATTGGCGAACGACCGCCGACAAACACAATAACACACGTGTGGCATGCTCGTTTCGGCCATTCGTCGCGGGTGTACGTAGGGCTCGGGGGTCGGTAGGGGGTCGGGGGCCTGGCAAACATCTGCAGGTGTGTACGAACCTTAAGCTGCACACTGGTTTAAGTGGTGCATGCTCAAAAATCTGGTATAAAAAGCCCTGCTGTAATTAGCTCACAACATTTAATTTTGTATGAGCACAGAAAATATACATCTGCCCACACAGATGATTTATAATTTGAGGGAACATTGATAGAATGTATTCAAATAGAAAGTCTAAGGGTCCCAATACAATATACAAAGCTATACACAAACAGACTTTCTTTTGATTGGATTTCCAGAGTGAGGGCAATGATTGGAGTTCCCTACATTGAAGCCTGGAACTTTCTGAAGATTTCAGCTTGAAACCTGCAGAGAGATTGGGACAGGAGAACATTTTCCATCTGGCCGATCTTTGTTTTTCTGATAAACTGCTGGACATGTTGAGCGGTGGTCCATAAAAAAGGAAAATGGGTTTTGACATTTGGATCGATCAGATCAAAATCGTTCCAAATGCCGAGCCCATGTAGAGGGTGCTTTAGGTTAATTAAACTTGCCTGGCACGTAGTAAAGCATAATGAGCTGGCAGTACAATAACGCCATAGGCTACAATACTGGAAAAGCGTGCAGGTCTCTAGGATACATGGGCGCCGTGATACATGAATGTATACGAAAATTACATTTTATTATAGGAGCAAAGTGATGGTGACCTGACAGAAGTAAACAATGCTGTATCAAGGTTGTGCAATAATAAGGGAACTTCCCATCAGGGCCACATCTACCATTAGGCAGAGTGAGACTTTTGTCTCAGGCGGCGCCCCTGCACTGAAAAAGAAAGGTGGCAGACAGGCAGTGGTGGAAAAAACTTTTTTTTTTCCTTGACCGGTCAAAAAAAAAATCCTTTGTTAGGCTAGGTTAAACTAGTTAGATTAGTTAGGACCCTGCTAAAAGTATCAACCTTGACGTGGTGATAGGCTTACAAATCTTTTGGATAAAATCTTTTATACTATAGAAAGTCTGGGATTTCTAATGTACTGTAACAGTTAAACCAACATGTATAGCACAGGCTGTAAAAGAAGTTATTTTGATTTGAGCAACAAATTCTGAAAGGCGCGATATGGTTGGTATTGGCAACACAAGTTGTACGAAAAGGGATGTAATATCTGTTTCTAGTAATATACATTATTGCTAATTGACTGCCTGAGGAACTGTTTAAATACCGATGTGATATTCATAAATCATACAATTTTACCCACGTCCATCAACAAAACCATTCCAACCAATATAGCCACACCCACTTTAATGCGGCAGCAGAAATAATCAAGGGTGGCGTTCAAAAGTTTGCCTCAAGCAGCAAAAACCCTAGAAGTGCCCCTGCAATTCCACCAGCGACGCACAATATGTAGGAACGCCCGTTTCTCCGACTATCGGTAAGTGTATGGCATTTGGTCGGCCGAAATGGCCAATCAGTCGTTCATCGTTGCTGATCTGCCAGGTCGAATAATCAATGTGCCTGACTGAACGCACACACATTTACCATAGTGAAACGATCCGTTCCTACACATTGTGCAGATCACATGTGTACAAGCTTTACAGGGGCTATTAAGTGCGGAAAATAACATTAAAACGAGTTAACTATGTAAGGAATTCGCATTATCGCTGACGTCCACCACACAAACATAGGATGTAGAAAATGCCTACATTTTCTAATTGGCGATTGAGAAAAATACCAAAAAAATTGTGTAATATTAGTCTGTAACTCACACTAAATACAGAAAACATGTTGCGGTTAACACTCCCTTTAACATTCCAAGCAGGTGTAAAATGCTATTGTGAGAGAAACACAAATACAATCGCATGACTGTTATCTGTTTAGCTGTAAGGATTTCACGTTGATATAATAGAACACGGTGTTTTCTCTAAAGGTTCGTACACACCTGCAGATGTTGCCAGATGCCCGAGCCCCGACCGCCTCCAAGGCCCATCGTTTGGTGGATTGGCGAACGACCGCCGACAAACACAATAACACACGTGTGGCATGCTCGTTTCGGCCATTCGTCTGCGGGTGTACATAGGGCTCGGGGGTCGGTAGGGGGTCGGGGGCCTGGCAAACATCTGCAGGTGTGTACGAACCTTAAGCTGCACACTGGTTTAAGTGGTGCATGCTCAAATCTGGTATAAAAAGCCCTGCGTAATTAGCTCACAACATTTAATTTTGTATGAGCACGAAAATATACATCTGCCCACACAGATGATTTATAATTTGAGGGAACATTGATAGAATGTATTCAAATAGAAAGTCTAAGGGTCCCAATACAATATACGCAAGCTATACACAAACAGACTTTCTTTTGATTGGATTTCCAGAGTGAGGGCAATGAGGAGTTCCCTACATTGAAGCCTGGAACTTTCTGAAGATTTCAGCTTGAAACCTGCAGAGAGATTGGACAGGAGAACATTTCCTCTGGCCGATCTTTGTTTTTCTGATAAACTGCTGGACATGTTGAGCGGTGGTCCATAAAAAAGGAAAATGGGTTTTGACATTTGGATCGATCAGATCAAAAATCGTTCCAAATGCCGAGCCCATGTAGAGGGTGCTTTAGGTTAATTAAACTTCCTGGCACGTAGTAAAGCATAATGAGCTGGCAGTACAATACGCCATAGGCTCAATACTGGAAAAGCGTGCAGGTCTTCTAGGGATTACATGGGCGCCGTGATTACATGACTTGTATACGAAAATTACATTTTATTATAGGAGCAAGTGATGGCTGACTGACAGAAGTAAACAATGCTGTATCAAGGTTGTGCAATAATAAGGGAACTTCCCATCAGGGCCACATCTACCATTAGGCAGAGTGAGACTTTTGTCCAGGCGGCGCCTGCACTGAAAAAGAAAGGTGGCAGACAGGCAGTGGTGGAAAAAACTTTTTTTTTTCCTTGACCGGTCAAAAAAATCCTTTGTTAGGCTAGGTAAACTAGTTAGATTAGTTAGGACCCTGCTAAAAGTAGTCAACTTGACGTGGGTGATAGGCTTACAAATCTTTTGGATAACATCTTTTATACTATAGAAAGTCGGGATTTCTAATGTACTGTAACAGTTAACCAAACATGTATAGCACAGGCTGTAAAAGAAGTTATTTTGATTTGAGCAACAAATTCTGAAAGGCGCGATATGGTATTGGCAACACAAGTTGTACGAAAAGGGATGTAATATCTGTTTTAGTAATATACATTATTGCTAATTGACTGCCTGAGGAACGTTTAAATACCGATGTGGTATTCATAAATCATACAAGTTTACCCACGTCCATCAACAAAACCATTCCAACAATATAGCCAACCCACTTTAATGCGGCAGCAGAAATAATCAAGGGTGGCGTTCAAAAGTTTGGCTCAGGCAGAAAAACCCTAGAAGTGCCCTGCTTCCCGTTGTTTTGTATTCCTTTGTATCAGCACATAATTATATTCACCGAGTTCAGAGATCAGTGCATTTTCCTTTATATTTACATGGTAGACTTGGGGGTCTTCTTCCCAACCTCCCCAGAGAGAGAGCATGAGAAAGCAAAGATCAGCTCTTTGATCCACCATTAGCTCTGTAATATCAATATAAAACAGACATGTCTTACAACTTAATCCATATCTCCTCTATGACATAACCTTTGGCCAGTGTCAGATAGTCTGCTGACTGCTGCTTGTCTTGGCCTTCTTCAAATCAAGTCCACTGCAAGCGCTTACTGTCTGTCAGTATTTGTATCTGTCAGTATGTGTTTGATATATGTGTGTACGTCATTACATAACACAAATATGTAATGTACAGCAGAGCAGCACTGCACGGTAAGACTTATGTGTGTCGGGATTTGTCTGTGACAGGGGTGTGTAAGGGTGTGTAGTAGGTGTGTAAGGGTATGGGGTGGGTGTGCAAGGGTGTATAAGAGTGTATGGTGGGTGTGTAAGGGTGTGGGATGTGTGGTGGGAGTCTAAGGGTGTGGGGTGTGTGTGAGGGTGTATGGTGGGTGTGTATGGGTGGGTAAGGGTTGTGGGGTGTGTGTGTGTGTGTGTGTGTGTGTGTGAGGGTGTTGGTGTGTGTGAGGGTTGTATGGTGTGTGTGTGTGAGGGTGTATGGTTGGTGTGTAAGGGTGGGGGGGGGTGTGGAAGGGTGTGGGGTGTGTGTGAGGTGTTTTGTAAGGGTGTGGAGGGTGTGTGGTGAGGGTGTATGGTGGTGTTGAAAGGTGTGTGGTAGGTGTGGGTGTGCAAGTGTGTGTGTGGTGAGGGTGTATGGTGGGTGGGTAAGGGTGTGGGGTGTGTGAGGGTGTGTGTGGGCGTGTTGTAAGGGTGTGTGGTTGTGTGTGGTGGGATGTGTGAGGGTGTGTGTAAGGGTGTGGTGGGGTGAGGGGTGGGAAGGGTTGTAGGGTGGGTGTGTGTGGGTTTAGGTGGTGGGTGTAAAGGGGTGTGGTGGGGGTGTAAGGGTGTGTGAGGGTGTGTGTGAGGGTGGGTGGTGGGTGTGTGAGGGAGTGGGTGGGTGTGTGAGGGTGTGAGTGGGTGTGTGTCGGGTGTAGGTGGGTGTGTACAGGTGTGTGTCAGGGTGTGTAAGGGTGTGTGAGGGTATGTGGTGGTGTGTGAGGATGTGTGGTGGGTGCGTGAGGGTGTTGGGTGTGTGTGTGAGGGTGTGGGGTGGGCGTGGAGGGCTGATTCACAACTTTAATTTGCGGGACTGTGACAGGTAAAAAAAAACTTTTTAAAGGACAATTAAACTCACCTCCCCTCTCTCCATTTTTCCTCTCATTAGCAGGGTGAGGACCTAAAACGCTAAGTCCTAACTCCTGGGTACATTACCTAAGGCAGAACTTACTGACACTAATTTGTTATAACTTTGCCAGGGTGTACCTACCTGACTGCAATCCTGCGAGCAGTGAAACCCGTGTGAGACTTACTGCATCATGGTTATGTCTCCATTTATAGGCATTAAATTTTGCCCTACAAGGTAGCGAAAAACTTAACTAGCTATTTAAATAGGGTGGCTATGATATATCCATAAATGATGCACTGCTAAAAATTATTGTAAATCCTGCACTAACCCGATAAAAATCATGTAACGTGGGCTACACTAATTCGGCCGATGGCGGATATTATAGCATCGCCCTGTTAGTGTTCCGGTCCCGACGGTATCGGGGCTTATCGTTACTGTGTTACCCAGCTTAATACTTATAATAGCACAGCATTTAGCTTCAGGGGACATGGGTCAGATGCTAATAAGCAACCATACATTTGTATTATTATTATTATTTTTTTGTGACTTATTTGATTTACATAGTTAGAAAGTCAAGTGGTGTCCAGTAAGACCCATTTTACTATGCTGTGAAGCCCATACTATAGGCCTGTACGGGGACATATCCGACTATAAAACCCATTAAAAGATCACCGTTCCAGTCTTTACGACCCATCTTTACTGATGCCTGTGAAGCCCATACCTATAGGCCATGTAAAGGGGACATATCCGACTATAAAACCCATAAAGATCACCGTTTCAGTCTTTCAGCAATTAAATTGAAACAAATGTACCTCTTGTAAATTCCTGGTAGATCATCCATGAGAACACTATAAAGTTGTTTGACGAACCTTGTAACAATAGATTGATTCTTTTTTTATAGTATGGTGGGAAGATCCTACATTCCAGACACTGTCCCTTTATTTGATCTATTTTGTCAATAACAAGGAGATGCTAGATAGCTGCCTTGTCTATCCCTATGTAGCAGAGGAAAAAGCTTCACCAAGTCCAAATCTGGCTACACTCAAGAGTTTAGCTACTTGGTTTAATGGTTATAGGACTGGATTTATCAGTTCTCTAGAGGGCTGTGTTAGAAAAAGTATTAAATGGACCAGAAAACCCTAGGACAACTATGGGAGGTAGGAGAAAATTATTCTACCTCCTATTTTTCTTACCACTCAGCAGAGCGCTAAAGGTCAACAATGCCTGGCCGAGCACTCATAAACTACCGATAAAAGCGCAACCGCATACACTTACCGATAAAAGCGCAACGCATACATTACCAATAAAAGCGCAACCGCATACACTTACGATAAAAGCGCAACCGCATACACTACCGATAAAAACGCAAACGCTACACTTACCGATAAAAGTGCAACCGCATACACTTAACAATAAAGCGCAACCGCATACACTTACCGATAAAAGCGCAAAAGAACGCCGAAAAAGGCGTTCGTACTAAACCAGCATAGTGGGAGGGCCCCGCGTTCGCACTTGTGTACGAAGCTAAAGGCCAAGATAGCACCACCAATGGAATGAATTGGTCAAACAACATATCAAAGTGTAAAAATCGCAGTCATTTAATTCATATACCCTTCAGGAATTAGACTCCATGCATTAATTACTGCAATTTCTGCAAAAAACTGTTATTTACGTTAATTAACTGTGTGGATCTCCTTCATGTGTATGGAACAATCAAATGAATCAACTGATAAAAAGCTTGGGCTGATGAAATGATGATAACTTGTAATTGGCTCAGTAGTGTATGGGAATTACAGCCGTAACACTGTTATTTAGCTGGACGGATCTACAACCTACTGAGCACACTATAACCTATTGAAGGCATGGCCACACTGCGCCGCAACGTGACCGACATGCAATCGCACGTTTGCACATGCATTTTTCATTTGACATACGTAATCGATGCGGTTGCGTATATCGGAAATCGCAGTCACATGTGTTGCTGCAACTGCGGTTTTAGAAAAAACCGCATGCATAAACGCAAACAAATCGCTTTTTAGTTTTGTCGTGTGCGATTGCGTTGCAGTGGTGGCCGTGCCCTAAAAGGGTATCATATTCTAAAACATTTAATTTTCAAAAAAAAATTATTGTATGCAGTAAGATCCCACTGCTTCAAAATTTTTTCGGATTTTAAATCTGATGCTATAGATCCTGAGAAATCATAATTTTAATCACAGCATTTACAGGGAAAGACCTGTCACTCCAGGAGCAGAGATTGTAATATGGGACCCATTAATGACCTCTTATAGGATCTTTAGCTGCCTCCAGCAACACTTTTTACAACATTATTAGAATCAGCAGAGAAAAGAAGACGGGGAGGGAGATGTGGAAGCAGAGCTGTGTCCATGGTGAGGCTGTGCAGAATTATAAGTGTCGCAGACACTACAAGAAGGCAGTGAGTAAGGGGTAATCACTTACATTAATAATTTAATGACAAGCAACACAGATGAAATATGTGAGTACCAACATTTTACTTCTTTCAAATTGTAGTTTCAGAAATTGTAAAGTTGTTGAGTGAGTATAGTGACTTTATTAAGGTTTGTACACAGTCTTTTGCCCGCAGTCTCAAAGGTACAATTGTCCAATGAGCACAATGACGGATAAATGGGAGATCAACAAACAACTCAGAACGCATAAACATGGGCGATAATCTCCCACGGCGTTCGATCAAGGGTGGGCATCACTAGTACAGAAAGCCATGATGGGAATGGAAGCAGAATTCTGTATTGTCTGGAATGGGAATTGCTGGGTAAGTGGAGGAGAAAATAAACAAGAGGCAATTAAAATCTAAACATGCAGGATACTGAAGAATATAACACACTAGGACTCTGATCACTGTGACCCTGTCAATATCCACCAGGATTTCAATGCTCTGAAGAGCAGAAGCTGTTTGCTGGTAGTTTGGTTAAAAGACCATAATAGCACCCACGGTAATATTAGTAGATGGATGTCTGGTTTACGGGATATCAAATTTACAATTACAATGGCCACACAGAAAAAATATTCATCTGATCTCCTTATAACACAAGCGACAACAATAACCTGACATCAACACCGGCACCAAACTAATAGCCATAGATAAATCTTCAGGTGTTCCCTGGCTACCACTATAAACAGAGGTGGGGCTCACACCTGTTCTTTCCATACAGTACCTTAATGGTAAAGTTTCAACTAATTCACTACTGCATCCAGGCTTGCAAGGGTTTGACTAGAAAATAATTACTGGACTCGAATTTAAGGTGAATTTATAGACCAGGGCCTGAAGGGGTTAATATTTAATTTGCTATTGACTATGGCACACACATGGCTAAAGGACACCGTGTGGCAGTATGTGCTGCCAATTAGTTACCAATTAGCATTTGAAATGCAATTCTCTATACTCATTTGGTTTGGCTTTGACAAACAGAGGGCGCCATAGCACTGACAGCAGGACATAGTCCATTCTCCTATAGGCTGGTTTATACAGTAAAGTGACGTTAATATACAATTTATAGATATTTATAGGGCCATTCAGGAATAGCCACTATTCCCCAGTAAGACAATGTACCAGCTGTTTGCTGTCTTCAGGTAAAGTCATGGCGGTTGCGTGATCCTCTTTTTGCGTATAACCGCAGCCACCATTATCGGTATTGAATGTTTGAAGTTCGGAAAGGTTTTGGTTCGAAAAGTTCAGAGGAAATTTAAAAAATGTCAGTTTAGAATGGGAACTGTAGCAGGAACTAGACATTACCTGGCCCCCAGCAAACCTACAATGGGGTCCCTACCCTCTTTATCTTCAGCCATCGGGGCTATTAAGGTTATTTGCGATACCGGGGTTATCGTAACAGTACAACAAGTGAATCTAACGGCCGTGATCAGACGTTGACAAATAAACGTTTGTAAATATATGAACGTTCCTTCTACAAAATACGCGTATGCATGGGCAATCGTAAATAATCGTCATAGTAAATTTGTAGATTTACGAACGCTTTAGTCAATTTACGGCAATGGTCATTAAGGTCATTTTGTTCCAACATAGCGATAGCGGCTTTATAAATATAAAGTAATGCGGATCGATTGTTCCTTTGTATAGCTGTGTCAGCAAACGCATGACCCGATTCATCTGAATTTCACATTTTATGCCTAAAATATAATCTAGAGTGCAACATGGCTGATAACAATTGTCATTCAGTGCAGCCTGCAGCATGTATTATTGAAATAACACATTAGATAAGCATCAGGTAGAATTTACATGTCTGTCTTAGGGTGGGTTACACGAAGGGGCTATTTGTCTTGACCTGAGCGATCGCTACGAGGGTTCCACCTCACGATCGGCCATGATCCACCGACGCATCCAATCGCCACGGACAGGACCGTAAGTGGCACTGATTTTACGGCCCAGTCAGTAAAACATCTGCACTTGTGGACCAGCCTTAAAATGAAACAATTGCACCTGATGGGAGAGATTTAAATGAAATGCTCTATATCTATGTTTCCTAATGTGTTGGCGATTTAAAAAGAAGTGTAATAATAAACGGCAGCTGCCTCAATAAAATCCCCCTGGTCTGACAGCTCTGCATACAGACAGAAATCCACGGTCATATTTCATGCAGCTAACTGGAATATTCAAAGTCAGTTGAATTTGTGCTGTCCAGCATAGATCGCAGGCAGAATGGATGCAGAATTGGATATCCTCCAGAAATGCCTCCAGGAAATGTGAGAGGGTCGAGCAGGCGTAGACAGAAATCCCTAATCACACATGTTATTTATAAATCAACCAGAAAGGCAGGCCAGAGAAACCCAATCTTACCAGCTACAATCGGATCCTTCAAAGCCTCCCCCACCCTCCCAGGAAATACAAGAAGCTGAGGTCCACTATTTTAGAAAAGTTCTATGAATTTAGGGATTCCTGCCATATGCACTGCCATATTTTTGCTAAACTTACAACGTACTGAACCCTCATCAGCTAAAATGTAGTTTTATTACTTGGATACTTTGGATACTTACCGGTATTAATGAGCAAATTAAATATGGAACATTATCACAATTTTGAGTGGGTCTCTTCCTTAAAGGGGAATGCTGGGTAATAATCACAGAGACCAGGGTTCCAAGCCAAATTCCCTCTATGACATGCAAGGAAAAGTTGGTAGGGAGAGGTGACATAGGAAATGTTGGCTTTGGTGTGGTGTAGTAACTATCACTGTGCCAGAGACCACAGTAATGTTGTTATGGATGCAGGATACATTGACAATAAATTAGTTGGAAGTGCTTTCTAGCTTTGGTCAATCCTGAAATGAATCTTGGGAAAGATACCTCCACATTTCGCTTCCTGGTAATTAATTCCGATGAGAAAGTTATTGTCGGTCTTCAACTACAGTGCTAGTGACAACACAAGTCAAATAAATTGACAGTGAAATGATGATACGCACCTATATGTGTAATATGGACATTGGTCAGTTATAATCGATTAGTAAGATCTCATTGGGTGTGTAGCTTTAGGCTGGTACACACGGGCAGATTTTTCAGCCCAATTGACCGATACTTCCATGTATTGATTGATTGGGCCGAAAAATCTGTACCTCTTTCAGCCGCAGCACCGATGTTGATCGCCCGTTCGTCGTCCGGATCGAACATGGCGTAAATCATGGCCGACCCTGCGGTTCCCTATGGGACCGCACAATCAGTCAGCATGAACTGTCGCCACGGCCACTATTGCCGCGACCGACAGACGTTTGTCCATGCCGAGACTCTCTCGTAGCAAATGCCCGTTTGAGACAAAGTCCCCTCGATGTACCCACCTTTAGAAACAATTAATTTGCCAGTTGTTAAAATCCATTAATGTCATATAATAGTCCTGATGTTAAAGAGGCCTCCCTTCCCAGTAAAATCCAGCCAATAGACTATCAGGAGCTGATGCAATAAAAGGTGCAAAAATTGCCCGTTCATAATCGTTGGCAGCCAATAGCTTTTATTAACTGAAGTGTGTATACATGGCCGTTTTTCCCAATAGTCTTGCACTTGTCAGCTGGGATGGCCATGTGTCAGGGTTCATTGATGCTCCCCCTGGCAGATCGGGGAAAGAGCCCTGACCAAACGGCATTTTGCCTGACAAAGTGCCCATACACTGTACGATTATTGGGCGAAATGGCCAGCATACACATCGTGCGTCGCAGGTCAGCCTCTGCAATCGCCACATGTGTATGAACATAGCCAGTTAAAGCTAACATCTAATTGGCTGCTGCAATTTAATAACACAGGCAAACTTTAAAGTCTTATTGCATAAGCTCCTTGGTTAGATTAGTGCTGTTAGTGACTCATCTGTATTGCCATTGTGTGGATAGTGAACCATATTAACACATATTTGTGGTTTAATTCATGCTAAGCCAACATGTCATGTAGGGCAGGGTTCTAAATCTGCCCATAGGCCACAGTGGATTAACCACTAAATGAGTCATTATGTCAAAGAGAAAACACTTTTACTTAAATCTATCTTTAAAGGAGAACTGTAGACACCATCCAGTAATTCACTAGGGTTTTAGAGGATGGGTTGGTTTAAAGGAAAGAGACAACAGTCAGTAAAGCATATTTGAAGTAGATTTCTACATGCAAATATCCATAATATTTCTTGTTCACTTATATATAGAGGATAAGTGGTTATTCACCTAATTAAGGAGACTGCAAAATGTTCAGAAGTATATCTTATAATGGCATGCAATCCCAGCAACCTTATATTGGGATGTCCACTGGCTGGCCCAATTATTCAGTTAGCTATAGAGGCTTCCAAAGAATCACATGGTGTGGTTTAAGTGAGGTCCAGGCCTTCTCAAAATGAGCCAATGGGGGACTTGACTTACAAGCTTTATACACTAGAGTGTTTAAATTGATTACAGGACTAATACAGAAACTGAAAACCAACCCCCTGTTGCTTGGACCATTAGTGTGCAGCAGTCAATGGATCCCAGTGGAACAAACCCCAGTGATCCACAATGTGGCACTAGGGACAGGTACTGCCTATACTAAATCATTTTAGAAACGTTTAAAGAAGGATAGACCTTTCTGAAGCCCAGTAATAACCAATTGTTTTTTTTAATTGTTTAACATAAAGTAAAAGGCAGATCATGTAGAGTGTAGGTCTAGTGGTACCAGATCAGTGCAGCAGTTCTTTTTATTGGTTAATGTTCTTATAGCCAACTTCCTGGTATTGGGGAAGTGAAGCCAATCTCAGCGAGCATCCGAAGGGAACTGAAGAGGTGTCCAGAAAGCCAATCAAGGAGTGAGAACCAGCCAGTATGCTTACAGGTGTGAGAGGGGCACAGTACTTGATAGAGATCCCAGCAATACGCCTATATACTCACTTAATGGCCCAGAAATCGCTGTGTATCCTTTAATAGATCAGTCCCCCCCTCTCTCTTGCATTAGCTGCAGCAATTGCCATATCTTTCTATAAAAAGACTGAGTAAAGTAGAAACTAATTATCCGGCTATTGTTTGATATTCTTTCCCTGGGAACATTAGTTGCTTGTGGGCGTCTGTGTTTAGAATCAGCTGCCACCTTGTCTGTCAAGAGAAATTAGTACATCCTGCCTTGGGCCAGAGAGAAATTCTCATTATTGTAGGGCCAGGAAGACAGTGGAATTAGTAAATGTATGGAGGGGGTACAGACCCTTTTTGGCCAATTACTTGAGGCTCCTAGGCAGACATCATATCTGGCAATTGGGCTCCTAATTATCTTATGGAACGTGGCTTCTTCCAATCTGCATTGAATGCTGTCCCAGAGGACAGGAGGGTACGGGAGCCGAGAGCAGAATCTAGGTTAAACTAGTTAGATTAGTTAGGACCCTGCTAAAAGTGTCAACCTTGACGTGGTGATAGGCTTACAAATCTTTTGGATAACATCTTTTATACTATAGAAAGTCTGGGATTTCTAATGTACTGTAACAGTTAAACCAACATGTATAGCACAGGCTGTAAAAGAAGTTATTTTGATTTGAGCAACAAATTCTGAAAGGCGCGATATGGTATTGGCAACACAAGTTGTACGAAAAGGGATGTAATATCTGTTTTTAGTAATATACATTATTGCTAATTGACTGCCTGAGGAACTGTTTAAATACCGATGTGATATTCATAAATCATACAATTTTACCCACGTCCATCAACAAAACCATTCCAACCAATATAGCCACACCCACTTTAATGCGGCAGCAGAAATAATCAAGGGTGGCGTTCAAAAGTTTGGCTCAGGCAGCAAAAACCCTAGAAGTGCCCCTGCTTCCCGTTGTGTTGTATTCCTTTGTATCAGCACATAATTATATTCACCGAGTTTCAGAGATCAGTGCATTTTCCTTTATATTTACATGGTAGACTTGGGGGTCTTCTGGCCCAACTTCCCCAGAGAGAGAGCATGAGAAAGCAAAAGATCAGCTCTTTGATCCACCATTAGCTCTGTAATATCAATATAAACTAGACATGTCTTACAACTTAATCCATATCTCCTCTATGACATAACCTGTGGCCAGTGTCAGATAGTCTGCTGACTGCTGCTTGTCTTGGCCTTCTTCAAATCAAGTCCACTGCAAGCGCTTACTGTCTGTCAGTATTTGTATCTGTCAGTATGTGTTTGTATATATTGTGTGTACGTCATTACATAACACTAATATATGTAATGTACAGCAGAGCAGCACTGCACGGTAAGACTTATGTGTGTCGGAATTTGTCTGTGACAGGGGTGTGTAAGGGTGTGTAGTAGGTGTGTAAGGGTATGGGGTGGGTGTGCAAGGTGTATAAGAGTGTATGGTGGGTGTGTAAGGGTGTGGGATGTGTGGTGGGAGTCTAAGGGTGTGGGGTTGTGTGTGAGGGTGTATGGTGGGTGTGCATGGGTGGGGGGGTGTGTAGGGTGTGGGGTGGGTGTGTAGGGTGTGGTGTGGGTGTGTAAGGGTGTGGGGTGGGTGTGAGGGGGTTTGGGGGGGGTGTGAGGGTGTATGGTGGGTGTGTAATGGTGTGAGGTGGGTTTGTAAGGGTGTGAGTGTATGTGTGAGGGGGTAAGGGTGTGTGGTGGGGTGTGAGTGTTGTATGGTAGGTGTGTAAAGGGTGAGGTAGGTGTGGGTGTGCAAGGGTGTATGGGGGGGGTGGGTAGGGATGTGGGTGTGGTGGGTGAGGGTGTGTGTGGTAGCATGTAAGGGTGAGGGGTGTGTGTGGTGGGTTGTGTAAGGGTGTAGTAGTTTGTAGGGTGTGGGGTGGGTGTGCAAGGGTGTGTAAGTGTGTATGGTAGGTGTGTAAGGGTGTTGGGTGTGTGGTGGGAGTTAAGGGTGTGGGGTGTGTGTGAGGGTGTATGGTGGGTGTGTATGGGTGTGGGTGGTGTGTAAGGGTGTGGGGTTGTGTGTGTGTGTGTGTGTGTGAGGGTGTTTGGTTGTGTGTGTGTGTGTGTGTGGGGGTATGTGTGTGTGTGTGTGTGAGGGTGTATGGTTGGTGTGTAAGGGTGTGGGGGGGTGTGTGTAAGGTGTGGGGTGGTGTGAGGGTTTATGTAAGGGGTGAGGGGTGTGTAAGGGTGTGTAGTAGGTGTGTAAGGGTATGGGGTGGGTGTGCAAGGGTGTATAAGAGTGTATGGTGGGTGTGTAAGGGTGTGGGGTGTGTGAGGGTGTGTGGTGGGCGTGTAAGGGTGTGTGGTGTGTGTGTGGTGGATGTGTGATGGGTGTGTAAGGGTGTGAGGGGTGAGGAAGGGTGTAGGGTGGGTGTGTGTGGGTTTATGGTGGGTGTGTAAAGGTGTGTGGTGGGGGTGTAAGGGTGTGTGAGGGTGTGTGGTGGGTGTGTGAGGGAGTGGGGTGGGTGTGTGAGGGTGTTAGGTGGGTGTGTCAGGGTGTATGGTGGGTGTGTACAGGTGTGTGTCAGGGTGTAAGGGTGTGTGAGGGTATGTGGTGGGTGTGTGAGGATGTGTGGTGGGTGCGTGAGGGTGTTGGGTGTGTGTGTGAGGGTGTGGGGTGGGCGTGGAGGGCTGATTCACAACTTTAATTTGCGGGACTGTGACAGGTAAAAAAAAACTTTTTAAAGGACAATTAAACTCACCTCCCCCTCTCTCCATTTTTTCCTCTCATTAGCAGGGTGAGGACCTAAAACGCTAAGTCCTAACTCCTGGGTACATTACCTAATGGCAGAACTTACTGACACTAACTTTGTTATAACTTTGCCAGGGTTACCTACCTGACTGCAATCCTGCGATGCAGTGAAACCCGTGTGAGACTTACTGCATCATGGTTTATGTCTCCATTTATTAGGCATTAAATTTTGCCCTACAAGGTAGCGAAAAACTTAACTAAGCTTATATTAAATAGGGTGCGCTATGATATATCCATAAATGATGCACTGCTAAAAATTATTGTAAATCCTGCACTAACCCGATAATACATCATGTAACGTGGGCTGTACACTAATTCGGCCAGATGGCGGATATTATAGCATCGCCCTGTTAGTGTTCCGGTCCCCGACGGTATCGGGGCTTTATCGTTACTGTGTGTACCCAGCTTAATACTTAGTTATAATTAGCACAGCATTTAGCTTCAGGGGACATGGGTCAGATTGCTAATAAGCAACCCATACATTTGTATTATTATTATATTATTTTGTGACTTATTTGATTTACATATTAGTTAGAAAGTCAAGTGTTGGTGTCCCAGTTAATGACCCCATCTTTACTGATGCCTGTGAAGCCCATACCTATAGGCCATGTAACGGGGACATATCCGACTATAAAACCCATTAAAAGATCACCGTTCCAGTCTTTACTGACCCCATCTTTACTGATGCCTGTGAAGCCCATACCTATAGGCCATGTAACGGGGACATATCCGACTATAAAACCCATTAAAAGATCACCGTTCCAGTCTTTCAGCAATTAAATTGAAAACAAATTGTACCTCTTGTAAATTCCTGGTAGATCATCCATGAGAACACTATAAAGTTGTTTGACGAACCTTGTAACAATAGATTGATTCTTTTTTTATAGTATGGGTGGGAAGATCCTACATTCCAGACACTGTCCCTTTAATTTGATCTATTTTGTCAATAAACAAGGAGATGCTAGATAGCTGCCTTGTCTATCCCGTATGTAGCAAGAGAAAAAGCTTCACCAATGTCCAAATCTGGCTACACTCAAGAGTTTAGCTACTTGGTTTTAATGGTTACAGGACTGGATTTATCAGCCCCTTCAAAGCAAGGCTGTGTTAGAAAAATGTATTTAAATGGACCAGAAAACCCTAAGGACAACAATGGGAGGTAGGAGAAAATTATTTCTACCTCCTATTTTTCTTACCACTCAGCAGAGCAGCTAAAGGTCAACAATGCCTGGCCGAGCACTCATACACTAACCGATAAAAGCGCAACCGCATACACTTACCGATAAAAGCGCAACCGCATACACTTACCGATAAAAGCGCAACCGCATACACTTACCAATAAAAGCGCAACCGCATACACTTACCGATAAAAGCGCAACGAACGCCGAAACAGGCGTTCGTACTAAACCATGCATAGTGGGATGGGCCCCGCGTTCGCACTTGTGTACGAAGCTAAAGGCCAAGATAGCACCACCAATGGGAATGAATTGGTCAAACAACAATCAATCAAAGTGTTAAAAAAGTCGCAGTCATTTAATTCATATACCCTTCAGGAATTAGACTCCATGCAATTAATTTACTGCAATTTCTGCAAAAAAACTGTTTATTTACAGTTAATTAACTGTGTGGAGTCTCCTTCCTGTGTACATGGAACAATCAAATGAATCAACTGAATAAATAGCTTGGGCTGATGAAATGAATGATAACATTGTAATTGGCTCAGTAGTGTATGGGAATTACAGCCGTAACACTGTTATTTAAGCTGGACGGATCTACAACCTACTGAGCAACTATAACCTATTGAAGGCATGGCCACACTGCGCCGCAAACGTGACCGCACATGCAATCGCACGCGTTTGCACATGCATTTTTTCATTTGACATACGTAATCGCATGCGGTTGCGTATCGGAATCGCAGTCACATGTGTTGCTGCAACTGCGGTTTTAGAAAAAACCGCATGCATAAACGCAAACAAACTCGCTTTTTAGTTTTGTCCGTGTGCGATTGCGTTGCAGTGTGGCCGTGCCCTAAAAGGGTATCTATATTCTAAAACATTTAATTTTCAAAAAATATTATTTGTATGCAGTAAGATCCCGCTGCTTCAAAACTTTTTTCGGATTTTAAATCTATGCTATAGATCCTGAGAAATCATAATTTTAATCACAGCATTTACAGGGAAAGACCTGTCACTCCAGGAGCAGAGATTGTAATATGGGACCCATTAATGACCTCTTATTAGGATCTTTAGCTGCCTCCAGCAACACTTTTTACAACAATTATTAGAATCAGCAGAGAAAAGAAGACGGGGAGGGAGATGTGGAAGCAGAGCTGTGTCCATGGTGAGGCTGTGCAGAACTTATAAGTGTCGCAGACACTACAAGAAGGCAGTGAGTAAGGGGTACTCACTTAACATTAATAATTTAATGACAAAGCAACACAGATGAATATGTGAGTACCAACATTTTACTTCTTTCAAATTGTAGTTTCAGAAATTGTAAAGTTGTTTGAGTGAGTATAGTGACTTTATTAAGGTTTGTACACAGTCTTTTGCCCGCAGTCTCAAAGGTACAATTGTCCAATGAGCAAATGACGGATAAATGGGCAGATCAACAAACAACTCAGAACGCATAAACATGGGCGATAATCTCCCACGGCTGTTCGATCACGGGTGCGCATCACTAGTACAGAAAGCCATGATGGGAATGGAAGCAGAATTCTGTATTGTCTGGAATGGGAATTGCTGGGTAAGTGGAGGAGAAAATAAACAAGAGGCAATTAAAATCTAAACATGCAGGATACTGAAGAATAATAACACACTAGGACTCTGATCACTGTGACCCTGTCAATCATCCACCAGGATTTCAATGCTCTGAAGAGCCAGAAGCTGTTTTGCTGGTAGTTTGGTTAAAAGACCATAATAGCACCCACGGTAATATTAGTAGATGGATGTCTGGTTTACGGGATATCAAATTTACAATTACAATGGCCACACCTAGAAAAATATTTCATCTGATCTCCTTATAACAAAGCGACAACAATAACCTGACATCAACACCGGCACCAAACTAATAGCCATAGATAAATCTTCAGGTGTTCCCTGGCTACCACTATAAACAGAGGTGGGGCTCACACCTGTTCTTTCCATACAGTACCTTAATGGTAAATGTATCAACTACTTCACTACTGCATCCTAGGCTTGCAAGGGTTTGACTAGAAAATAAATTACTGGACTCGAATTTAAGGTGAATTTATAGACCAGGGCCTGAAGGGGTTAATATTCTAATTTGCTATTGACTATGGCACACACATAGGCTAAAGGCACCCGTGTGGCAGTCATGTGCTGCCATTTAGTTACCACATTAGCATTTGAAATGCAATTCTCTATACTCATTTGGTTTGGGCTTGGAACAACAGAGGGCGCCATAGCACTGACAGCAGGACATAGTCCATTCTCCATATAGGCTGGTTTATACAGTAAAGTGACGTTGAATATACAATTTATAGATATTTATAGGGCCATTCAGGAATAGCCACTATCTCCCCAGTAAGACAATGTACCAGCTGTTTGCTGTCTTTCACGTTAAAGAGTCATGGCGGTTGCGTGATCCTCTTTTTGCGTATAACCGCAGCCACCATTATCGGTATTGAATGTTTGAAGTTCGGAAAGGTTTTGGTTTCGAAAAGTTCAGAGGAAATTTAAAACTGTCAGTTTAGAATGGGAACTGTAGCAGGAACTAGACATTACCTGGCCCCCAGCAAACCTACAAAGGGGTCCCCTTACCCTCTTTATCTTCAGCCATCGGGGCATATTTAAGGTTATTTGCGATACCGCGGGTTATCGTAACAGTACAACAAAGTGAATCTATACGGCCGTGATCAGACGTTGACAAATAAACGTTTGTAAATATATGAACGTTCCTTCATACAAAATACGCGTATTGCATGGGCAATCGTAAATAATCGTCATAGTAAATTTGTAGATTTACGACCGCTATAGTCAATTTACGGCAATGGTCATTAAGGTCATTTTGTTCCAACATAGCGATAGCGGCTTTATAAATATAAAGTATATGCGGATCGATTGTTTCCTTTGTATAGCTGTGTCAGCAAACGCATGACCCGATTCCATCTGAATTTCACATTTTATGCCTAAAATATAAATCTAGAGTGCAACATGGCTGATTAACAATTGTCATTCAGTGCAGCCTGCAGCATGTATCTATTGAAATAACACATTAGATAAGCATCAGGTAGATTTTACATGTCTGTCTTAGGGTGGGTATACACGAAGGGGCTATTTGTCTTGACCGAGCGATCGCTACGAGCGGTCGGTTGTGGCTATAGATGCTGCAGCCGAGAGTTCGTGCAACCGATCGTGCGGTTCCACCTCACGATCGGCCATGATCCACCGACGCATCCAATCGCCACGGCAGCGGCCGTAAGTGGCACTGATTTTACGGCCCAGTCAAAAACATCTGCACTTGTGGACCCAGCCTTAAAATGAAACAAATTTGCACCTGGATAGGCTGAGAGATTTAAATTGAAATGCGTCTATATCTATAGTTTCCTAAATGTGTTGGCGATTTAAAAAGAAGTGTAATAATAACAGGCAGCTGCCTCAATAAATTCCCCCTGGTCTGACAGCTCTGCATACAGACAGAAATCCACGGTCATATTTCATGCAGCTAACTGGAATATTCAAAGTCAGTTGAATTTTGTGCTGTCCAGCATAGATCGCAGGCAGAATGGATGCAGAATTGGATATCCTCCAGAAATGCCTCCAGGAAATGTGAGAGGGTCGAGCAGGCGTAGACAGAAATCCCTAATCACACATGTTATTTATAAATCAACTTCAGAAAGTGCAGTGCCAGAGAAACCCAATCTTACCAGCTACACTCGGATCCTTCAAAGCCTCCCCCACCCTCCCAGGAAATACAAAGAAGCTGAGGTCCACTATTTTAGAAAAGTTCTATGGAATTTAGGGATTCCTGCCATATGCACTGCCATATTTTTGCTAAACTTACAAACGTACTGAACCCTCATCAGCTAAAATGTAGTTTTATTACTTGGATACTTTGGATACTTACCGGTATTAATGAGCAAATTAAATATGGAACATTATCACAATTTTGAGCTGGGTCTCTCCTTAAAGGGGAATGCTGGGTAATAATCACAGAGACCAGGGTTCCAAGCCAAATTCCCTCTATGACATGCAAGGAAATGTCTGGTAGGGAGAGGTGACATAGGAAATGTTGGCTTTGGTGTGGTGTAGTAACTATCACTGTGCCAGAGACCACAGTAATGTTGTTATGGATGCAGGATACATTGACAATAAATCTAGTTGGAAGTGCTTTCTAGCTTTGGTCAATCCTGAAATGAATCTTGGGAAAGATACCTCCACATTTCGCTTCCTGGTAATTAATTCCGATGAGAAAGTTATTGTCGGTCTTCAACTACAGTGCTAGTGACAACACAAGTCAATATAATTGACAGTGAAATGATGATACGCACCTATATGTGTAATATGGACATTGGTCAGTTATAATCGATTAGTAAGATCATCATTGGGTGTGTAGCTTTAGGCTGGGTACACACGGGCAGATTTTTCAGCCCAATTGACCGATACTTCCATGTATTGATTGATTGGGCCGAAAAATCTGTACCTCTTTCAGCCGCAGCCACCGATGTTGATCGCCCGTTCGTCCGGATCGAACATGGCGTAAATCATGGCCGACCCTGCGGTTCCCTATGGGACCGCACAATCAGTCGCATGAACTGTCGCCACGGCCACTATTGCCGCGACCGACAGACGTTTGTCCATGCCGAGCACTCTCTCGTAGCAAATGCCCGTTTGAGACAAATAGTCCCCTCGTATGTACCCACCTTTAGAAACAATTAATTTGCCAGTTGTTAAAATCCATTAATGATCATTAATAGTCCTGATGTTAAAGAGGCCTCCCTTCCCAGTAACATCCAGCCAATAGACTATCAGGAGCTGATGCAATAAAAGGTGCAAAAATCTGCCTGTTCTATTAATCGTTGGCAGCCAATCAGCTTTTATTTAACTGAAGTGTGTATACATGGCCGTTTTTCCCAATAGTCTTGCACTTTGTCAGCTGGGATGGCCATTTGGTCAGGGTTCATTGATGCTCCCCCTGGCAGATCGGGGAAATGAGCCCTGACCAAACGGGCATTTTGCCTGACAAAGTGCCCATACACTGTACGATTATTGGGCGAAATGGCCATGCATACACATCGTGCGTCGCAGGTCAGCCTCTGCAATCGCACATGTGTATGAACCATAAGCCAGTTAAAAGCTAACATCTAATTGGCTGCTGCAATTTAATAACACAGGCAAACTTTTACAAGTCTTATTGCATAAGCTCCTTGGTCTAGATTAGTGCTGTTAGTGACTCATCTGTATTTGCCATTGTGTGGATAGTGAACCATTATAACACATATTTGTGTTTAATTCATGCTAAGCCAAACATGTCATGTAGGGCAGGGTTCTAAATCTGCCCATAGGCACAGGTGGATTAACCACTAAATGAGTCATTATGCTCAAAAGAGAAAAACACTTTTACTTAAATCTATCTTTAAAGGAGAACTGTAGACACATCCAGTAATTCACTAGGGTTTAGAGGATGGGTTGGTTTAAAGGAAAGAGACGAACAGTCATGTAAAGCATATTTGAAGTATATTTCTACATGCAAATATCCATAATATTTCTTGTTCACTTATATATAGAGGATAAGTGGTTATTCACCTAATTAAGGAGACTGCAAAATGTTCAGAAGTATCTTTATAATGGCATGCAATCCCAGCAATCCTTATCATTGGGATGTCCACTGGCTGGCCAATTATTCAGTTAGCTATAGAGGCTTCCACAGAATCACATGGTGTGGTTTAAGTGAGGTCCAGGCCTTCTTCAAAATGAGCCAATGGGGGACTTTGACTTACAAGCTTTATACACTAGAGTGTTTAAATTGATTACAGGACTAATATCAAGAAACTGAAAACCAACCCCCTGTCTGCTTTGGACCATTAGTGTGCAGCAGTCCAATGGATCCCAGTGGAACAAACCCCAGTGATCCACAATGTGGCACTAGGGACAGGTACTGCCTATACTAAATCATTTTAGAAACGTTAAAGAAGGATAGACCTTTCTGAAGCCCAGTACATAACCAATTGTTTTTTTTAATTGTTTAACATTAAAGTAAAAGGCCAGATCATGTAGAGTGTAGGTCTAGTGGTACCAGATCATGCAGCAGTTTCTTTTTTATTGGTTAATGTTCTATAGCCAACTTCCTGTTATTGGGGAAGTGAAGCCAATCTCCAGCGAGCATCCGAAGGAAACTGAAGAGGTGTCCAGAAAGCCAATCAAGGAGTGAGAACCAGCCAGTATGCTTACAGTGTGAGAGGGGCACAGTACTTGATAGAGATCCCAGCAATACGCCTCATATACTCACTTAATGGCCCAGATAATCGCTGTGTATCCTTTAATAGATCAGTCCCCCCCTCTCTCTTGCATTAGCTGCAGCAATTGCCATTATCTTTCTATAAAAAGACTGAGTAACTGTAGAAACTAATTATCCCGGCTATTGTTTGATATTCTTTCCCTGGGAACATTAGTTGCTTTGTGGGCGTCTGTGTTTAGAATCAGCTGCCACCTTGTCATGTCAAGAGAAATTAGTCATCCTGCCTTGGGCCAGAGAGAAATTCTCATTATTGTAGGTGCCCAGGAAGACAGTGAGAATTAGTAAATGTATGGAGGGGGTACAGACCCTTTTTTGGCCAATTACTTGAGGCTCCTAGGCAGACATCATATCTGGCAATTGGGCTCCTAATTATCTTATGGAACGTGGCTTCTTCCAATCTGCATTGAATGCTGTCCCAGAGGACAGGAGGGGTACGGGAGCGAGAGCAGGATAGAACAGTACAACTGCAGGGTGACAATTGCAATGACGATAGCACTGTGTTATTATTAACTTCTGCTAATTGTGTCTGAAGCAATGAGTGGTTGGTAGAGTCCTATATCCATGTTTTGCACAATGCATTTAAAGGAACTGAGAATAATCATTATGTTCTTTGTGTATGTTTTATATAAACCAAAACTATGAGGATGTCCTCCTCGCCACAGAAAAATAAAAAGGTGTCAGTAGAGGTTTTTATTGGGCTCCATAACATTAAACACCTTCATAAACACTAGTTACTATTGTGCTGCCTTCAGTGCCACTCCTTTCATTGAAGTATTCATCCGCCCATAGCAAGGTGCTTACTTCAGCTACTGCCAGAAGCTGCTCTGAGCACAGACAATCAAAGCAATGCACCAAATATGTTTAATGCCATTTAATCACAGACCATATCATATTTAAATAATGACTAGAGATGGACACAAAACCGAATTCGAACTATTTAAACAAGTTCGTTTTTCCGGACTCGAGGCCATCTCTAATAATGATGTTTGGTTAGATGGAGTGCAATTTGTTTAATTGTTCTGACATGGTTATCAATGTTCCCTTTAACCTTATTTACGGTGGCTCAGTAGTTAGCACTGAGTCCTGAGTTCAATTCCACCCTTGGACACATCTGCAAGGAGTTTGTATGTTCTCCCCACGATTGTGTGGGTTTCCTCTGGGCACTCTGGTTTCCCCACAATCATAAAGACATACTGATAGGTTGTATGTACCAAATAAATTAGTTGTCTATGCACATGTGCAAATACGATGCGCACGCGCATAGACTACAGAGTCCATTGGGGCCTTTCAGATGAAGCGGCGGAGCGAGTGATCGGTAAGTTCCTTCCCTGCTTCTGAAGGTTTTAATTGTAGAACGGGAGGTATGACGCATCTTCTTTACCTCCCGTTCTTTAATAAAACTGAATAGAAAAAAGGGGTTTTTACCAGTGGAGATACCCTTTAATACAAAATGCTGCAGGTCCTGCAAAAGCTTAAACCCACACTAACCCAATACTACATCAGCAAGTGTGGATTTAAAGGGGAAGTTCAGTGCAAATACATAAGCTTTTAAGAAAAAAGAGCAGTATTTTTCCATCCTAATGACCTTAATCTGCCAATTCAGCATTGTGTCTGTGTATAAATAAATGCTTATGAAATACTGACTTCCTGTTTGCAGGACCCCTAATAGAGACCGTTATGGTTTTGCCCTTGACCCAGCGCCTGGGTTTATTCAGTTGCTCAGATCTGAGCATGTTTGACCCATCCAACAGCCAATCAGTAGAAATTACTGTTAGGAACATTCCAAGGAAGTGGTGCATCCTGGGAAGAAGAAGGACCGTTAGAACCTGAAATGTCAGCTCACTAATGTCAACAGGAGGGAACAGCAAAGGGTATGAAATCAACTGATTTTTCAAAATGGGAGAGAATATGTAGAATAACTAAGAAGGCATTACACCAACTAACAATTTAACAAATATTGATCATTTCCACTGAACTGTCCCTCTAACTCCTTTTTACCCAACAGCGGAGAGAATTACATTTCCCTGTTAGTGTAGTAACTTCCCCATGACTGTATATAAATATACCTTAGTGAGCTCATATGCTGATATATTCTTTGTGCTTGTGCATTTCAAGTCTATTTCTGTATAAAGGGATCGCCAAGTGTTGTGTACTCAGATATCTGCTTGCAAATTTGCTGACTCCTCGTACTTACAGATTTATGACCTCCCCCGCGACATTGATGGAGTATTGTTCTTTCTTTTCTAATATTCATATTAATAGACTTGTGAGATGGAATAGGCAAAAAAAACCATTAATTCTCAGAGGCATCATATTCAACTAAGCCTTATTTAGAAGATACAAAGCTAATCAATGAATGAGAGCTATTTTTATCCTGGTGTAGTTTAGCCTTGTTAACATTAAACACATATTACTCTTATTAAATAGTACCCACTGTATTCCAAGAATGGCATTAATGATAATCTTAAATCACAGGCTGTGGTGCTGAGTCAGATATTAAACAGCAAATAAATCTGAGTCCTCGCTAGGGATGGACGAACTTTCAAAAGTTCAGTCCTTTTTCGAACGTATGAACTATATGGAAAGTTCAAAAGTTCGAAAACGGACCCATTAAATTCAATGGGAGTCAAATAGTTCGAAAGAAAATACAATTGAAAAAGTTCGAATGAAATACAATTAAAATATCAATGGTAACTGTGGGACCTGGGAAATGGTCTGGGGAACATATTCGAATATCCAGGACTTTTCGAAAAATCGGTTTTACTCTTACGTGCGCTAATTTCGAGCTCTGCGCTCAAACATTCGATTATTATCCCATAAACGACTTGCAGATTCAATGATAATCCCACAAACGATTCGCAGATTCGAGGGCTACCGAACGTTTCGAGGTTTACAGAAGTATTTAGGGCTATCTCCATCGCCTGCATCATGGAATATACCTTCGTATATATCACTTGCATATATAGACATTTTATTCACATATTTGTTTAATCGATATTTACTCGCGTATTGTTATATAGACATTTTACTCGCATATTCGATTATTCGATATTTACTCGCGTATTGTTATGTAGACATTTTACTCGCATATTCGATTATTCGATATTTACTCGCGTATTGTTATATAGGAAATTTACTCGCATATTCGATTATTGGATATTTACTCGCGTATTGTTATATAGACATTTTACTCGCATATTCGATTATTTGATATTTACTCGCGTATTGTTATATAGACATTTTACTCGCATATTCGATTATGCGATATTTACTCGCGTATTGTTATATAGACATTTTACTCGCATATTCGATTATTCGATATTTACTCGCGATGTTTTTATATAGACATTTTACTCGCATATTCGATTATTGGATATTTACTCGCGTATTGATATAGACATTTTACTCGCATATTCGATTATTCGATATTTACTCGCGTATTGATATAGACATTTTACTCGCATATTCGTTATTCGATATTTACTCGCGTATTGTTATATAGACATTTTACTTCGCATATTCGATTATTCGATATTTACTCGCTAGTGTTATATAGACATTTTACTCGCATATCGATTATTGATATTTACTCGCGTATTGTTATATAGACATTTTACTCGCATATTCATTATTCGATATTTACTCGCGTATTGTATATAGACATTTTACTCGCATATTCGATTATTCGATATTTACTCGCGTATTGTTATATAGACATTTTACTCGCATATTCGATTATTGGATATTTACTCGCGTATTGTTATATAGACATTTTACTCGCATATTCATTATTGATATTTACTCGCGTATGTTATATAGACATTTTACTCGCATATTCGATTATTGATTTTACTGCGTATGTTTATAGACATTTACTCGCATATCATTATTGATATTTACTGCGTATGTTATATAGACATTTTACTCGCATATTCGATTATTGGATATTTACTCGCGTATTGTATATAGACATTTTACTCGCATATTCAATTATTGGATATTTACTCGCGTATCGTTATATAGACATTTTACTCGCATATTCGATTATTGGATATTTACTCGCGTATTGTTATATAGACATTTTACTCGCATATTCATATTCGATATTTACTCGCGTATTGTTATATAGACATTTTACTCGCATATTCGATTATTCGATATTTACTCGCGTATTGTTATATAGACATTTTACTCGCATATTCGATTATTGGATATTTACTCGCGTATGTTATATAGACATTTTACTCGCATATTCGATTATTCGATATTTACTCGCGTATGTTATATAGACATTTTACTCGCATATTCATTATTGGATATTTACTCGCGTATGTTATAGACATTTTACTGCATATTCGATTATTGGATATTTACTCGCGTATTGTTATATAGACATTTTACTCGCATATTCGATTATGGATATTTACTCGCGTATTGTTATATAGACATTTTACTCGCATATTCGATTATTGGATATTTACTCGCGTATTGTTATATAGACATTTTACTCGCATATTCGATATATTATTTACTCGCGTATTGTTATATAGACATTTTACTCGCATATTCGATTATTGATATTTACTCGCGTATGTTTATAGACATTTTACTTGCAATATTCGTTTATTCGATATTTACTCGCGTATGTTATATAGACTTTTACTCGCATATTCGATTATTGATATTTACTCGCGTGTTGTTAATAGACATTTTACTCGCATATTCGATTATTCGATATTTACTCGCGTTGTTTATTAGACATTTTACTCGCATATTCGATTATTCGATATTTACTCGCGTGTTTGTTATATAGACATTTTACTCGCATATTCGATTATTGATATTTACCGCGTATTGTTATATAGAACATTTACTCGCATATTCGATTATTGGATATTTACTCGCGTATTGTTATATAGACATTTTACTTCATATTCGATTATTGGATATTTACTCCGCGTATTGTTATATAGACATTTTACTCGCATATTCGATTATTGGATATTTACTCGCGTATTGTTATATAGACATTTTACTCGCATATTCGATTATTGGATATTTACTGCGTATTGTTATATAGACATTTTACTCGCATATTCGATTTTGATATTTACTCGCGTATTGTTATATAGACATTTTACTCGCATATTCGATTATTGGATATTTACTCGCGTATTGTTATATAGACATTTTACTCGCATATTCGATTATTTGATATTTACTCGCGTATTGTTATATAGACTTTTACTCGCATATTCGATTATTGGATATTTACTCGCGTATTGATATAGACATTTTACTCGCATATTCGATATTCGATATTTACTCGCGTATATTGTATAGACATTTTACTCGCATATTCGATTATTGGATATTTACTCGCGTATTGTTATATAGACATTTTACTCGCATATCGATTATTCGATATTTACTCGCGTTTGTTATAAGACATTTTACTCGCATATTCGTTTATTCGATATTTACTCGCGTATGTTATATAGACATTTTACTCGCATATTCGATTATTGGATATTACTCGCGTATTGTTATATAGACATTTTACTCCATATTCGATTATCGATATTACTCGCGTATTGTTTATATAGACATTTTACTCGCATATTCGATTATTCGATATTTACTCGCGTATTGTTATATAGACATTTTACTCGCATATCGATTAGGATATTTACCGCGTATTGTATATAGACATTTACTCGCATATTCGATTATTCGATATTTACTCGCGTATTGTTATAGACATTTTTACTCGCATATTCGATTATTGGATATTTACTGCGTATTGTTATATAGACATTTTACTCGCATATTCGATTATTCGATATTTACTCGCGTATTGTTATAAGACATTTTACTCGCATATATTCGATTATTCGATTTTACTCGCGTATGTTTATAAGACATTACTCCATATTCGATTATTGGATATTTACTGCGCTATTGTTATATAGACATTTACTCGCATATTCGATTATGATATTTACTCGCGTATTGTTTATAAGACATTTACTCGCATATTCGATTATTGATATTTACTCGCGTATTGTTATATAGACATTTTACTCGCATATTCGATTATCGATATTTACTCGCGTATTGTTATATAGACATTTTACTCGCATATTCGATTATTGGATATTTACTGCGTATTGTTATATAGACATTTTACTCATATTCGATTATGATATTTACTCGCGTATTGTTATAAGACATTTTACTCTGCATATTCGATATTTGATATTTACTGGTATGTATATAGACATTTTACTCTCATATTCGATTATTTGATATTACTCGCGTATTGTTATATAGACATTTTACTCGCATATTCGATTGATTATTGATTTTACTCGCGTTGTTTATATAGACATTTTACTCGCATATTCGATTATTCGATATTTACTCGCGTATTGTTATATAGACATTTTACTCGCATATCGATTATTCGATATTACTCGCGTATTGTTAATAGACATTTTACTCGCATATTCAATTATGGATATTTACTCGCGTAGTTTATAGACATTTTACTCGCATATTCGATTATTCGATATTTACTCGTATGTTATAAGACATTTTACTCGCATATTCGATTATTGGATTTACTCGCGTATTGTTATATAGACATTTTACTCGCATATTCGATTATTGGATATTTACTCGGTATTGTTATATAGACATTTTACTCGCATATTCGATTATTGGATATTTACCGCGTATGTTAATAGACATTTTACTCGCATATTCGATTATGGATATTTACTCGCGTATTGTTATATAGACATTTTACTCGCATATTCGATTATTGGATATTTACTCCCGTATTGTTTATAGACATTTTACTCGATATCGATTATTGGATATTTACTCGCGTATTGTTATATAGACATTTTACTCGCATATTCGATTATTGGATATTACTCGCGTGTTGTTATATAGACATTTACTCGCATATTCGTTTATTCGATATTTACTGCGTATTTATATAGACATTTTACTCGCATATTGTTATTCATATTTACTCGCGTATTGTTATATAGACATTTTACTCGCATATTCGATATTGGATTTACTGCGTATTGTTATATAGACATTTTACTCGCATATTCGATTATCGATATTTACTCGCGTATTGTTATATAGACATTTTACTCGCATATTCGATTATTCGATATTTACTCGCGTATCGTTATATAGACATTTTACTCGCATATTCGATTATTGGATATTTACTTGCGTATTGTTATATAGACATTTACTCGCATATTCGATTATCGATATTTACTCCGTATTGTTATAAGACATTTTACTCGCATATTCGATTATGGATATTTACTCGCGTATTGTTAATAGACATTTACTCGCATATTCGATTATTCGATATTTACTCGCGTATTGTTATAAGACATTTTACTCGCATATTCGATTATTCGATATTTACTCGCGTATGTTTTTATAAGACATTTTACTCATATTCGATTATTGGATATTACTGCGTATTGTTATAGACATTTTACTCGCATATTCGATTATCGATATTTACTCGCGTATTGTTATACAGACATTTACTCGCATATTCGTTATTCGAATTTACTCGCGTATTGTTATATAGACATTTTACTCGCATATTCGTATTCGATATTTATCGCGTATTGTTAGACAGACTTTTACTCCATATTCGATTATTGGATATTTACTCGCGTATTGTTATATAGACATTTTACTCTCATATTCGATTATTGATATTTACTCGCGTATTGTTATAAGACATTTTACTCTCATATTCGATTATTGATATTTACTCGCGTATTGTATATTAGACATTTACTCTCATATTCGATTATTTGATATTTACCGCGTATTGTATATAGACATTTTACTCGCATATTCGATTATTGATATTTACTCGCGTATTGTTATATAGACATTTTACTCAGTATTCGATTATGATATTTACTCGCGTATTGTTATATAGACATTTTACTCGCATATTCGATTATTGGATATTTACTCGCGTATTGTTATATAGACATTTACTCGCATATTCATTATGTATTTACCGCGTATGTTATATAGACATTTTACTCGCTATTCGATTATTCGATATTTACTCGCGTATTGTTAATAGACATTTTACTCCATATTCGATTATTGGTATTAATCGCGTATTGTTATAGACATTTACTCGCATATTATCGATATTGGATATACTCGTGTATGTTTATAGACAATTTTACTCGCATATTCGATTATTGGATTTACTCGCGTATTGTTATATAGACATTTTACTCGCATATTCGATTATTGGAATTTACTCGCGTATTGTTATATAGACATTTTACTCGCATATTCGATATTGGATATTACTCGCGTATTGTTATATAGACATTTACTCGCAATTCGATTATGGATATTTACTCGCGTTATGTTATATAGACATTTTACCGCATATTCGATTATTGATATTATCGCGTATTGTTTATAGACATTTTACTCGCATATTCGATTATTCGATATTTACTCGCGTATTGTTATATAGACATTTTACTCGCATATTCGATTATTCGTTTACTCGCGTATTGTTTATACAGACATTTTACTCGATATTCGATTATTGGATATTTACTCGCGTTTGTATATAGACATTTTACTCGCATATTCGATTATTCGATATTACTCCGCGATTGTTATAAGACATTTTATCGATATTGTATTCGATATTTACTCGCGTATTGTTATATAGACATTTTACTGCATATTCGATTATTCGATATTTACTCGCGTATGTTATATAGAAATTTTACTCGCATATCGATTATTCGATATTTACTCGCGTATTGTTATAAGACATTTTACCGCATATTCGATTATTCGATATATTTACTGCGTATTGTTATATAGACATTTTACTCGCATATTCGATTTATGGATTTACTCGCGTATTGTATATAGACATTTTACTCGCATATTCGATTATTCGATATTTACTCGCGTATTGTATAAGACATTTTACTCCCATATTCGATTATTGGATATTTACTCGCGTATTGTTATATAGACATTTACTCGAATTCGATTATTCGATATTTACTCGGTATTGTATAAGACATTTTACTCGCATATTCGATTATTCGATATTACCGCTATTGTTATAAGACATTTTACTCATATTCGATTATTGATTTTTACTTGCGTTTTGTTATAGACATTTTACTCGCCATATTCGATTATTCGATATTTACTCGCGTATTGTTATAAGACATTTTACTCGCATATCGATATTCGATATTCTCGCGTATGTTATATAGACATTTACTCGCATATTCGATTATTCGATATTTACTCGCGTATTGTTATAAGACATTTTACTCCATATTCGATTATTGATATTTACTGCGTATGTTAATAGACATTTTACTCTCATATTCGATTATTGGATATTTACTCGGTATGTTATATAGACATATTTTACTCTCCATATTCGATTATTTGATATTTACTCGCGTATTGTTATATAGACATTTTACTCGCATATTCGATTATTTGATATTTACTCGCGTATTGTTATATAGACATTTTACTCGCATATTCGATTATTCGATATTTACTAGCGTATTGTTATATAGACATTTTACTCGCATATTCGATTATTGGATATTTACTTGCGTATTGTTATATAGACATTTTACTCGCATATTCGATTATTCGATATTTACTCGCGTATTGTTATATAGACATTTTACTCGCATATTCGGTTGATTCCTATTACTCGCATATTGTTTATAGACATTTTACTCGCATTTCGATTATTGGATATTTACTCGCGATTGTTATAGACATTTACTCGCATATTCGATTATTCGATATTTACTCGCGTATTGTTATATAGACATTTTACTCGCATATTCAATTATTCGATTTTACTCGCGTATTGTTATATAGACATTTTACTCGCATATTCGATTATTGGATATTTACTCGCGTATTGTTATATGACATTTTCACTCGCATATTCATTATTGATATTTACTCGCTATTGTTATATAGACATTTTACTCTCGCATATTCATTATTCGATATTTACTCGCGTATTGTTATTAGACATTTTACTCGCTATTTGTTTATTCGATATTACACTCGCGTTTGTTTATATAGACATTTTCCTCGCATATTCGATTATTCGATATTTACTGCGTATTGTTAATAGACATTTTACTTGCATATTCGTTTATTCGATATTTACTCGCGTGTTGTTATATAGACATTTTATTCGCATATTCGATTATTCGATATTTACTTGCGTGTTGTTATATAGACATTTTACTCGCATATTCAATTATTCGATATTTACTCGCGTATTGTTATATAGACATTTTACTCGCATATTCGTTTATTTCGATATTACCAAAATCGCGTATTGTTATATAGACATTTTACCCGCATATTCGATTATTCGATATTTACTCGCGTATTGTTATACAGACATTTTACTCACATATTCGTTTATTCGATATTTACTCGCGTATTGTTATATAGACATTTTACTCGCATATTCGATTATTCGATATTTACTCGCGTATTGTTATATAGACATTTTACCCGCATATTCGATTTTTCTGCATTCAATTATAATCCCCTCTTTCCATTGACTTTCTATATGCAATCCAGGCTCTAAAATCGAGCCTCGACAGTGAGTGTGTGTTATTTCACTATTAGTTAGCCTACAGACAACATGCCCAGCATGGAATGGCAGCGTGTGGATGTGGAGTACCTTACCAGGCGGGGGTACGACGGGATGCCAATTGGCACCCCCAATATAAAGGAGCCCAAAAGGCGCATTATGCGCCACTTGCAGAGTTTCAAATCCAGCCGACCACCTCACAACTTGAAGCGACAGACTTGAAGCGGCAGCGGCGTAACTACGTCCAGACCAATGTCCAAGGCAAGTATCACATTTATATATTAAATTTGATCTGTGATTGAGTTGTATAAAACACCACCTTTTGCACCCCTCTAATCAGGCGGTTCTGCAGCAGATCTTTCTGTCAAGCTCTGTCTATGTATAACCACTATATGAAGTTACTGCACTTTTCTTGTTACTTTTATAGCACTTGTGATTGGCGATAGGGCCTTGCAAACCGCCACAAACGATTGCGGGGCCTTTAGTGCTTTTCTCCTAAAGGACTCAAAGTGCATATGTTAGTTAATGTTAGTAAATTGTAATGTAACTGTTAGATAATGTTAGTAGATGTTAGTTAAAGGACAAGTACACACAAAAAATATTTACAATATTTATCTTTAATACAAAATTTGAAAGCTCTTTTTTCCTAAATGACTCATAATGCACATTTTTTTATTGTTAGTTAGTGTTAGTATTAGTAAATGTAACTGTTAGTTAATGTTAGTAAATGTTAGTTAAAGGACAAGTACACACGAAAAATATTGACATTATTATTTTTTATTTATTATTAATATTGTTTATTATTATTTATTATTATTATTTACTTGTTTATATATAAATTTGCCGATGAGGGATCTGTTTCTAGCAGTGAGGAGGGTGGATCACCCCCTGCTTTACCTCCTGCAGGCCCTGCAACACCCCCACCAAGGCCCCAGATAAGGCCTGCAGTTTCCCCTTCCCCTCCACCACCAGCACCAGGACGGGGACCATCACACCAGCACCAGCCAAAAAAATCACTGGTGCTTAGTTTACATTTAGTAAACCAGTTGAAACAGAGTGTGCTTCGTGCAAGGGAAAGCGGGGGTACGCGTCGTAGGAACAGCACCATTGAGTAACAGTAGACCCACTGCAGTTTGACAACATTATTGCAGAGCCAGGCAGGCTTGGCCCCACTGGACAGACCCCACACCCCATTGGCTTTTCTCCCTCAGAGTGTGCTTCGTGCAAGAGAAAGCAGGGAAGGGGTTACACTTCATGAAATATCTGTATGAGCTGGTATGTAAGACATGGTCAGAGTAGGTGACACCACAAAGGTACCTTGTGGAGTGAGAAACATGAGAGCAAGTATGGATTTTTGCATTGGGAACAATGTAGAAAAATTAGCCACAGAGTAGCTGTTGCGGTAGAGCATTTGTAATTTTACAGCTTGAATGCTGTAGAGCAAGGTAGGTAAATGGCCCTACCAATAGAAAAAATTAGCCATTTGCCAGCTAAGCCTCGAGGTGGAAAATGAGGCGGAAGGAGCAGTACGGGTGGCCAGGGGCATTTCCTCTCGGGTCCAGATCACCTAAATCCCCCTCCTCATCATCGGACGGCTGCTCTGCACTGTGATGCCCGGGTTCAGAAAGCATCATGGTGTCGGCGTCCTATTCTGCTCGGCAGCTAGTGCCCTGTCGAGTATGCCGCGCAGGGTGTGCTCAAGGAGGAACACCAGTGGGATGCTATGGTGGCATCATCACGGTTTACCATCCTGGTTGCCTCCTCAAATGGCGTGATCACACGGCAGGCATCCCGAATAAGCAGCCACTGCCTGGGTAAGAAAAATCCCATGTCCCAAGAGCCTGATCTAGCCTCATACTCATAAAAGAAGTCCATGATGGCTCGCCTCTGCTGGAGCAGCCTCAGCAGCATCATAAGTCTAGAGTTCCAGCGGGTGGGGGTGTCACAAATCAAGCGGTTCTGCGGCAGACCCTTCTGCTGCTGGAACTCGGCCAGACGCGCTGTGGCCCTGTATGACAGCGAAAACGTGTGCCAGGCAAGGAACATATGCAACTCTGCCCAAGCGAAGGGCAGACAGGATGTTGGGGCATTGTCACACACTACCTTGCCTATTGAGATGTAGTATGAGGTCAGCCACCTCTCAGCCTGCCCTTGAAGTGCTGCCAGCAACTCTGCCCCAGTGTAACAGAAGCTGTAACACTGCATGGCACCGTCTCACCTGGCATGAAGCATAAGCTCTGGGGGGGCACGGGGCTTTCTAGGAAGAGGACTCACCAGATGAGAAAGGGGGTGGGGGTGGAGACTGGTGTATCACCAATACGTGGTGGTACCACCATCTCACCACTTGTGCCGCGTCTCTGACGGCTAGCAGAATGGTCCACTGGGCTGTAAATGAGACATACCGCCCCTAGCCGTACTTGCTGGACCACGCGTCCATAGTAATGTGGACACACTTGCCCACACTGTGGTCCAGTGAAGCAGATATATTGCCCTGTAGATGGCTGTGCAGGGCTGGTACTGCCTTCTGGGCAAAGCACCTATGGCCAGGCACCTGCCACTATGGTGTGCCAATGGCCACAAACTCTCTGAACGCTGCACTGTCTACCAGGCTGAATGGTAGCAGCTGCACCGCCAGGAGTTTGGCTAAGCCGGCTGTGAGACGTTGAGCTTGGGGGGGACTGGGGGACAATTTCTCCGGGTAAGAGAGACCTGCCTTTTATCTGATGACCCAGAAGCAGTGTTAAGAGGCCTCTTAACACTGCGTGCTGGGGCCAAAGGCTGTCTCTCCTCCCTAACTTCCACCACGGAAGCAGCTGATGGGGCCGGAGGGGGAGGAGGAGGAATGGTGGCTACCTGGGCACGAGGAAGGGAATGCGTGAGTGCCTGCATGTACCCTGACCACTGCTCCCACCGGGCAAAGTGGTGGAGCATCATATGCCTCCTCATAGAAGAGGTGCCCAGAGTTGCTGCATTCTTCCCATGGCTAACACGTTGCAAGCACGGACTGCACACTGCAACCGTGTTGTCACCGGGAGCCAATGAGAAGAACTCCCATACAGCAGAGCCACCGGCACGCACAGGAGCAGAGGTCATCTGCCATTGTGGGGCACTGGCACCAGGTGGCATTGGTGCCATACCTCCACGAGCAGCACTAGGTGTACTAGACACACCGCCTCTGCCCCTACCCCTGACCCCAGTCCTGCCTCTGGATTCAGGCTCATGCTCGCACACTATCCTCCTCTCTCACTTGTGGCACCCATGAACGATCGGTGACCTCATCGTCCACTTCCACCTCCTCAATACTGGAGGCTGTGTTACTGCAGCAGCAGTATCTGGGAACTCACCCCCTACATTAGTTCCCTGGCTGCTGCGTGACATCATCAGTGCACAGCTCCTCCTCAAGCACACTAGCCCCACACATAGTGTGCGAAAACACATCCTGAGACTCCTCCTCCGGATCCCCGAAGGTATGCTTCATGTGGGCAACGAACTCCTGATAAAGAGGATCAGGGTCCATGCCCACAGTAGGAGCCTCAGGTGAGGAAGGAGCAGGCACAGTATCTACAGTGGCAGCTCAGCTGGGTAATCCACTCTACTACCCGCCTTCCTTGATCAGAAGGGATAGCCCTAGCGCGGCTATCCCTAAACATATTAGGTATAGACACCCGTCTTCCCTGCGAAAGGACAGGTAGCTCCTGGCCAGAGCCTTCAGTAGGCTCTCCCTCCACGTGCAGAAGCACCCCTGCTCCTGACTCTCCCTCTTGCCCTGTCCCTCTTGCCCTGCCAGGCACTTCCCTCTCCTAAATTTTTATCAAAAAAAACGTTACACGTGTGAATAAACACACTGGAGATTGTTAAAGACTGGAGTGCGCTATTTTTTGTGACTATGTAAGTCCTTAAAAGGACTGTTGGGTCTCAAGATGTGTGAATACAGGGGTGGGTAACAACAAGTGCTAAACCACCACACTGAAATCCACACACGGAAAGCTCAGAAAGCTCAAAAAGTGCAAAAATCTCTCTCCAACTCCTACACTGTCAGGTCTCCACTAAACACACTCCAACACACTGACAATATGGCACTGGTCACATTGCCTTTTATACCCAGGGGGCTGGAAATACTCAAATTAGCTGCCATTGGTTGATTTTGGACATGCGGGCATAATTTTTTTTTTAATTCGATAATTCTCGAATCCGCGAGCATCAAACGGTCGAACATTCGATAATTATCGAAAGTACGAAAAATATCGAGAAGTCCGGGTCCGTTCGAACTCCAATAGTTTGGCTCAAACTCGTGTTTGAGTTTTAGTCCATCTCTAGTTCTCCATAAGGGCTCAGTTCCAGATTAAACACATGCTCACCTTTCGAAGATGTTTCACATAGAAAGTCCCCTTAATAAACTACACAACGGAGCTTTACGCATCCTATACATGGGCTCGACATTTTGATTTGAACGCTCAAAATGTAGAAAACCTGTTTTTTGTTTTACCGATTGACTGCTTTACAAAGTGGAGCAGTTTATCGGAAAAGCAAAGATCGAGCCAGGCGGAAAAATCTTCCGCTTACCTCATCTTTTCCCTCTCTCTGCTGCAGAAGGATCGATGCCTCAAGGTAGGGAACTTCGAGCTGTTCTTCCGAAAGGATTTCCAATTGTTGCCCTTGATCATAAATCCGATCGGTAGAAAGTCTGACCGTGTACAGCTAGCTTTAATCAAGCCTTGGCTCTCCTCTGTTTTTAGAGATTTGGACTATTATAATTTGGAGGTGGCAGAGCCTCTTGCGTACAGGAAAAGTCAGATTATTTACATACACTATACAGCTGGAAAGGAAATTGTTTGGAATATTTTAGGAGGTTAGAATGAAAGTCTAATGATAAAGGTAGTTCAGGTGATTCCCTAGACAATGAGGATAGCCACTGCTATAATTTAAATCTTAGAAATACTATCAGTTGACTAAATATGTTTATGTTTGTGGGTGCTGTTTCTCCTTTTATTCCCAAGCTCCTCTGCTGTGGCTGTGAGCCAAATCTTTATTTGGCACCAGCCCCACACACTTGAATGGGGCTTACATCACCAACAGAAAAGGACCATGGGAAACAGGGAGCATAAATGCATAAATAAGTGAAATGGTTTTAAATTATTTGTCATCAGATAAAGATCCTTATTGCATGATGAATCACCTGAACTTAATTTATTACTAAACGAAAATTTATTACTATTACATTCTCCTTCATAGGTGTAGCTTTAACAGTGTTCGGGCATGGCCACACTGCAACGTAATCACAATCACACACGCAATCGCATGCGTTTTTTCATTAGATATAGAAAACAGCATGCGATTGCGATTAAAAATGCAGAATGCAAATCGTAAGCACAATCGCATCACACCAAAAAATGTGCATTTTCGGTGCGTTGCCGCGATTCCAATGATTCCAATGATCAGAAAAACGCATGCGCAAACGCATGCGCAAACGCAAGAAAAACACAAGAAAAACGCAATAGTGTGGCCTAGCCCTAAGTCCATAATAAAAAGGCCATATTGTGTCCCAAAAACTTCTTTTTCCAAATTTGGTGATGTCCATAAAGACTTTATTAAACATCCACGCACGCCCATATCGCTTAGCAGTCCCCCCTGAAGGTCGATTTTATTAGGTGTCGATATACTTTTAGGTCTAGGTCCCACTATGTGCATTGCGCTGTCCATTTTGAGTGTGTTTAGGACAATGCATTATTACACGTTCCTGTCTATTTGCAGGTTAATAGACACACGTTTTTCTATGTATTTGTCCGTGTTTCCAGTCCATCTGCGTGATTGTGCAGTTTTTGGAAAGTTAACAGGGAACACTGAAGAAAACGCAAAAAAAAAAAATGCAAAAAATAAGTTTGTCCGCATGTGTCTGATTTTTTTTTGTGTTCCCATCACTATTATTGCGATTCTGACTCACACGGACCAAAAGTCGTGCACGCATGCAGAAAAAAAATGGACCACATAGATTCAGGATGCAAATTATACAGTGGGAAGGGATTCTCGCGATTTCTATTATATTTTAAACTACATTGCGATTTGCAAAATGCACGGAAATGGAATGCAACGCGCGAAGTGGGACCTAAACCTTACAGCCCCTACCAATGACACATACCTCCAACATAATGTAAAGAAGCCTGGCACATGTCTGATGGACCTCTCCGGATCTGGATTAACTATCCAGTGGCTGGCACACTTACCATAATTCTCTTTTATAAACCATATCATCAAAGTTTAATAAAATTGCACCAGGTGTTTATAATGAAAACATTATAACTAGGGATCACTGCCCCCCCCCCCCCGCAAAACAATGATGGGGCCCCTATCCTGGTAGTTACGGTCCTGAATGAAAATTACTTTCTACCTTTATTTTGAATGTGTACCCAGGGCTGGTGAATGCCCCAATGTTACCCACCTGCTCCTGGTTGTAGTGTACTCTGGGGAGACCACCTGATTATATACCAATATGAATCTAATTCATAACCCTAATGACACCATGGCACATTCCTGCGTTTGCCCCAACTGGGCTCAAACCTTCAATTCTCCTTCATTTATACTAAGAGCTAACATCTGATTGGTTGGGGGGAAATTTGTATAATTTTTAACGATAAGAACTTTTATTACATCGCCCTGTCTGTGTTGCATCGGTAAGGTCCAATTGGTAAAAACCGATATTGATGCTTTTACTGGCTGCGGGTATCATTTCCAGCACTACATCAGGTAGCATTCTTTCGGCTTACGTAGGATTTTAATTCATTAACCCTGCAAATTACTGCAGATGATCACTAGAAAGGATCGATATTATGGTTAAGCAATAACGATCCTTTATAAATACTTTCCTCTGGATGTTAAATTCTTATCATTCGTAATCCGATTCAATCCCAATATCGTACGTTCAGTTTTGTCATAGTAAATGGGGGGAGATGCAATAAATTTTGCATTCGCAATCTACCTGCACTTGTTCCCACTTTGCGACCGTTAATACATTGCAAAAACGCTAGCGGTTAGTTGCAAACTTTTGCGCTGCTTTAAAGACACAATTGAAAAGGCGTTAGTTTTGACACTAGGTTTTAACAGCATTCCACAAGCTAGATGCAAAACCAGAGAGCCAGTTCCATACTGACTTCAGCTTTACTGAGCCAACTTCAGTGTAACAAAGGCCATTGGTTTTGTAATATGAAGCTCCTATGGACAGACGTCACTAATAAATTAAATAATATAGGGAGAGTATAAAGCATTCAGTCATTTGGAGGAATAAAGGCTTCTGGGTAATTTTCATGTTTCGGTGGTAGCCCTTACTGAAGGGGAGCTCTAATGCCTTATACTCTCCCTATGGTATTTCATATTTAGTGAATATACAGAGTATAGGAAGGTTGTTGACACTAAACTGTGCAGTTATTATGGACAATAGTGGCTGAAACTATTGGTACTTGTGCAGATTTTCAGCTCAGACAGAAACATAAAACCTTTCAGCAGGCTGCCCTGTGACCCATCCGCGGCCATTACAGAGCAAGACCAGAGATCAGGCGGTATTTATAGTACAGAAGCCAGCTGCAGTGCCAGAATATATGTGGTCCGGTTACAGGTCGGTAGCAGTTTACTGGGAGACCCTTTTCCTAGGACATAGAACCTAGATCAGCACATTCTTGCCTACTTCCCCCGATTTACCTTATAAATAAAATGTCATTGTGGGTCTCAAAATGGGGGCCAAAACGCACCAGTGTGGCCTAGCCCATATTGTGCACACCTGTATGTAATGAACTAGCCCTTTCATTCCCATGTAGCTGTTACATCACTTGGTGTGTCTATACTCAAATTAATAACCCACACAACTAACCACTTGAGTGTGCCATATCTGATTTTAAATGCAATATATATATATTCACATACATATAGTCACTATGGTGAATAATGCACCTGCTATTTTAAAATATAGGGATATAAAAAAGCATCTATACTGCCCACAACATCAACTTCTATTTAAAATGTAAATTTTCTGGGGAGGTGGGAAATTTTACTCCTACCTTCCTTTCTGCTGTGCTGCTTTCAAAGAGCCTTTTATGTTATAGCTGACCGCTTTCCTGCTTGCCCCATTCCGCCCTGTCTCCCCCTCAGGAGCATAGTGCACCCCTTGTGTTACATACAAGGAAGTAGGTGTACGCTGTCCTACCTCTCTGGGAAATAAAAAAGAGCACTAAAAATGCTATTTAAAAGTCAACAGGGATTTCCATTACCATGTAAAAATGAGGTTATACAGGTCATGGAATTCCAAGTTTACTTTTAATATCCTTATATCCTAAGAGGATTATTATTGTCTATACTACACACATTCCAGTTAGTCATTTGACACTGATGACATATCTAAGCACTGTTTATAAAGATGAATATGGTGTAAATTATATTCTTATAAACAGTGCTTAGCTTTGCCATTAGTTATAATCCTTGCTCAGCTATGTCATCAATTATAATCATTGCTTAGATATGTCATCAGTTATAATAATTGCTTAGCTACGTCATCAGTTATAATCATTGCTTTGCTACGTCATCAGTAATAATAATTGGTTAGCAATGTCATCAGTAATAATCATTGCGTAGCTATGTTATCAGTTATAATCATTGCATAGCTATGTCATCAGTTATAATCATTGCTTAGCTATGTCATCAAGTATAATCATTGCTTAGCTATGTCATCAGTTATAATCATTGCTTAACTATGTTATCAGTTATAATCATTGCTTAGCTATGTCATCAGTTATAATCATTGCTTAACTATATCATTGGTTATAATCATTGCTTAGCTATGTGTGCGCTTAGTTATTTGTGTCACATGATGCACTGAAATTTGTGTATACACATATATATATATATATATATATATATATATATATATATATATATATATATTGAGATTGCTTATTCCCACCTCTTTGTGAATAATAGAAAGCCTGGTTACATGGTTAAACTTACCAACCGGTGCTCCATTCTTGGCCTCTCTCCAGATGATTAGCATGCTGTCCAGATCCCTATCCTATCTTCAGTATTGCCATGCATGCGGTAAGGATAATAGCGCAGTGTGCCATCTGCTGGAGAGAAGCTGCAAGTGGAGCGCCATTAGGTAAGTTTATCTGTCTATGAGGTGGGAATAAGCGTTGTCACCTTCCTGTGAATAATAGATACATTTGCAAGGTACATGTATATGATGGTCTAGTGTCTCTTTAACACTGGGAGTTCATCCCTCTGACAACATTTTGTATTTACCCCCCCCACCTCATTTTCTCAAACTTACCTCCCAGGCGTTCCTATACTGTGATACTCACCCTGTCCACTACCCTCTTCTTCCTCTCGTCTTCATTATGAACTCACACATCTACAGGGGCAGCATGGACCGCAGCAGTCATCCACCACAGCCAAGATCGACTGCTGCACCAGGAGAAAGCCGGAAAGCAGGGAAAGAGGACGACAATTTGAGTTTCTCAGTTCAGATTTGGTAGGTCAGGATTTTTGGGGGTGGGGAAGGTTTATATAAAATTTTGTCAGAGTAGTGAACTTTCCCTTAAAATAAGTTTTAAGAAAATCCTCTATAGAGGGTTTTCTAAAGTATTTTCTATTAGATGTCAGTTGATTTAAATGTAGATTCATTCAAATGAAAATATCGTAATTGCCCTGAATATCCAATCAAACGACAGCACTTCCAAGACATTGTTACAGAAAATGATTTACTTTTACACCAGGATGTTGTAACTGCAACCATAGGCTCTTGTAAAGACAGATAAGTCCTAATAATAGACTCCAATGGAGGAATTTCTGGCTCACCACTTACTTCTCTTACTGCAGCCTTCCGTGACCTTTTGCACAGTGCAGAACACAAATATGGTCATGAAGGGATATCTGCCATCATCTCTTTCTATATTAGCGGCTCAGTTGAAGCTGGAAAAAAAAGTCCCCAGCAGCTATTGGCTAGAAGGCAGCAAGTGAACTTTTTGCACCTGTTGCTATCATTCACACCAGCCGTCTGTATTGGTCTGTTTTTCATAAGACACTTCCATTCTTCAGTCTGGTCTTTCTCTGCTGACGAGCTGTTCGTCCGCTCGCCTCCCAAGCCTTCCTTATTGGATTTGGGACTGGTATTTTTTTACATACGGATATAACTTACTACAATATTTCTTCTACTTTCTGTTTTCCGTGAAGGGGTCCTTCAATCCATAGGAGCTTTTCTTTATCCCGGGATTATTTATTTCCTTTACCATGGCCTCACAGAGAGTGTGGCTGTTTTGCTTGCTGCTCACATTTATTTGCTCCTTTCAAGTCAACTTAATACCCAGAGTTCAAGCGGAGGCTCATGGAACAGCCCAGGATGATGATGATGATGATGACCATGATGTACATGCAAACTCTCCATTAGATAAAGACGATGATGATGACGATGATGGAGATGATAAAAATGATGATGATGATGATGATGATGATGATGACGACGACGACGACGACGACGATGATGATGACAATGATGATGATAAGGATGATGACAAAGATGATGATGACGACGATGATGATAAGGATGATGATGACAATGATGATGACGACGATGATGACGACGACGATGATGATGACGATGATGATGACGACAATGATGATGATGATGACGATGATAAGGATGATGATGACGATGATGACGATGATGACGATGATGAAGATGATGATGATGATGATAACGACGACGACGATAAGGATGATGATGACGATGATAAGGATGATGATGATGACGATGATGATGACGATGATGATGACGATAAGGATGATGATGACGATAAGGATGATGATGACGATGATGATGAAGATGATGATGACGACGATGATGACGACAATGATGACGACGACGATGATGATGACGACGACGACGATGACGACGATGATGAAGATGATGATGACGATGATGCAGTAAAAAAGGAAGATGATGACAAAGACAAACAGGATGATGACGATGATGATGATGATGATGAAGGTAACTAAACCTAAACTGTTTCATTATACATAAAGGAAATAGGGAACATCTCTTTCAATTATAAATATTTACACTAGTGGAAAAGTAGCTCTGTAATGTTTTCTACCTGGTCAGAAAACCGTAATCTAGCACCAGCCCTGTACAGTAGATCACCTGACTTTCCTTTAACATGTGGCTGATGGCATAAACCAGGAAACAGACATATATTAACCAATCGCAATTCTATGTCTTCTCTGCTTTATTAATTCATACGCAATACCCAATGGGACATTGATAAGGACTGGAGTGACCGCTCTACTGGAATGAACTGGGAGTCTACAACTGATGAGGATTGTGTATTATAAATTCTGGGCTATGTACAGCTGTATGAAAATTAAAAGCACAGATTGCATACAATCTAACGATCTGGCCAGATTAACCAATTCACCAGTAGACCAAGAATTTGCAGGAGTTGCCAAGTCTTAATTATCTTGTTCCATATGCCTACACCGCTGTCATTGTCCCGTACAAAATGCTCCGCCCTCAACAGGAATACGCATCCCTGGCCACCCCAATTATTGTTAAACTACAACTCCCGTCATTGCCCACCGCAATCCAGAGAGTAGACTGAGAGTAGTAGTTCGGTAATAGCTGCCAGAGATTACTTATACCTTCTCTGTAACCTGGAAAATGCTTTATTTTTTCACATTGGCTCTATGGATTTGCTGGCTTTGTGGGAATGTTTGTGTACTTTGCTTAGAGAAATGGATAAAATCAATTGCAACTGTGTTACGTAATGGATGACATTATAACTGATGATTTTATTCATTGACGCTGTTTAAGCCTATAAACCCATGCAATGCTTTTTACTGCTGCGGAACTAAGCTAAATGCAGCTTTTTCTGTGTTGTACCTGCATTATGTTTTTAATGCGATCTGATTGGTTACAGACAGTTACATTACACTATGAGCCAGTATGTGTTGCTACATATATTTTATGAGTTGGGGCCATTTTTTACTTAAATGTCTAGTAAACCATGAGGTAAAAAATAAATCTCAGGAAAAGCATAATGCCAGTGCACAGACCAAACTAAAAGAGAGGAACAGCCTCATTGTTTTTCCCCCTGTAATTAAACCCTACAAAACTGCTGATGAAATGTACATATCCATTAGCAGCAGAGAAATATAATGTATTTGATTGGAATTACATCTCCCAGTGGGAATCGCACTGAGCACGTTTGAACTCAAAGAGCTAGGGGAGGGGGCAGAAGCTGTAACCCCCCCCCCCCACACTTTAACCTAAAATAAATGATGGAATAATTGCTTAGGTATATCATGCAATAACCTTAATCTTATCCCCAGTACTCTTAGTAACTGTATGTCATTATATAAATATAAATCTATAACTAGATAGAGCTGCCCCTTCAGTTCTACATACTGTGATTTTCCTGTGTCGTACTTGCAGAATTGATGTATGTATGCAATGTCAATGAATACAACACGTGCCTTTTATTCTATTATTCTAATGCTGCTGGTGTTTTCAATTCACTATCACCAGTCTAGAGATAAAACAAGTGTCTGGTCCCTATTTTATCCATAGTCTTTCCCTGTATGAAACAACGCATTCTGCCTGTATGTCTGTATCAAAAATATCAATGTTGCATGTCATACCACACTTTGCCTCTGCAAACCTCTCATTGTGGTGTTTCTGCACTGTATAAGCCGGCTGTGTTTCATTCACAAGACATTTGGGCTGATGCATTGGCAGTAACCAATCAGATGTCAGCTACCACAGTTAGATAATGTCTGGTTGGTTACTGGAGCGAAATGTGATGCCCCTAAATTGCATTAGCCCCTTTGTTTTGTAAACTACGCTGCTATTTATCTCACAGTGTGCAGATAGCTAATATTGTTTAAGTATCGATATTTTGCTACAGAGCAGGGATTTCGAACTTGCAGCTACAACTCCCAGAATTGCCTGGCCGCAAACTACAACTCCCAGCATTGCCTGGCTGCAAACTACAACTCCCAGCATTGCCTGGCTGCAAACTACATCTTCCAGCATTTACTGGCTGGGGGCTGCAAATTCAACATCCCTGCTATAAAGGTTCTAGGCATTTATATTATGTTATATCTTTGGTCAAGAAAAAAACGAGTAACGTCAGACGCAAAGTGTCCCTCTGGGCTTTGTTTAATGTGGTAATTGTTCTGCCAAACCTCACTGACCATTAAAATAAATGCTTCACTAAGAAAAGTGTTGTTCCGTGTTATTAATTGTGTCGGGCATTAATCGGGCGGAAGCGCCACGGGTCGCAGGTGTGCTGCCATACTGCTGCCTAAACATTGCCGCTTACTTTAACTATGTAACATTTTCAAAGATTCATTGAAAGGTAAAGTTCAGTAAGACACCAAACAACCAAATGCCCATGCAATGGCAAGCGTTATCGCACACGATTTCTGTGAGTTGTTTCGCGTTTGCGCATGTGTTTTTGTAATTAAAACGCATGTGTATTGGAAATCACAGGATTTTTTGCGTTCCCACGATTTCCATTTTACCCAAAATCGCATGCGCAAACGCACAAAAAACGCGTTAGTGTGGCCTAGCCCAAAGGACTGGGCCACACTGTCGCATTTCTTACTCACTTATGTTTTCTATAGCACAATATGGGTAGCCACATGGGATCACCATTTTCATACTAATCGCATGAGATATGATATTGGAATATTGGCAAAATCGCAGTGTGTTACCATGCGCTGTCAGTGTGGCTGCAGCCTAATAGTCAAACTACTGCTAGTTGAACATTACAAGCCCCCCCCACCCCCCCAGTTACTAGAACTTTTTTTTTAAGGCAAAAACCATTGTGCAAACTTTGCTATTTCTATATATTTATAGCATCCACAGAGCACTCTAAGGCATTTTCAAAAGATATTTACAGATATTTATTCAGACAAACATGTAGGTCTGTTGTTACCTATATGTTTCGGCCTTTTATACAACGGCTGTCACTTCAAGCCACCCCAATTACTAAAACTTTTTTTTTTAAGGCAAACACATAAATGTAGTGTAAACTTTGAAATATATGTATATGTATATATACATACAATACAAGGATTGTGGAAGCACTCCAATTAGGCTAATTGCGCTACTGATCTGGTCAAACATTTATACAAACATAGAAAAGATAATCAATGCACATTCCTGGGCCCCATACAATATCATATTATCTGCACACTGGCATACATTATAAACAATAGGGTTTTAGTATACATTACTGTGAATACATGAATGAAAAATATATCTATCTATATATATATATATACAAAATAGAAGAAAATTGGTGCACTCGACCCAGGAGTGCACCAATTCTCTCCTATTTTGTATACATGGTGATCCATTCTGGGGGCATCCGGGCATATGGGAGGAGCTAGAAGTGAGTGCTTACTAGTCTTGATCTTGAAGACGGCTACACATTGCCGAAACGCGTCGATGTTTGTCTAATTGTGGTGCGTCTCCTTTTGCAGTCTGTATATTTAAGAGAGTTTGGACGGCTCTCTGTTCAGAGATAAGCAAACGGCTGAAAAGGCATTGTAAAGCGGTACTGACTTTCCACAGTCACTCAAAAGTGACATTAACAATCTTTTATTTTTCAATATATTAGGCTCATCAAGTCAGCAGCAACGTTACGGGAAATAAATCCCTTTCTCCAGCCATATATAATTTCCCTTTATACACATTCAAGCCCCTCCCTTCTAACTGATGTCAACAGTCAAAAACTGCAATCAAGGACTATATACTGGATTCAAAGACCTTTAGACATACAAATAGACATTGTAGTCCCTATTTAAACTTGAAGGTGTGAGGGACCCCAATTTGTGGATCTACCACACCTTCCTTTTCTTCAATTGAATTTCCCTTGTGTCCCTCCCTTTCCATCCACTAGGTATGTGTTTCCAATCCGGACAATGTCCCATATCACAAAAGTGTTTAGGGACCGGTAGATGCACATATTTTTTCTGGATCGAGGATCTATGTTGCACCATACATGATTTAACTTTTTGTGTGGTCTCCTCCACATAGAGGAGATCACATGGACATATAATCACATATATAGCATAATCCGTATTACACGTAAATGTGCCTCTTAAAGGGAATGTTTGGCCTGTTTGGGGATGTACAAAAGCACTCCCTTTACATACCAATTTGCTGTTCACACAATTCATACAAGGAAACATCCATTTATAACGTTCGCTTAACCAGTTTTTTACCCTTAATTTTTGTATGAACCAATTCTGCCCCAATTGTTCTTCCTTTCATATATGAAACTAACTGTAAATTGACAAATTCCCTAGTGTCAGGGTAAACAAACTGTAAAATGTGCCAATGTCTCCATGTTATTTTGGTCTCTACTCCATATATTGAAGGTGGTCACAAAAGTCAATCTCTCCACACCATCCTTATCCCTTTTTGTTGATCTCCTTATTCTCTCCCTTGCTTCTCTAATAACATAAGAGGGATAACCTCTCTCTTTAAAACGCTGTTCCATATCCAACATCTATTGCTCCTTAATGAAATCATTGCTGACAATCCTATCCACCCTTTTTAACTGACCATAAGGAATGGCTTTTTTGGTGTGTGGGGGTGGATACTTGAAAAATGTAAAATGTGGTTCCTCTCCATTGGTTTCCTATATAACTTGGTCTGTATACTATTCTCTTTATATAAACACACATCTAGGAATGTAATCTCTGTAGGACTATAATTCAAATCAAATTTAATAGTTAGGTAAAACCCATTTAACCTCCCATGGAACTGCCTGAGGCCCTCTGTAGACTCCCGCCAGAAGACGATCACATTGTCAATGTATCTCAACCAGCAGAGAACATGTGTCTGGTAGAGATCATCAGTGAAGATGTGGCGGTCCTCCAGCCTTACAAAACAAAGACAGTGTGATGCACAGGCTATGCAGCTAGTGTGCAAGGTAGATAACTGGGGATAAAAAATAATATTGACAAAAACGAGAGGCAGAGATAGTATCCCCCTCTTGAGTTATCACACTTAATGGCACAGTCCAGAGGCCACTTATAAAATTAAAACTTAGAAATTCTTTATTGAGTCGCATTACAAAATCAAAATCACACATTTAAAAATTCTTGTCATGATAAGTGCACTAAAAAATCTGCAAAAACAGCAGATCAAGAAGGAAGAGGTAATTAACTAGTGAATTACCAAAACATGCCCTGTTATGTAACAGGTGGGAGAAACCTCTCCACCTGGTTTAAAGTTACATGCAAACACAGGGTATAAATGGGCATCCCTAGGAGCACGCTGTGCTCTAACTAGTCTTTAACAGCTTCCAGCCATGCCATAAAGGCATTGGTATAGGCAGGGCCACATTGGACCCCATGGCAGTCCCACAGAGCTGTAAATAATACTCATCCATAAACATTAAATATTTGTTGACCAAAAAAAAACAACCAAACAACACTTTGTACCAAAGCCTATTTATAAAGTTCCCAAACCCAGAATGGAACGTTGCTTGTTTTGTTTGTAGGTAGAATAAAGCACCATTAATCAATTCTGGTGCGCATTGAACTTTATTGGATCTTTATATAAATAGCTAGATATAAATATTATTTTGCTCTGATATACATATCCACTAAATTGAACAAAAAACAATTCTGTATAACAAACCCAGTAACCCACAGTCATTTTTTTTTGTAATTAACTTTAAATAGGGAAGGGGATTAATGCAAATAGAAGCACAGAGAATAGATAAAGGGCAGTCACAGCCATAGAGGAAATGGATACTGTCATATGCATATGTTTGACACACTGGGGAGAATATGCACAGGATAAATGGAATGTTCTCTATGGCAGGTTCTTTATCTGTCTGTGATGGGCTCCCAGCAGGGGTGTGAATACTGCAAGTGAGGCAACATTATCTTATCCACTAAATGTCCATATTATTTATATTGGGTCTCTCTTATCTATAAACACTTAGCTGTTCTCTATTCTCTATAATGGTCACATGAAAATAGCCATAATCGCTAACTATTAAAAAAAGATAAGTGGGTATGTTTTATCTAGCATATTCACCACAAATGTGGCTATATACCTATAAATAGATCAAGGATTTACAAACTGGGGCTAATGCAATAAGAGGTGCAAATTTTGCAGGAGCCAATCATATGTTAGCTTTTTACTGGTTTACTGCTGATTGGTTGCTGTAGTCCAGGCAAACTTTTGCATTTTTTAATCACACATTATTTCTTATATAAAAGGTCTCATCATCCAGTCCAAGCCCAAAGATACAGTGTCAGACAGGACTGGTGGGGCCAACCAGGAAATCTGAGACCAGTGCCCACCAGAACAAGTTTAGGGGCCCACCTAACATTTCATATCTCTATTATCACTTATTTACAAATGACCTCCCTGGCTTCAATCAATGTAGAAAAGGAATAGTTCACTATTGCAGTGAACTATTCCTTTAAACTTTAGCAGTTATCTCTGTTTTCTTGGGTTAATGGGCAGTGGGCCCACCGGGGGATTCCCCTGTAACCCTGTGGGCCAATCCGATACTGCAAAGATATATATATTAACGGTAATTAATTGGCCACATTGGCAACTTCCAAATTATTAAAGGCAATTAATAACAAGCATACAGTACTTAACAGGGTATTTATTCATTATGGAGCACAATATACAACATTTTAGAAGTGGTTTAAAGGATATCACCTTATTTCCTGTCATTTTCCAGTCGGTCGTCCAAACACCGCTATAACGGCAACGCTGTGAGTTAAATAACTTAGTTATAGTGTAAGGTCAATTCCTTCAATGTGGACATCACATGACACTTTGGAACTAATTGGTGTATAATCACTTTGTATGTGCACATGTATATCACATTGCTTGTCAACGTAAGTGGGCTATTTACAAAACACTCTCTGTAATGGGTATCCCAGACATTGACTACGCTGCTCCCAGCCCAAAAAATAACACAAATAACAAAAAATTCTGAGATACTCACTTGTTTTTGCAGAAAAAGTGCAAGTTTATTTACCCATGTTTACAAGAAAAAAACAGGCACTTGTGTGGTACTCCAAGGGAAGAGAAAGGCTGGAGCACCACTGAAACATTGCCTGTTTTTTTTCTTGTAAACATGGGTGAATACCCTTTTTTCTGCAACAAGAAGTATCTGAGACATTTTTTTGTTATTTGTATCTCTGTGCTTGTGTTGTGTTGTTGTTACACATGCTGTACACACAAATAGCTTAATCCATAAGGAATAGAGATGTGGATAAACATGAGCCACTGTTACCCAGAAACTCTAAGATGTGTACACACACTACTCTGCTGGTCTGCATACCCATAAATCTGCTGGAATATAAGCGCCCCATGGCGCACACAAAATTTCATTTTGTATGTGCTCAGAAAATCTGTATCTGCGCATACAGCCAAGTTTAAATTAGAGCAGTGGTGTAACAATAGGGCCCAAAACTGCGGGGGTGCTGGGGGATAAGAGGGCCTGCGATCCCCTTCTCAAATGCCTGTGATCAGCTGTTGTGGCAGAAGTTCCGGTTCGGTTCCGGTCCCTTAAACAGCCGATCTTGTATTTCTGAACTTCATACTTTTAAACAGCTGATCACAGAGCCACAGGGGAGGGGAGGTGAGGGGACCACTGCAATTACGCAGCTGAATTAGTGGGAACATTGTACACTCCTTGGTGGTAGGATCTCTCCATTATTGCCATCAGAGGTCTGATTGCTGTTTTTTGGAGGGTCAGTAAAGGGATACATTCCCAGTACTGATCCACTGTTGTTTAAGACACATAATTTGTCCATTGATAAATGAAACACAGCATTGATTAAAGGACAGATGCACCATTTCCATCAAAAACGTATTAGTGCTATTTCTCTATTAATAGTAAATGGATCAGAGCTTTGGTTCAATAAACAGCATTGATCTTTTATAGACAGATACTGATCCATTATTGACAGAATAATGTTATTGATCCATTATTAACAGAATAATGTTACTGATCCATTATTGACAGAATAATGTTACTGATCCATTATTGACAGATTAACAATATTGATCCATTATTAACAGAATAATGTTACTGATCCATTATTGACAGAATAATGTTACTGATCCATTATTGACAGAATAATGTTACTGATCCATTATTGACAGAATAATGTTATTGATCCATTATTAACAGAATAATGTTACTGATCCATTATTGACAGAATAATGTTACTGATCCATTATTGACAGAAAATTTTTACTGATCCATTATTGATAGAAGAATGTTATTGATCCATTATTGACAGAAAAATCTTACTGATCCATTATTGACAGAAGAATGTTACTGATCCATTATTGACAGAAAGATGTTTTACTGATCCATTATTGACAGAAAATTTAGCTGCATCCCATTATTGACAGAAGAATGTTATTGATCCATTATTGACAGAAAAATGTTATTGATCCATTATTGACAGAAAAATCTTACTGATCCATTATTGACAGAAGAATGTACTGATCCATTATTGACAGAAGAATGTTACTGATCCATTATGACAGAAGAATGTTATTGTACCATTATTGACAGAAAATGTTTTTGATCCATTATTGACAGAAAAACTTACTGATCCATTATTGACAGAAGAATGTTCTGATCCATTATTGACAGAAGAATGTTTTACTGATCCATTATTGACCAGAAGAATGTTATTGATCCATTATTGACAGAAAAATGTTACTGATCCATTATTGAAAGAATAATGTTACTGATCCATTATTGACAGATTAACGTTATTGATCCATTATTGACAGAAAAATGTTACTGATCCATTATTGACAGAAAAATGTTACTGATCCATTATTGACAGCAGAATGTTACTGATTTATTATTGACAGAAGAATGTTACTGATCCATTATTGACAGTATGACAGAAACATTTACTGACCATTATTGACAGAAGAATGTTACTGATCCATTATTGACAGTATTGACAAAGTGTTTATTGATCCATTATTGACAGAAAAATGTTACTGATCCATTATTGACAGAAGAATGTTACTGATCCATTATTGACAGAAGAATGTTACTGATCCATTATTGACAGAAGAATGTTATTGATCCATTATTGACAGAAAAATGTTACTGATCCATTATTGACAGAATAATGTTACTGATCCATTATTGACAGATTAACAATATTGATCCATTATTGACAGAAAAATGTTACTGATCCATTATTGACAGAAAATGTTACTGATCATTGACAGAAGAATGTTACTGATTTATTATTGACAGAAGAATGTTACTGATCCATTATTGACAGTATTGACAGAAACATGTTACTGATCCATTATTGACAGAAGAATGTTACTGATCCATTATTGACATAAGAATGTTACTGATCCATTATTGACAGTATTGACAGAAGAATGTTATTGACCCTTATTGACAGAAACATGTTACTGATCCATTATTGACAGAAAAGTTACTGATCCATTATTGATAGAGAATGTTATTGATCCATTATTGACAGAAAAATCTTACTAATCCATTATTGACAGAAGAATGTTACTGATCCATTATTGACAGAAGAATGTTACTGATCCATTATTGACAGAAAAATGTTATTGATCCATTATTGACAGAAAAATGTTACTGATCCATTATTGACAGAAGAATGTTACTGATCCATTATTGACAGATTAACAATATGATCCATTTGACAGAAAATGTTACTGATCCATTATTGACAGAAGAATGTTACTGATTTTTATTGACAGAAAATGTTTACTGATCCATTATGACAGAATTTACTGATCCATTTTACAGTATTGACAGAAACATGTTACTGATCCATTATTGACAGAAGAATGTTACTGATCCATTATGACTAAAGAATGTTACTGATCCATTATGACAGTATTAACAGAAGAATGTTATTGATCCTTTGACAGAATAATGTACTGATCCATTATTGACAGAAAAATGTTACTGATCCATTATGGATAAAAGAATGTTATGATCATTATTGACAGAAAATCTTACTAATCCATTATTGACGAAGAATGTTACTGATCCATTATTGACAGAAGATGTTACTGATCCATTATTGACAAAAATGTTTATGATCCATTATTGACAGAAAAATGTTACTGATCCATTATTGACAGAATAATGTTACTGATCCATTATTGACAGATAACAATATTGATCCATTATTGCAGAAAAATGTTACTGATCCATTTTGACAAAGAATGTTACTGATTTATTATTGACAGAAGAATGTTACTGATCCATTATTGACATAAGATGTTACTGATCCATTAGTGAGCTATTGACAAAGAATGTTATTGATCCTTATTGACAGAAAAATGTTACTGATCCATTATGGACAGAATAATGTTACTGCCTCTATTAACAGAATAATGTTACTGATCCATTATTGACAGAATAATGTTAGAGGTCCATTATTGACAGAATATGTTACTGTTCCATTATTGACAGAATAAAGTTTACTGTCCATTATTGACAGAATAATGTTTCTGATCCATTATTGACAGAATATGTTTCTGATCCATTATTGACAAAAGAATGTTATTGATCCATTATGTCAGAATAATGTTACTGATCCATTATTGACAGAATAACATTATTGATCCATTATTGACAAAATAATGTTTCTGATCCATTATTCACAGAAGAATGTTATTGATCCATTATTGACAGAAGAATGTTATTGATCCATTATTGACAGAAAAATGTTACTGATCCATTATTGACAGAATAATGTTACTGATCCATTATTGACAGATTAACGTTATTATCCATTATGACAGTAAAAATGTTACTGATCCATATGACAGAAATGTTACTGATCCATTATTACGAAAATGTACTAACGATCCATTTTTGACAGAAGAATGTTATGGATCCATTATTGACAGAAAATGTTACTGATCCATTATTGCCAGAATAATGTTTACTGATCCATTATTGACAGATTACATATTGATCATTATTGACAGAAAAATGTACTGATCCATTATTGACAAAAAATGTTACTGATCATTGACAAGAAATGTCTGATTATTATTGACAGAAGAATGTTCCTGATCCATTATTGACGTATTCAGAAACATGTTACTGATCCATTATTGACATAAGAATGTTACTGATCCTTATTGAAATAAGAATGTTACTGATCCATTATTGACAGTTTGACAGAAGAATGTTATTGATCCTTATTGACAGAATAATGTTACTGATCCATTATTGACAGAAAAATGTTACTGATCCATTATTGATAGAAGAATGTTATTGATCCATTATTGACAAAAAATCTTACTAAATCCATTATTGACAGAAGAATGTTACTGATCCATTATTGACAGAGATGTTATGATCCATTATTACAGAAAAATGTTACTGACCATTATTGACAGAATAATGTTACGGATCCCTTATTGACAGATTAACAATATTGATCCATTATGACAGAAAAATGTGATACGACGACGAGGATGATGACGACGACGACGACTGACGACGATGATGGAAGATGATGATGACGATGATGCAGTAGAGTAAAAAAGGAAGATGATGACAAAGACAAACAGGATGTGACGATGATGATGAGATGATGAAGGAACAAACCAAACTGTTTCATATTTACATAAAGGAAATAGGGAACATCTCTTTCAATTATAAATATTTACACTAGTGGAAAAGTAGCTCTGTAAGTTTTCTACCTGGTCAGAAAACCGTAATCTAGCACCAGCTGTACAGAGTCACCGACTTTCCTTTAACATGTGGCTGATGGCATAAACCAGGGAACAGACATATATAACCAATCGCCATTCTATGTCTTCTCTGCTTTATTAATTCATACGCAATACCCAATGGGACATTGATAGGACTGGAGTGACCGCTCTACTGGAATGAACTGGGAGTCTACAACTGATGAGGATTGTGTATATAAATTTGGCTATGTACAGCTGTATGAAATAAAAGCCAGATTGGATACAATCTAACGATCTGGCCAGATAAACAATTCACCCAGTAGACCAAAGATTTGCAGGAGTTGCCAAGTCTTAATTATCTTGTTCCATAGCCTACACCGCTGTCATTGTCCCGTACAAAATGCTCCGCCCTCAACAGAATACGCATCCCTGGCCACCCCAATTATGTTAAACTACAACTCCGTCATGCCCACCGCAATCCAGAGAGTAGACTGAGAGTAGTAGTTCGGTAATAGCTGCCAGAGATTACTTATACCTTCTCTGTAACCTGGAAAATGCTTTATTTTTTCACATTGGCTCTATGGATTTTGCTGGCTTTGTGGGAATGTTGTGTACTTGCTTAGAGAATGGATAAAATCAATTGCAACTGTGTTACGTAATGGATGGACATAAACTGATGATTTTATTCTTGACGCTGTTTAAGCCTATAAACCCATGCAATGCTTTTTACTGTGCGGAACTAAGCTAAATGCAGCTTTTTCTGTGTGTACCTGCATAGTTTTAATGCGATCTGATGGTTACAGACAGTTACATTACACTATGAGCCAGTATGTTGGCTACATATATTTTATGGTTGGGGCCATTTACTTAAATGTCTAGTAAACCATGAGGTAAAAAATAAATCTCAGGAAAAGCATAATGCCGAGTGCACAGACCAAACTAAAAGAGAGGAACAGCCTCATTGTTTTTTCCCCCTGTAATTAAACCCTACAAAACTGCTGATGAAATGTACATATCATTAGCAGCAGGAAATATAATGTATTTGATTGGAATTACATCTCCCAGTGGGAATCGCACTGAGCACGTTTGAACTCAAAGAGCTAGGGGAGGGGGCAGAAGCTGTAACCCCCCCCCCCCACACTTAACCTAAAATAAATGATGGAATAATGCTTAGGTATATATGCAATAACCTAATCTTATCCCAGTACTCTTAGTAACTGTATGTCATTATATAAATATAAATCTTAACTAGATAGAGCTGCCCCTTCAGTTCTAATACTGTGATTTTCCGTGCGGTACTTGCAGAATTGATGTATGTATGCAATGTCATGAATACAACACGTGCCTTTATTCTATTTCTAATGCTGCTGGTGTTTTCAATTCACTATCACCAGTCTAGAGATAAAACAAGTGTCTGGTCCCTATTTTATCCATAGTCTTTCCCTGTATGAAACAACGCATTCGCTGTATGTCTGTACAAAAATATCAATGTGCCTGTCATACCACACTTTGCCTCTGCAAACCTTCATTGTGGTGTTTCGCACTGTATAAGGGCTGTGTTTCATTACAAGACATTTGGGCTGATGCATTGCGAGTAACCAATCAGATGTCAGCTACCACAAGTTAGATAATGTCTGGTTGGTTACTGGAGCGAAATGTGATGCCCTTAATTGCATTAGCCCTTTGTTTTGTAAACTGCACTGCTATTTATCTCACAGTGTGCAGATACTAATATTGTTTAAGTATCGAATTTGTCTACAGAGCAGGGATTTCGAATTGCAGCTACAACTCCCAGAATTGCCTGGCGCAAACACAACTCCCAGCATTGCTGGCTGCAAACTACAACTCCCAGCATAGCCTGGCTGCAAACTACAAATCTCAGCATGCCTGGCTGCAAACTAATCTTCCAGCATTTACTGGCTGGGGGCTGCAAATTCAACATCCCTGATAAAGGTTCTAGGCATTTATATTATGTTATATCTTTGGTCAAGAAAAAAACGAGTAACGTCAGACGCAAAGTGTCCCTCTGGGCTTTGTTTATGTGGTAATTGTTCTGCCAAACCTCACTGACCATTAAAATAAATGCTTCACTAAGAAAAGTGTTGTTCCGTGTTATAATTGTGTCGGGCATTATAGGCAGAAGCGCAGGGTCGCAGGTGTGCTGCCATACTGCTGCCTAAACATTGCCGCTTACTTTAACTATGTAACATTTTCCAGATTCATTGAAAGGTAAAATTCAGTAAGACACCAAACAACCAAATGCGCATGCAATGGCAAGCGTTATCGCACACGTTTCTGTGAGTTGTTTCGCGTTTGCGCAGTGTTTTTGTATTTAAACGCATGTGTATTGGAAATCACACGGATTTTTGCGTTCCCACGATTTCCATTTTACCCAAAATCGCATGCGCAAACGCACAAAAAACGCGTTAGTGTGGCCTAGCCCAAAGGACTGGGCCACACTGGCACTTTCTTACTCACTTATGTTTTCTATAGCACAATATGGGTGCCACGCGCAGCACATGGGATCACCTTTTCATACTAATCGCATGAGATATGAATGGATATTGGCAAAATCGCAGTGTGTACCATGCGCTGTCAGTGTGGCTGCAGCCTAAAGTCAAACTACTGCTAGTTGAACATTACAAGCCCCCCCCACCCCCCAGTTACTAGAAACTTTTTTTTTAAGGCAAAAACCATTGTGCAAACTTTGCTATTTCTATATATTATAGCATCCACAGGCACTCAAGGATTTTCAAAAGATATTTACAGATATTTATTCAGACAAACATGTAGGTCTGTTGTTACCTATATGTTTCGGCCTTTTATACAACGGCTGTCACTTCAAGCCACCCCAATTACTAAAACTTTTTTTTTAAGAAACGCATAAATGTAGTGAAACTGTGAAATATATGTATATGTATATATACATACAAACAAGGATTGTGGAAGCACTCCAATAGGCTAATTGCGCTACTGATCTGGTCAAACATTTATACAAACATAGAAAAGATAATCAATGCCACATTCCTGGGCCCCACAATATCATATTATCTGCACACTGGCATACATTATAAACAAAGGGTTTTAGTATACATTACTGTGGTCACATGAATGAAAAATATATCTATCTATATATATACAAAATAGAAGAAAATTGGTGCACTCGACCCAGGAGTGCACCAATTCTCTCCTATTTTGTATCACATGGTGATCCATTCTGGGGGCATCGGGCATATTGGAGGAGCTAGAGTGAGTGCTTACTAGTCTTGATCTTGAAGACGGCTACACATTGCCGAAACGCGTCGATGTTTGTCTAATTGTGGTGCGTCTCCTTTGCAGTCTGATATTTAAGAGAGTTTGGACGGCTCTCTGTTCAGAGATAAGCAAACGGCTGAAAAGGCATTGTAAAGGGTACTGACTTTCCACAGTCACTCAAAAGTGACATAACAATCTTTATTTTTAATATATTAGGCTCATCAAGCAGCAGCAACGTTACGGGAAATAAATCCCTTTCTCCAGCCAAATATTAATTCCTTTATACACATTCAAGCCCCTCCCTTCTAACTGATGTCAACAGTCAAAAACTGGAATCAAGGACTATATACTGGATCAAAGACCTTTAGACATACAAATAGACATTGTAGTCCTATTTAACTTGAAGGTGTGAGGGACCCCAATTGTGGATCTACCACACTTCCTTTTCTTCAATGAATTTCCCTTGTGTCCCTCCCTTTCCATCCACTAGGTATGTGTTTCAATCCGGACAATGTCCCATATCACAAAAGTGTTTAGGACCGGTAGATGCACATATTTTTTCTGGATCGAGGATCTATGTTGCACCATACATGATTTAACTTTTTGTGTGGTCTCCTCCACAGAGGAGATCACATGGACATATAATCACATATATAGCATAATCCGTATTACACGTAATGTGCCTCTTAAAGGGAATGTTTGGCCTGTTTGGGGATGTACAAAAGCACTCCCTTACATACCAATTTGCTGTTCACACAATTCATACAAGGAAACATCCATTTAAACGTTCGCTTAACCAGTTTTTTCACCCTATTTTTGTATGAACCAATTCTGCCCCAATTGTTCTTCTTTCATATATGAAACTAACTGTAAATTGACAAATTCCCTAGTGTCAGGGTAAACAAACTGTAAAATGTGCCAATGTCTCCATGTTATTTTGGTCTCTACTCCATATATTGAAGGTGGTACAAAAGTCAATCTCTCCACACCATCCTTATCCCTTTTTGTTGATCTCCTTATTCTCTCCCTTGCTTCTCTAATAACATAAGAGGGATAACCTCTCTCCTTTAAAACGCTGTTCCATATCCAACATCTATTGCTCCTAATAAATCATTGCTGACAATCCTATCCACCTTTTTAACTGACCATAAGGATGGCTTTTTTGGTGTGTGGGGTGGTATACTTGAAAAATGTAAAATGTGGTTCCTCTCCATTGTTTTCCTATATAACTTGGTCTGTATCTATTCTCTTTATATAAACACACATCTAGGAATGTAATCTCTGTAGGACTATAATTCAAATCAAATTAATAGTTAGGTAAAACCCATTTAACCTCCCATGGAACTGCCTGAGGCTCTGTAGACTCCCGCCAGAAGACAATCACATTGTCAATGTATCTCAACCAGCAGAGAACATGTGTCTGGTAGAGATATCAGTGAAGATGTGGCGGTCCTCCAGCCTTACAAAACAAAGACAGTGTGATGCACAGGCTATGCAGCTAGTGTGCAAGGTAGATAACTGGGGATAAAAAATAATATTGACAAAAACGAGAGGCAGAGATAGTATCCCCCTCTTGAGTTATCACACTTAATGGCACAGTCCAGAGGCCACTTATAAAATTAAAACTTAGAAATTCTATTGAGTCGCATTACAAATCAAAATCAACACATTTAAAAATTCTTGTCATGATAAGTGCACTAAAAAATCTGCAAAAACAGCAGATCAAGAAGGAAGAGGTAATTAACTAGTGAATTACCAAAACATGCCCTGTTATGTAACAGGTGGGAGAAACCTCTCCACCTGGTTTAAAGTTACATGCAAACACAGGGTATAAATGGGCATCCCTAGGAGCACGCTGTGCTCTAACTAGTCTTTAACAGCTTCCAGCCATGCCATAAAGCGCATTGGTATAGGAGGGCACATTGGACCCCATGGCAGTCCCACAGAGCTGTAAATAATACTCATCCATAAACATAAATATTGTTGACCAAAAAAAAACAACCAAACAACACTTTGTACCAAGCCTAATAAAGTTCCAAACCCAGAATGGAACGTTGCTTGTTTTGTTGTAGGTAGAATAAAGCACCATTAATCAATTCTGGTGCGCATTGAACTTTATTGGATCTTTATATAAATAGCTAGATATAAATATTATTTTGCTCTGATTACATATCCACTAAATTGAACAAAAAACAAATTCTGTTATAAAAACCAGTAACCCACAGTCATTTTTTTTGTAATTAACTTTAAATAGGGAAGGGGATTAATGCAAATAGAAGCACAGAGAATAGATAAAGGGCAGTCACAGCCATAGAGGAAATGGATACTGTCATATGCATAGTTTGACACACTGGGGAGATATGCACAGGATAAATGGAATGTTCTCTATGGCAGGTTCTTTATCTGTCTGTGAGGGCTCCCAGCAGGGGGTGGAATACTGCAAGTGAGGCAACATTATCTATCCACTAAATGTCCATATTATTTAATTGGGTCTCTCTTATCTATAAACACTAGCTGTTCTCTATTCTCTATAATGGTCACATGAAAATAGCCATAATGCTAACTATTAAAAAAAGATAAGTGGGTATGTTTTATCTAGCATATTCACCACAATGTGGCTATATACCTATAAATAGATCAAGGATTTACAAACTGGGGCTAATGCAATAAAGGGTGCAAATTTTGCAGGAGCCAATCAAGTATGTAGCTTTTTACTGTTTACTGCTGATGGTTGCTGTAGTCCAGGCAAACTTTTGCATTTTTTAATCACACATTTATTTCTTATATAAAGGTCTCATCATCGTCCAAGCCCAAAGATACAGTGTCAGACAGGACTGGTGGGGCCAACCAGGAAATCTGAGACCAGTGCCCACCAGAACAAGTTTAGGGGCCCACCTAACATTCATATCTCTATTATCACTTATTTACAAATGACCTCCCTGGCTTCATCAATGTAGAAAGGAATAGTTCACTATTGCAGTGAACTATTCCTTTAAACTTTAGCAGTTATCTCTGTTTTCGGGTTAATGGGCAGTGGGCCCACAGGGGATTCCCCTGTAACCCTGTGGGCCCATCCGATACTGCAAAGTATATATATTAACGGTAATTAATTGGCCACATTGGCAACTTCCAAATTATTAAAGGCAATTAATAACAAGCATACAGTACTTAACAGGGTATTTATTCATTATGGAGCACATATACAACATTTAGAAGTGGTTTAAAGGATATCACCTTATTTCCTGTCATTTTCCAGTCGGTCGTCCAAACACCGCTATAAGCACGCAGTGTGAGTTAAATAACTTAGTTATAGTGTAAGGTCAATTCCTTCAATGTGGACATCACATGACACTTTGGAACTAATTGGTGTATAATCACTTTGTATGTGCACATGTATATCACATTGCTTGTCAACGTAAGTGGGCTATTTACAAAACACTCTCTGTAATGGGTATCCCAGACATGATGCACTGCTCCCAGCCCAAAAAATAACAAAATACAAAAAATTCTGAGATACTCACTTGTTTTTGCAGAAAAAGTGCAAGTTTATTTACCCATGTTTACAAGAAAAAAACAGGCACTTGTGTGGTACTCCAAGGGAAGAGAAAGGCTGGAGTACCACTGAAACATTGCCTGTTTTTTTTCTTGTAAACATGGGTGAATACCCTTTTTTCTGCACAAGAGTATCTGAGACATTTTTTGTTATTTGTATCTCTGTGCTTGTGTTGTGTTGTTGTTACACATGTGTACACACAAATAGCTTAATCCATAAGGAATAGAGATGTGGATAAACATGAGCCACTGTTACCCAGAAACTCTAAGATGTGTACACACACTACTCTGCTGGTCTGCATACCCAAAATCTGCTGGAATATAAGCGCCCCATGGCGCACACAAAATTTCATTTTGTATGTGCTCAGAAAATCTTATCTGCGCATAACAGCCAAGTTTAAATTAGAGCAGTGGTGTAACAATAGGGCCCAAACTGCGGGGTGTGCTGGGGGATAAGAGGGCCTGCGATCCCCTTCTCAAATGCCTGTGATCAGCGTTGTGGAGAAGTTCGTTCGGTTCCGGTCCCTTAAACAGCCGATCTTGTATTTCTGAACTTCATACTTTTAAACAGCTGATCACAGAGCCACAGGGAGGGAGGTGAGGGGACCACTGCAATTACGCAGCTGAATAGTGGGAACATTGTACACTCCTTGGTGGTAGGATCTCCCATTATTGCCATCAGAGTCTGATTGCTGTTTTTTGGAGGGTCAGTAAAGGGATACATTCCCTACTGATCCACTGTTGTTTAAGACCACATAATTTGTCCATTGATAAATGAAACACAGCATTGATTAAAGGACAGATGCACCATTTCCATCAAAAACGTATTAGTGCTATTTCTCTATTAATAGTAAATGGATCAGAGCTTTGGTTCAATAAACAGCATTGATCTTTTATAGACAGATACTGATCATTATTGACAGAATAATGTTATTGATCCATTATTAACAGAATAATGTTACTGATCCATTATTGACAGATAATGTTACTGATCCATTATTGACAGATAAGTTACTGATCATTATTTGACAGAAAATGTTATTGATCCATTATTAACAGAATAATGTTACTGATCCATTATTGACAGAATAATGTTACTGATCCATTATTGACAGAAAATTTTTACTGATCCATTATGATAGAAGAATGTTATTGATCCATTATTGACAGAAAAATCTTACTGATCCATATTGACAGAAGAATGTTACTGATCCATTTTGACAGAGAATGTTACTGATCCATTATGACAGAAGAATGTTACTGATCCATTATTGACAGAAAGAATGTTATTGATCCATTATTGACAGAAAAATTATGCATCCATTATTGACAGAAAATTTACTGATCCATTATTGACAGAAGATGTTACTGATCCATTATGCAGAAGAATGTTATTGATCCATTATTGAAGAAGAAATGTTATGATCATATTGACTGAGAAAATTTACTGATCCATTATTGACAGAGAATGTTACTGATCCATTATTGACAGAAAAATGTTACTGATCCATTATTGACAGAATCTTACTGATCCATTATTGACAGAAAATGTTACTGATCCATTATTGACAGAAAATGTTTAACTGATCCATTATGACAGAAGAATGTTATGATCCATTATTGACGAAAAATGTTACTGATCATTATTGAAAGAATAATGTTACTGATCCATTATTGACAGATTAACGTTATTGATCCATTATTGACAGAAAAATGTTACTGATCCATTATTGACAGAAAAATGTTACTGATCCATTATTGACAGCAGAATGTTACTGATTTATTATTGACAGAAGAATGTTACTGATCCATTATTGACAGTATTGACAGAAACATGTTACTGATCCATTATTGACAGAAGAATGTTACTGATCCATTATTGACAGTATTGACAAAAGAATGTTATTGATCCATTATTGACAGAAAAATGTTACTGATCCATTATTGACAGAAGAATGTTACTGATCCATTATTGACCAGAAGAATGTTCTGATCCTTATTGCAGAAAGAAATGTTACTGATCCATTATTGACGAAAAATGTACTGATCCACTATGTTACATGATCCATCATGTACTGGTCCTAGTATTGACAGTATGACACAAGTAATATGCGATTCCATCTATCCTGACAAAATGTTACTTGATCTATATGACAAAGAATGTACGATCATGAGCAGATGTTATTTTTTTTTTCATAAGAATGTCTCATATTGTACGATTTGACAGAAAATGTACTGATCCATTATTGGCAATGTTACTGATCCATATTGACATAAGAATGTTCGTCCATTTTGACATATTGACAGAAATATTGTAGTCCTTTGACAGAAAATTTACGACCTATTGACAGAAAATGTTACTGATCCATTATTGATGAAGAATGTTATTGCTATCCATTATTGACAGAAATCTTACTAATCCATTTGCGAAGAATGTTCTGATCCTATTGAGCAGAGAATGTTACTGATCCATTATTGACAGGATGTTTGATCCATTATTGACAGAAAAATGTTACTGATCCATTATTGACAGAATAATGTTACTGATCCATTATTGACAGATTAACAATATTGATCCATTATTGACAGAAAAATGTTACTGATCCATTATTGACAGAAGAATGTTACTGATTTATTATTGACAGAAGAATGTTACTGATCCATTATTGACATAAGAATGTTACTGATCCATTATTGACAGTATTGACAAAAGAAGTATTGATCCATTATTGACAGAAAATGTACTGATCCTTATTGACAGAATGAATGTTACTGATCCTCTATTAACAGAATAAATGTTATTGATCATTATTGACAGAATAATGTAGATCTCATTATTGACAGAATAATGTTATGATCCATTATTGACAGAATAATGTTGATCCATTATTGACAGAAAATGTTTCTGATCCATTATTGACAGAAATGTTCTGATCCATTATTGACAAAAGAATGTATTGATCCATTATTCAGAAATGTTACTGATCCATATATGACAGAATAACATTATGATATTATGACAAATAATGTTCTGATCCATTATACAGAAGAATGTATTGATCATTATTGACGAGAATGTTATTGACCATTATTGACAGAAAAAATGTACTGATCCATTATTGACAGAATAATGTACTGATCCATTATTGACAGAATTACTGTTATTGATCCATTATTGACAGAAAAAGTGTACTTGATCCATTATTGACAGAAAATGTTACTGATCCATTATTGACAGAGAATGTTACTGATCCATTATGCATTTGACAAAAGCTAATGTTACTGATCCATTATTGACAGAAAAATGACTGATCCTATTGAACAGAGAATGTTACTGATCCATTATTGACGAAATGTTACTGATCATTATTGACAGAAAGTTGATCCATTATTGACAGAAAATGTTACTGATCCATATTGACAGAATAATGTTACTGATCCATTATGACAGCTAACAATAATTGATCCATTATTGACAGAAAAATGTTACTGATCATTATTGACAGAAATTATGATCATTGACGAGAAAGATTTCATTTATTATTGACCAGGAATTGTTACTGATCCATTCCTGACTATGTGATGTTGACATGCAAAACTGTACTGATACTCATTATTGCCAGAAGAATGTTACTGATGCCTAGTCCCATTGACACATAGAATGTTACTGATTCCCATTAGCGTATGACAGAGAATGTATAGTGTGATCCATTATTGACAGGATTAAGCAATTACTGATCCATTATTGATCTATTGACCAAATATTGTTCTGTTACGAGTATTCTTACATCTTTATGTGACGACGATAGGTTTATGGAGCTCCGGCCACTGGTCCCCGTCTAGTCGACTAGACCTCAAAGTGTCTTACTCATACCTATTTTTTTATTGACAGACCAGATATGCCTTATGATCCTTATTGACGAAGAATGTTACTGCATCATTATCCTTGACAGGACAAATGTAATGATACATTATTGACACGCCAGCCACATATATTGATCATAGTGACAGGAAAAATGTTACTGACCATTAGTGGACCTTAGCAAGAACGTACGATCTGAGAGTCTCCTTATTGACAGTATTGACAACAAATGATATGGTATGGATTGACCCACTCTTATCTGACCTAGAAATTATATGGTCACTGATCCCTACCTTGACCAGAATAATGTGTGAGTTGATCCCGTTATGAACAGCAAATCAAGTGTGTATGTGATCCCCATCCTATTGATAGTAGCTAATACATCGTTATAGTAATTCACCCCCTCTATGACAGACATCTGTTTTTACTTGTGTCTTCCTCCATCCTTGCAGTATATTATAAGGTATCCTCTGGGTCTATGTTAGTAAGCCATAACTGTTACCATGATCCTCTATGTTATTGTACAGACGTAAGGTACTTGACTCACCATATGCTGACCTGAATAAGGTTTAGGAGTCCCATTTGAAGTTGACACAATAGAATGTTTGATTCGATCCATTATTGGCAGTATAATGTACTGACCATATGCACAAGGCATAACATATGATCCATTAGTGTGACAAAAAATAATGTTTCTTGATCCATATTCCAGAAGAATGTCATTGATCCATTATGGACAGACGAATGTTACTGTGCATTCTGACAAAAGATCCATTGACTGGCTGAGACTGTTTATGGATGCATTATTGACGAAGGTATTATCGTTACCTGATCCCCATTACGACGTATTGACAATATAATATGATCGTATTATGTGTGCATCAGACATTGTGTATGTAATTCCATCTTATTAATCCTACGAACAGATGGTTAATGATCCCTATTTCTGACACCGCCAAAATGTTGATGATCCCCATTCTTGAGACAGAACATCTTGTTATGACTCCTATTTGTGTAAGAGCCACGTCTTGATCCATCCCTCCCTTGATTCAGAAACCAGCATTGATGACCCGTGACTGACATCGTATAGAAGTTACTGGACTCCAATGTTTGGACTGTAAGCACTGTTATTGATCCATTTATTTGATAGACGACATGGTTGACGGACTACCTATTTACGCACCAGGAATGTTCTTCTTCATTCTTTTTTTCTATATCGACAGACAACTGTGTATGCATCCATCTTTGACCAGCACCACATTCTTATTGCCTCTCCCTTATTGACACGAAGTATTTCTCACTGGATTCCATCACTCTGGCCGAAGACTGTTACCCTGATCCATTATGACATAGACAGATACGTTACGCCCTAGTCCTTCATGACTGTAAGAATGAGTACTGATGCCCGTATGATACCAGTAAGAAGTCCCTATGATCCACCCTTATGACGCACCCTGTGTTCTCTGCCCCTTATTGACAGACCAATAATCTTCCTGCTCCATTATTGACAGTCAAGAATGTTACTGTATCACATGTTAGTTTGCACAGGATAGAAGTGTTACTGATTTTCCAGTATTGACCAGCCGACTGTTTATTTGAGCCACTTCACTCTGAGAAAAAATGTTTATCTGATCCCACAGTATTGAAATGATATGTAACGTTTATTGATGATGTTATTGACAGATTAACGTTATTGATCAATTATTGAAGAAAAAATGTTACTGATCCATTTGACAGACACAATGTTCCTCATATTGGACAGCAGAAATGTTACTGATTATTACTTGCCAGAAGAATGTTACTGATCCATATGACAAGTATTGACAGAAATACATGTTTTACTGATCACTTGCTTGTACAGAGAATGTACTGCCATCCCCATTGTATGTACCTAGCTATTGACACATAGAATGCCTTACCTTGATCAGTGATTGCAGAAAAATGTGATGACTCACATTATGACATGCCCTGAAGGTCTCGTGATTCCATTTAGTTTGTTGACACGAAGACTGTTCATGATTCCTGAGTATGGACAGTTATGACACCCCTGTCTTATTTGATCATTATTGATAATAGAACACCCTACAGTAACGATCAATTACTGGTACAAGAAATGTGTTTATTGGCGTCCATTATTGCATCAGATCTACACAATCATGTCTATCACGTAGTGACAGGCGTAAAAATGTGTACTGATTCCATATTGACAGCAAAGAGATGTTACATGTGATTCATTGACAAGAAGAATGTTGACTGATGACATTCACTGACGAAGAATTGTTTACGTGATCACAACCTTATTGCACAGTATTGACAGATATAACACCCCTGCTATGTGAATCCATTTAATTGACAATAGAATTGTACTGAGTCTCATTTTCCTTTTCTATTAGGAATAATGCTGTTTACTGATCCATTTGACAGTATTGACCGACGAATGTTATGATCCATTATTGACAGAATCTGTTACTGTCCATATTGACAGAAAAAATGTTACTATCCATTATGATAGAAGAATGTATTGATCCATTATTGACAGAAAAACTTACTAACCATTATTGACGAAGAATGTATGATCATATTGACAGAAGAATGTACTGAATCCATATGACAGAAGAATGTGATTGATCCATTATGACAGGAAAAATGTTACTGATCCATTATTGACAGAATAATGTTATGATCCAGTATTGACAGATTACAATATGATCCTATTGACAGAAAAAATGTTACTGATTCCATTATTGACCGAAGATGTTTTATGATTTATTATTGAAAGAAGAGTACTGATCCATGATTGACCTAAGAATGTTACTGATCATGTTCTTGACAGTATGACAAAAGAAGTTATGATCCATTATGACAATGGGCAAAAGTTACTGATTCTTTATTGATCCAGTATATTATAGGTCTACGATATTCTCTTATTGTATAAGAGATATGATATTGGTACGATCTCTATGTATTGATCAGTAATAATGTAGATGGTCAACTCCTATTGACCCTTTCCCTTACCAGTATATGTAAGTGTTCTGCATTTAAAGTATGGTGATCCTGAATATATTCTACGATGATGTCACTTTCATGTGTGTATCAGTATATTGAACTGTTTCTTCGTCTCACCTTATCTGAAGAACCAAGTCTTTGATCCACTTATCGAATAATCATGACATGCAGTGTCATGGTGATTCCATTATTTGTTTAACCACGCCTAATGTTCCATTCCTGACCCCTCCCATTCATGGTATCAGCACCTCCCCCATTATTGATCCATATTGGACACATACACAATAATGCTCTGATCCATTAGTTGCCATCAAGCAAGATTCCTGTTATGCTTCACGATCATTCTTGACCCCTATGAATATGTGAGGTGTATTCGATCCACTATCGTGACAGAAACCCAAGTTACTGATCCATCTATCACTGACAACGACTGTAACTGTATACGGACCATCGCGACATACACGCTCACGATGATCGACATTACTTTGATTAAGTTTTTTCCCTCCCTTTCCTCCCCCCTTCCCCTAAAGTTAATGTTATGATCCATTATTGCCATAGATCAGACACAAAATGCTAGGCTATTCCAGTTATTGAACGAGATGATGTTCCGACTCCCAGTATGCGCACTCCCTCAGTATTGACATAAAGAATGTTATGACTCCATGTACGTTGACAGTACACATCTTACGATCATTTATGCCACCAACCGAGCACTGTTAAGATCGACAATTCTTGGAAGAGCTAGTTACATGATCTTAGGTATTGTACAGATAAGCTACCATGACACTGCTTAGATCCATTATTGACCGCTAAACATGTACTGGACCGCATTTATTGGAAAGAATAACTGTTACTGATCCATATTGACAGATTAACCAATATATCTCTAGTATTGACACGATAAACCCGACTCGACCAATTAGTGAAGACAATAATGTTTGTACTGACGCCATGGACAACAGGAACCGTAGTGTGACTCGACATATATTCATTTATTGACAGTATATGAATTGGGAACTTATCGATCCATATTTGATCATGTATTTGCCACAGAAAACATTGTTTACTGATCCAGTTAGACAGAAAGATGATGTGTTACTGATCACATTATTGACATAAAGAATGTTACCTGATCCTTATGACAGTATTGACAGAAGAAAGAATGTTATTGCACGAACATTATTGACAAATAATGTTACTGATTACATTATTGACAGAAAAATGTACTGATCATTATTGATTAGAAGAATGTATTGATCCATTTATTGACAGAAAAAATCTTACTAATCCATTATTGCAAAGAAGACTGGCTACTGATCCATTATTGACAGAAGAATGTTAATGATTCCATTTTGACAGAAGAAATGGTATGATCATATTGACAGAATAATGTTTACTTGATCCATTATTGACAGATTAACAATATTGATCCATAGTTGACAGAAAAATTGTACGACCCATTATTGACAGAAAAATGTATCTGATCCAGATTGAAGAGAATGTTACTGATATTTATTTGACAGACGAAGGTTACTTGATCCCATTATTGACAGTATTGACAAAAGAATGTTATTGATCCATATTGAAGAAAAATGTTCTGTACATTATTGACAGAATAATGTTACTTGATCTCTATTAAACAGAATAATGTTACTGACCATATTACAGGAATAATGTTAGAAGTCCATTATTGACAGAATAATGTTACTGGTTCCATTATTGACGAATAAAGTTACGGGTCCATTATCGACAGAATGAATGTTAATGATCCATTATTGAACAGAACTATGTTATTGATCCATTATTGACAGAATATGTTTCTGATCCATAATTGACAAAAAAATGTTATTGATTTCACATTATGTACAGAATAATGTACTGTCCATATGACGGAAAATAACATGTATGATTCCACTTATTGACAAAATAATTGTTCTGATCCATTATTCACAGAAGATGTTATTGATCCATTATGACAGAAGAGTTACTGATGCATTCTGACAAAGAATCCATACTGGCTGAGAAGAATGTTATGGATGATATTATTGACACGAAGATTGTAATGATCCCTATAGACAGTAATAACAATTATGGATTATTATTGACAGAATAATGTTACTGATCCATTAGGGGACAGAATGTACTGATCCATTATCGACAGGAGAATGTTACTAGTCCATTATTGACATAATAAAGTTAGTAATCCATTGTTGACAGAAAAATGTGATGATCGATTATTGCCAGAAGAATGTTAGATGCATTACTGACAAAAGAATGTTATGATCCATTCTGACAAAAGAATGTTACCAATCCATATTTGACAAAACTAATTTATTATCATTATGACAGAATGTTATGATCAATGACAAGACTAATGTTATTGATCCATTATTGACAGAAAAATGTTACTGATCCATATTGACAGAAAAATGTTACTGATCCATATTGACAAAAGAATGTTACTAATTTATTATTGACAGAAAAAATGTACTGATCCATATTGACAAGAAAAATGTTACTGAATCATTATTGACAAAGAATGTTACTAATTTATTATGACAGAAGAAGTTACTGATCCATTATGACAGAATAATGTATTGATCCATTATTGACAGAAAATGTTACTGATCTATAATTGAAAGAGAGAAGGTACTGATCATATTGAATAAGAATGTTACTGATCCATTATTGACAGTATGTGACAGAAGAATGTTACTGATCCATTATTGACAGAAGAATGTTAATGATCCATTATGACAGTATTGACAGAAGAATGTTATTGATCCATTATTGACCGAATAATGTTTTGATCATTATTGACAGAAGAATGTTACTGATCCATATAGACAGAAGAACATAATGATTCTATTATTGACAGAATAATGTTATGATCCATTATGGACAGAAGATGTATGACCATTACGACAGGAGAATGTACTAGTCCTTATGACATAATAACGTTAGTAATCCATTGTGACAGAAAATTATGTCGATTATGCCATAATAGAAAGGCAATGTTAATTTTTGTGTATTTTGGAAGTGTATGATGCATTACTGACAAAAGAATGTTATGATCCATTCTGACAAAAGAATGTTACCAATCCATATTGACAAAATAATGTTATTGATCCATTATTGACGAATGTTACTGATCCAGTTATTGACAGACTAATGTTATTGATCCATTATTGGGAACAGAAAAATGTTATGATCCATTATTGACAGAAAAATGTTACTGGATCCATTATGACAAAAGAATGTTTACTAATTATTATTGACAGAAAAATGTTACTGATCCATTATTGACAGAAAAATGTACTGATCCATTATTGACAAGAATGTTACTAATTTATTATTGACAGAAGATGTTACTGATAAATTATTGAAGAAGAATGTTATGATACATCTGACAAAGATGTTACCAATCATTATTGACAAAATAATTAAAAGTTATGATCATTAGTGTCCAGAATGTAAATGATCCATTAGACAGACTAATGCTTATGATCCCATATGATTGACAGAAACATTTATGTCCAGTTATGACGAGAAAAATGTACTGATCCACTATTGACAAAAGAATGTACTATGTTAATATGACGAAAAATGTTACGATCCATTATGACAGAAAATGTTACGTCCATTATGACAAAAGAAGTTACTAATTTATTATTAGACAATTACGTTGAAGAAATGTTCTGGATCCATTATACTGACAGAATACTGTTTATGATCATATTGGACAGAAGAAGGTTACGGATCTTTTGACAAGAGAATGTTCTGATCCATGTATGACAGTATAAGCGAATGATGGTATGACAAGAATGTTACTGACCATATTGACAGTATTGACAGAAGAATGTTATGATCCATTATTGACAGAAGAATGTTATGATCCATTATGACAGTATTGACAGAAGAATGGTTATTGATCCATTATTGACAGAATAATGTTTCTGATCCATTATTGACAGAAGAATGTTACTGATCCATTATAGACAGAATAACATTAATGATCTATTATTGACAGAATAATGTTACTGATCCATTATGGACAGAAGCATGTTACTGATCCATTATCGACAGGAGAATGATACTAGTCCATTATTGACATAATAAAGTTAGTAATCCATTGTTGACAGAAAAATGTTATTGATCGATTATTGCCAGAAGAATGTTACTGATGCATTACTGACAAAAGAATGTTATTGATCCATTCCTGACAAAAGAATGTTACCAATCCATTATTGACAAAATAATGTTATTGATCCATTATTGACAGAATGTTACTGATCCATTATTGACAGACTAATGTTATTGATCCATTATTGACAGAAAAATGTTACTGATCCATTATTGACAGAAAAATGTTACTGATCCATTATTGACAAAAGAATGTTACTAATTTATTATTGACAGAAAAATGTTACTGATCCATTATTGACAGAAAAATGTTACTGATCCATTATTGACAAAAGAATGTTACTAATTTATTATTGACAGAAGAATGTTACTGATCCATTATTGACAGAATAATGTTATTGATCCATTATTGACAGAAAAATGTTACTGATCTATAATTGACAGAAGAATGTTACTGATCCATTATTGACATAAGAATGTTACTGATCCATTATTGACAGTATTGACAGAAGAATGTTACTGATCCATTATTGACAGAAGAATGTTACTGATCCATTATTGACAGTATTGACAGAAGAATGTTATTGATCCATTATTGACAGAATAATGTTTCTGATCCATTATTGACAGAAGAATGTTACTGATCCATTATAGACAGAATAATGTGTTACTGATGTTCATTATTGACAAAACATTATTGATCCATTATTGACAAAATAAAGTTTCTTATCCATTATTCACAGAAGAATGTTATTGATCCATTATTGACAGAAGAATGTTACTGATGCATTACTGACAAACGAATCCATTACGGACTGAAGAATGTTACAGATGCATTATTGACAGAAGAATGTTACTGATCCATTATAGACAGAATAACATTAATGATCTATTATTGACAGAATAATGTTACTGATCCATTATGGACAGAACATGTTTACTGAGTCCTATGAAAGAAATGTTTCTGATCCATTATTGACAGAAGAATGTTATTGATCCATTATTGACAGAAGAATGTTACTGATGCATTATTGACAGAATAAACAAGCTGATTCATTATTGGCAGAATAATGTTACTGATCCATTATTGACAGAATAATGTTACAGATCCATTTATGGTCAGAATAATGTTAGTGATCTGTTATTGACAGAATAATGTTAGTGATCCATTATTGACAGAATAATGTTACTGATCCATTTATGGTCAGAATAATGTTAGTGATCCATTATTGACAGAATAATGTTAGTGATTCATTATTGACAGAATAATGTTACTGATTCATTATTGACAGAATAATGTTACTGATCCATTATTGACAGAATAATGTTACTGATCCATTATTGACAGAATAATGTTACTGATTCATTTTAGACAGAATAATGCTACTGATCCATTATTGACAGAATAATGTTACTGTTGCATTATTGACAGAATAATGTTACTGATTCATTATTGACAGAATAATGTTACTGATCCATTATTGACAGAATAATGTTACTGATCCATTATTGACAGAATAATGTTACTGATTCATTTTAGACAGAATAATGCTACTGATCCATTATTGACAGAATAATGTTACTGTTGCATTATTGACAGAATAATGTTACTTATCCATTATTGACAGAATAATGTTACTGATCCATTATTGACAGAATAATGTTTCTGATCCATTATTGACAGAATAATGTTATTGATCCATTATTGACAGAATAATTTTACTGATCCATTATTAACAGAATAATGCTACTGATCCATTATTGACAGAATAATGTTACTGATCCATTATTGACATAATAATGTTAATGAAGAAGGAAGAAAGACAGCATCATTGGACTTTAGCTCCTGGCCCATCAATGGGATTCA